>JAAAKG020000031.1:1752985-1780277 GCA_010014905.2 Druon quercuslanigerum
TGCCTTCTAAGTGCATTTTTAATAAATCGATTCTTTTAAATTAAATCGTTGTTGTTCATAACCTGTTTTATTTAATAATTAAAATATTTACGTTTTTCTTCCTCACCTATAGTTTCAGAAGACTTGAAAATATAATTTAGTACTAATTATATTGACAAATTCTGGAAATTGACTGAGTTCGCGCGAGTTGAAGTGAAAAAAGATTGAAATTTTTTGTTTTCGAAAACTCTAGTTTTTAGCAATAACTTCAAAAACTGTAAAACCTACAAATATTTGCTACAGAAAAAAGACGTACTTTGAAATTTTCTACAAGTACCAGTCCTTGAAATTAACATTCGAACGATTTTAAAAATTGACTTTCTGGACAATAATTCTCAGGCTTAATTCACGCGTATCCCCTTTTGATTCAGAATGTGGAATTTGCTATTTAATAAAAATTTGGTAGTATGTACTTCTATACTAAAATAGCACATGCATGCTAAGAAAAATGTTTAAGCCAAAAATTATAAAGATTATTTCATCAAATACCAAAATCAGAATTACAAATTTACACAGATGTTAAAAATTGTCTTAAAAATAGGGGTGAATTAAATAGGAATTTTCACTTAGGTGAAAAAGAAATTCAATTTAAAAACTCGGCAAAGAAGAAATTTTTTTCAGTTTTTTGAGCGCTGGTAACTAAGCTTTATATCTATGAACTCCAAATTAATAAAAAAAATTTAAATATATTAATTAGTGATGCAATTTATTAAGATTTAAATCAAGTAAAATACACTTCTTTCCTTCGTAAATATTATTCTAACAATATTGACTTTAAGAATGAAGTTTCGTACATTTCAATTTCAATATTGGAAACTTATAAAAGTCTAGGGTCTTGAAAGATGGAAACGTTAAGTTCTTAAAGTTATTTTAGTTTGATACCTCTGGAGTTAGAGTATTCTCGTTTTGAATAATTTAAATCTTCCGGATTTAAACTTGGGGACTCTGAAATACGAGGTTTACAAAGTTAGGATTTTTACATTTTGTAGATTCCGGCTGTTAACTTTAAATTTTGTAGAAATTGTTGATGTAAGTTGTTGGCTTTATGGTCAGGTGAATTGAAGCTAATTAAGTTGTTTCAAACGTTTCGGCACACAATGGTGGCCCTCATCAGTGAGTTTTATTAAATCTGTGAAAAGTATATCATATCTTGTAGATACGCAGTTTTACATTTGGAAGCATTATTCTTTGATTAATATCTCAGATGTGAAATTATAAAATTACTAAATTTTAAATTTAAACTTGATTGAATTTTATTAATAACTATTAATAAATCTTACAGTAATTCCAAAACATTGTTTTATTTCAGCGAAGTACAATTAATGAGAAAGCAATATCAATGTCGTAGAGAAAATTTTTTTTGTCGCCTATTTTTTATTTTATATAGAAGAACGTTGCAATGTAAAAACTCCTTACAAAATTTTTTGTCAGTTACGCACACGTATCTGTTTAACGAAAAATAAAATTCAACCCGATTTTTTATGGCAGAGAAATTATGTTAGATTATCAAAAATGTTGTAGTTGGCAATAATTGTTAAAGTATTCTTCAAAGTGCAAGTTATGCTTCAACCATTGTATTGTGACGTAATTTGGTAAAAAATATTGACATTGGCGACAGACGCAGCTAAGTGATAAATATCACTGATGTAAAGTTACTAAACTGACAAAAACTTTTTTCACAGATTTAATAAAGCACACTGATGAGGGCCATCATTGTGTGCAGAGACGTTTGAAACAACTTAATTTGTTTCAATTTACCAGAAGATTATTATAGATAACTTTAAAATTGGAATTTTTAAATATACGTGGAAAAAATGCAAATAGTTTCTAGAGTTAAAACTTTGGATGCAGTAAGGAATAAAGTTTATTACATTTTAAGTGTTGAAGATACAATGTGACGCGACGACAGTACATTGGCGACTGACCCCTCCTACCATTAGGCAGGTTGAGGTACCTAGGTCAAGGATCACCTTATGCCGTGTCTAACTTAAAGTGTAGGTCCAAGATAATTTGGGGTAAAAAGGAATATATACAAGGTGTTTAAAGTAGCTCAGGTAAATCGACGATTCTATGCCGCTGACACTGTGATGCCAGATTTACTTAGTCCCGATAAATCCGAAAATTCACAATTTATGGTTATGTTTACCTTACTCTGTACTAAATTTCTCAGTAGAATTTCTCTCAAATAGTTCCAAAGAAGTAATAAAAGGATTAAATAGCGTAGACAGCTATGTCGATGCTATCCTAAACTTCGAAGACTGAAAATAGCAGGCGAGAAAGCTTTCGAATTTATATTTAGGGCTTTAACATACTCCCTATGTTGAGAGGATTACGATCAATAAATTCAATAATTTGTTTATCTAATTAGTGACATCATTTTCATCGATAGGTCACGGAGACAGTTTTTTTACACTTCGCTTCAAATCGCCTGCTGCAGTCTTAACAGTCAGTTTTAATAACTCTTCCAAAGGACCACTGCATCGGTGGTAGATTATTATCCTTCAGGAGAACTACTGTTCCCTCCCTAATGTTGTGTTTCCTAGCGACCCATTTGTTTCGAACATTTTATTCGTTCAAATATTCCTTATACCAACGGCTCCTGAAAGGTGGACGAAGTTTTTGAAGATGTTGCCTAGTTGACAATCGATTAGATAGAGTTGACGTCAAATCTGAATCAGGTAGGCTCCTCAGAGAATCGCCGATAAGGCGATCGACTTCCTCATCGACTTCGACGACAAAGGTGTTTAACTATTTAAATGTAAATAATTCATCAGTAATTACGCGTTTAAGGTGATGTTAAAAGGACTTTACTCCGGATTCCCATATGCCACCGAAAGGAGGAGAAAGAGGATATTCCATTTAATTCCCTTATTTCCTAGGAAATTATGACATTTTCTTTGATGTTCATCTGAATTCAATAGAGCAAAGCTTTCCTATAATTGCTTATTTGCGCCAATAAAATTTGTCCCGTCATCAGAAAAAATACTCTTTGGTTTTCCTCTTCTGGAAACGAAACGTTTAAACGCGGCCGAAAATCCGTCGGTTATAAGATCGCTAACAACTTCTAGATGAATTGCCTTTACCACAAGAGAAACGAAAACAGAAACGTATACTTTGATTTTATTTAGATTGCGAAATGTCTTCTCCTTTATGAAAAAAGGTTCGCAATATTCAATTCCCACGGTAGAAGGATTAACACGGTAACAACGGACACACTTGCCAATAATTCTTCGAACTTGATTACGCCAATCAGTTATCCAAAATTTTTGTCAAACTACGTAGAGAGTATTTTGGATACCAGAATGATAATTTTGTTCGTGATAATACCGAATTATCAAATCTGATACATGATGTGCCTTCGGAAGCAGGATCGGATCGCCTTACCTTCTTATAAAAATACGTATTATACCGGCAAACGCGTTTTGCTGAATTATTTTAATAATACCAATTTCGGCAATTTTTTGTTTTTTTTATTGTCAACTTGCCTGTAATTTTTGCGACTTTTAAGTTTTTGAAACGAAAGTAACAAGAAACTTTTGTCTTGTTACCCCTAAAATTTTAGAGCAAGTTGAGGCCATTAAGGTAGGGGTTTGAGCAATCACGATGGCCCTTCTCTCCAAATGGAATTTTTCAAAAAATCATGCGGCAGGTGACCATGAGACAACGCGTCAGCTGGATTATCAAACGAAGGCACATGTCACCATTGTGCCACTTGAGATTTGATGCTGAATGTCTGCAACGCGATTCGCGACAAATGTTTTGAACAGATGAGGTGACGTATGAATCCAGTGCAACGTGATAGATGAATCAGCCCAAAGGACAGTTTCTTGAAATTTAATATTAATTTTTCCTTTGACCTGACTTGAGATTTTTGCGAGAAGTTGTGCTCCACATAATTCTAAACGTGGGAGCGAAATGGTTTATAACGGCGGAAGTGGCAAGTTGATATAGACATCGCTTAGCGAGGAAAGGAGCTGCTGAAACGCCTAAAGTCACAGTATTCAATGCATACGTTTTTATTTCATCAGCTTCTTTCCACAGTATTCTTTGATACTTTCGATCGTTTTCCCAAACTAGTAGTTGCCGATACATTTTTTCATTGTCCGCTGAAATGACGTATTTGTGTAAGCGGAATCTAAGAACGACATAAACTATATTGCCGTGATACGTCGTGATGCCGTGATGCGGCAAATAAAATCCATGAGCCCTTGACGAATTCTTGACTTCGGACACGTGATTCAAATCTTTATATTCGTTTATGACATCGCTATAAGCTTTTTCGAATCTCGGATTTCCACGAATTTGTTTGATAACGAATTTAGTTTCTTTAAGGCCTTTGATCCAGATTCTCCTAATTTATCTGGATTTTGTTTAAACGGTAGAGCTACGATATATCCTACCTTCATCGTTTCTAGACACGGTTTGCTGAAAATACTTTGCGCATTTAAGTTTATCAGCTAAAAATTGTATTTAGTTTGATCTTTTTTAATTTACCAGAAACGATGGAGATTTGCCAGATGACAATTCAGTTTACTCGAATTTTTCGTATAATCTATATCTCCGCCTGTGACCTATCCCAGTCTCGTTTTTTGCAGGTATAAGTCTTGATTCTTACTTGATAAATTGATTTGGCCGATACAAAAGAGAGATAATGTAGGACCTGAATCTAATAAATGGTCGACAGGTGCGGGTTTGTGAAATTCTGGATCTTCGAGTAGTATGTTTGATGAAATTTCGAGGAGTTTGCGTTTAATCGGTTCGTTCGGAATCAGATCTGATATGCAAGGTATGGTTAAGAAGTTGAGTTTTTTCGAATTTGTTGTGAATTGAGCGAAAGTTTAAACGGACAATGTATTTGGTGGAGGTGGATAACTCGTTTAATGCACCTATGGGTACAGAAAATTTCTCTTTCGGTAAGCCAAGAGTTCTTGCTAACCTTTCAGTGATAAAATTAGCAGTATAGCATGTTTCTAAAAGAGAGCGACATCATATTAATCTCTTCTCTTTGTTATAAATTTGAACAAATGCACTTGTCATTACATGACTATTACATTAATTATCTTGCTCCTTCGGATTATGGAACAAAGTATTGTGCGGCTCAGAACATATGGTACATTTGCTAAATTTGCATGTTCTATCACCGTGATTTCGAAGGAAATTAAGGCAAAGAGATGCGTTCTTTGGTTATTGACGTATTACGGAGCTTTTCGCATTTGTAAACTAAATGTTGATCTACTTCACCAATAGGGCACGATTTAATTGTCAATTGTCTTAGTGTTTAAAGGTACTTGAGTGTATTTAAGTGTATTCCTAATTATTATCAAAACGCCGCCTCCTTTCCTGTCACCACTTTTGTCGCGCCTAGCGATATTGTGTTCAGGAAATTGAAATTTGATTTTAGAAGTTAGATTGGTTTTATTCATGAGCATAACATGAATTTTATTATAAATAATAAATTCCCTAAGCTCAGAACGATGTTGCTGGATACCATTAGCATTCCAATGGGAAATATTTATATTAATGATACCTGATCTAATTACTGCCATTTATAATAACCTGAGAAAAACTTCTGGCCTAGAAATATTATCATTGCATTTTGCCAATTTAAGATTTAATTATTTGATTAGTCTCAACATCTTACCTATATCACATAAGTCATTGAGCTTCTTCAATTCGCTCATCAGCTCTTGGAATTCGCCTAGTGGTGAGTCTTGTTTATCAGTCGGGCGCGAGTGTTGTCTCGAGTAGAGAGCAATGTCGTTGATTTCTGTTCAGGAAGTGGGCCGTGTTTCCTCCTGTTCTTAATGTTTTGTAAATGCTCTATGTACTTAGGGCATTTGGAGTTCTAGGCCGCATTTTGCTGCTTACAATTAGTACATACAGGTGGCATGTCTGCTGTTTTGTCACACTGCGAGATGAGATGTGGCTTAATGCATTTTACGCATTCGGGGCTGTTTCTGCAGTTCTGAGATCCGTGGCCAAACATCTAGCATCGGTAGCATTGAGTGATTCTTCTTTGATTTCTGTATCGCTGCCAGTAGACTCTTACGTAACATTTTATTTACCTTATCGATTTTATTGGGTTGAGATCCTGGCCCGGTTTGAATTTGAGCATAAAACTAGGACAGTTATATGGAAGCTTGCCTTTTTGCTTCATGCGCGATATTTTTTCACAAACGACTTCTTTCCTTAAGGTCCTCTGTAGTATAAGATTAGGTGAGCCGTTCAATACGAGATACTTAAGGTTTCTCTTTTTAGTTGGTACGTATAATACAACATGTTCGTCGTGTTGTTCAGTCCGTCCTTGACGGCGCGGCATCATAACCCTCTAATGTAGCGGCATGGATGGTCAACCCCGCAGATGAGTAGTTGAAATTACTTTTTTTGGTTGCTGTAAACTCATTAATAAGTTTAAAACTCTTGGAATAACTGTTTAAGGCAGAAGTTATCACAATATGTGGCACTTTCCCTTTTTTAACTTCTGTTCCGGAGATCTTCGCAGAACCTTCATCAGAATCCTCGCCTTCACTTGATGTCTCGGTCTCATCATCCATGTTGTCGTCATCCATTGCGAGGGCATTATATCTATTAGCTTTGGGTAGACCTGGTGTATCGTCATTTCTAGGCCTCTTAGATGGCATTTTGGATAATTCACTATACACAAGCGTACGGAAGCGCGCAACACGCCTTCATCCGACACACCAAAATTTTCGATTCGCAATTGGTACACAATATTAATAAGCACAAGTCAACAAGCCAAACACATGAAGTGGGACGATGGTCGTGGGGGCTAAAGCGCAGGAGAGGGAAGAAGGTGAAAGAAAAATTTAAACCCTTAGGGGACACATTAGAAGCTCCCATCCAATACGAGCCAAACACCTTCCACCCTGTACTCCGGCTTCCGATCGGCAATCCTATCGAATCAGATCGGATGAGACACCTCTTTCGCGTTTAGATAATCGAGATCCGGTTTTATATAAAAACTCGAGCATTTTTTCTAACTTGGAAAATACTGAATTCTCTAAAAGGAAGATCTAATAGTTTTCAATTTTTTAAGAGTTCTTAGTTATTGAAGTAAGAAATCAACATATAAAAAATCTTGAAAAAGCGTGTCATTTTTTAAAAACTCATTAAATTTTAAAAATTAATCAATTTTAGTTTAGTAATTTTTCAATTAAAACTTCAAAATTGTATTTCCTGTAATTGTAAAAAACGTAAAAAATATACATTTAACTCTTCGAATATTTAAAAAATAGACAACTTTTAATTATTGTATAATTCGAAATTGAAGAATGATTATAATTGCATGAATATCCCAAAAATTTAAAATTTTGTTTTAATTCTCAAGCCTTAATATTTGAATATTTTTAAGTTGAAAATGTTTAAAATTAAATAATTCCAAGTCCAAGTAGGAGATTAGATATTTTAAAATTAAATCGTAGATTCAAACAAATTGTATTTTTAAATTATAATTTTTTTAAACTTGAATTGGTAATTAGATTAAAAATGTTGTAAAAAACGTAAATTTCCTTTCCTTTGAAAATAATTTAAATTAATGCTATTAGTTTAAATTTATGTAAATATTCTTTTTTAATGATGTATTTTTCTTCCTCTAAATTAAAAAAAGTTAAATCTAAAGTGATCTATTTGACTTGCAATAGAATTTGATATTTTCTAGTAAGATGTGCTGGGCCCCTTCTAAATAAAAACGAGTACTTTACCGACATCGAGAGCTTTAAAGCTCAAGTGGTTTGTGTCCTTGCTGAGTGTCTCGAATTTTCTCGATGACGTCATAAAATGATATTGTTCAATTATGAAAAACGAATTTTGCGTAAACAGATTCGAGGTTATTTCTTATATCAATTAATTAAGTTTACAAAAAAAATTATTTTCTCATAATTGCGCAATATAATTTTATGAAATCATCCAGAACATTCTAGAAACATGGCTCGGACATGAATCACTTCATCTGTAGAATGTTCTCAATATCGGAAAGGTAGGAATTTGTATTTGGAATCGGCCCCATCTACTATTTAGTGTTTTCATTTAATCACTTTGTTTAATAATTATTTATTAAATATTGAATAGGATACATCGAAAATCTGTAGGATATTATTTTTTCTTTACTGCAAATTGCTGCTGCCTTTAAATTATCAAAAATTAATAATAAATAAACAAAGAAATAAATTGGAGTTAAATTTAAATTTCTTACATTATTTTACCATAGGACATTTATTTTTTGTAAGTTATTCTTAGAAGGATTGCTTCTAATATATAAGGTTATTTTCCAGACAGGCGCCATGGTTTTGTGCGTGAGCGTTAAAATGTTTGTAAAGGTCGTAAAGAATGGAAGCAAAAGAAAGATAATCCCGGATCGTTTCCGGTGGATAAACCAGTTCTTGAACCGGATAGTTTCTGTTTCGCATAACTGTGCGATAATTGTACAATCTACAATGTACATCGTATAATGATGATGGCGCTGACAACTCCAAGGCTGTA
This sequence comes from Druon quercuslanigerum, assembly GCA_010014905.2. NCBI lineage: Eukaryota > Metazoa > Arthropoda > Insecta > Hymenoptera > Cynipidae > Druon > Druon quercuslanigerum. The sequence continues at coordinate 1,761,524 of JAAAKG020000031.1, forward strand.
TGCAATTTATACGTTTTAAAAGAGGACGAAATTTCTTGTAAAAGGAAGAAAATAAGCAGGTGAGGGAAAATCTGGAAGTCAGAGACAGGAAATTTCTATGAGAGGCAGTTAAAATAACTATCCTAATAAGCATTGCATTTTTAAAATATTCTATGTTCAAAATTTGAAAGGATAAAGATTCTAGTTATTAAATATTAATGATCAGGGAAAATGGAAGATTGATTAGGAAAAAAGGAGGGAATTTCGAAAATTAAGTTTTTCGGCCACCCTAATTGAATATTCTTGTTAATTATTTATTTGCCTTATATTTTTAGTTAAAAATTGCACTGATTAGATTGAAAACTTATGCTTTGACCGCAAAGCCGCAGAAGTGCTTACGACATTTATCATATGAGTCGCCTGAGGTTATTTACATTGTATTATTGAGTTGAAATTTCAATAATTTTCTCAAAAACTCATGCTTTTGAGTTCGAAATTTAACTGTCTTATTGAAAATTTATCTTCTCAGTTCGAAAGTTAATATTTTGGCTTTGAAAATTTAACTGCAATATTTTTTAAATTCAACTATTTTATTTAAAAAAAAATCATTTTAGTTTGTAATATTTACTATTGCATTATTCGTTGAAAATTCATCCTTTTGTGGTTGAAAATTTAAATATACTTGGGTTAAAGATTGAAACATTGACAAAAAATCATTTTTGTATGAATGAAAATTTGTAATTTCAGTTAAAAATGAATCGCTTTGGTGAAAATTCGTTTTTTAAAATAATAATTTTGTTTTTACTGCAAATTTGGATATTCCAATTGAAGATTCATTAGTTTAGTTAAAAATTGATCTTTCCTAATTAAAAAAAAGTTTTTTTTTTAAATTAACTATTTTCTTGATAATTGTCTTTTCTGTCTTGACAAAAAATAAGGTTTAATATGCCACATTCGCCTCTTTAGTTAAAAAAAATCATAATTTTAATTAAAAATTGATCTCTTAGGTTGGAAATTCAACTAGTTTAAAAAAATTCGTTTACATTTTTTTTTAACTAATTTTTTTCAACTTTTTCATTTTGGGTTTAAAGTTTATATTCTCTAGTTAAAATTCATCTATTTGTTTTATATTTTATATCTTTTGTTCAAATTTCGTCTTTCTTGTACATAATTAATCTTCTTGTTTGAAAATTTAACTTTTTGGTTATAAAATTATTCTCTTTTGATAGAAATTTAATTTTTGGTGAAATATCAACTCTTACATTTTTTTAAGAATTCAATTTTCTGGATAAAAATCTCCAATTGCAAATGTAATTATTTTATTAGAAAGTCTTTTTTGTGTTTGAAGTATTAATTCATCTTTTTGTAAATATATTATAAAAAAATCGTATTTTTGGCTTGAAAATATAACTATTTTTTTTTTAAAATGCAACTGTTTTTGGATGAAGCATAATCTATTTAAATAACAATTCGAAAATTTGGTTGAAAGTTCATCTTTGCAGGTTGAAAAATCAACAATCTGGTTAAAAATTCAACTATTTTGTTTAACATTTAAATAGTAACATTTATTTTTGTAGTAAAAAAGTATTTTTTTGTTGAAATAAATAAATAATTTTGAAATTTTTTAATTTTAATCTGCAGCTGTTTTATTATATTTTATTTATAGCTGTTTTATTTATATTTTATTTCTTTTTATAAAAGATTCTGTGCTAAAAATATCACAAGATTATTTTCGATCACCCTGTACTTATAATTCTGATTTCAATTGCAATTGCAATTTTAGTTGTAATTAAAATTGCAATTGCCATTATAATTGCAATAGTAATGATAATATTATTAACATAACAGTTGACTTGATTCGCAACTTAGTGTTCGTATTGGTCGTTACATTGATTACCGTGTACCTGTACGTGCAGCTCGTGTCATTAATTTTGTCGATCATAAATCACCCGCGAGTCAGTTAAAGACCTATATGTATATATATACTTTCAGAGTGAACAATTGAAACGTGTTAGAAAACATGGAATCGAGTATGTATTTACGTTTGCTTATTTACCTCCTTTCTCGCATTCACTGGCTTGAGCAATACCTGATTTCTGCATTTTCATGATTATTATTAAAAGCAACGTGACATTTAACAAAGTCGATAGTCAGCCTCATGTTTTATAGTTTCTTATTGCAGATGCTATTATAACTTACAATGTATTGAAGGGTGAGATTAGATATTTAATTAAATTTTTATTACTTCAGCATTAAATTATATCAAGACTCATTACTTTGAGATTATCTTAATAGCAGGAAGATTATTGTTGAACTTGAAATTTCGTGATCGTTTCTTTTGAATTTATTCAATTTTTTCTGAATACTTGGAGGTATGCACAATGGGGTAAAATTCTCTAAACGTGGGTAAAACCCTAAAATTAAATTCTGTTCTATATTCATTCTCGGAGCTCGAACGAAAAACAAGCTTGAAAAGTATAAATCTGTAATTCTTTCCTTGTAGGTGTTAAAAATCTCTTTTAAATAAACACAAAAGAAATGTTGTATTTCTTCAAAAATTGAGGGAACACCAGCCGTTTGAAAATATCATTAATTAAGGCATGTAGAATCGGTAACTTTGAGATCTAAAAGAGTGACTTTTGACGATTTTTTCAGTTATTGTAGTTGATTTATGTGGAACAAACCATGACCTTGTTTTCAGAAAAATAATGAGTTAGAAAAAATATATATAATTATTCTTCTTTTTCAATGCTTGTGAACACAGAAGTAAACAAATGACTATTAGAGAGGTTCTAGATCAAGTAACCTCTGAGTTATATAAGATAAATAGTTATATAATAACTATTTTTTGCAAAAATATTAAAACAGAATGCTCTTTGGTGTTACTATCAGCTTCCTGTACAATAATAGATAAGTTTATGATTTATAATACTGTAAAAGACCTTCTAATAATAATGTTATAACAAGAGTTTCCCCACTTTAAATAGGCGGTTCGGAATTATTTATTATCCCGTAAAAGTGTCCGGCATTTTATATCCCCCACAGGGAACTTTATATTTTTATTACGCAATTCGTAATCAAAACCTTTGAATACATATTTTTCTGGGAAACACTAGTTTTTTGATAAATTTGTCCACCGCTTTGCATCTAACATTTTGAATTTAGCATTTTTATTACGAAATTCGTAATGAGCGATCTTAAAACCTGCATTAAAGTTCGTACGCAAATCCCTTTTTTTAAGTTTCCGAGATTTGGGATATACCATCTTCAATTTTGTATTTCTATCACGCATTTCCAAATCCAGTAACAATTATTTTTTTCGCAAATTTCCATATTTTTTGTTTAGTAAAATCGTTTACCATTTTGCATCAATAATTTTTTAATGCATAATTCGGAATCAGATTTGTTTTGGACTTTTGGTCGTATTTTTTAGAATCGGCACCTCTGTGCTATACTTTAAACTTCTGCACTTGCAAAAAATACGTCGCATTCTTAGAAACTTCCTTTAAAAATTTATTAGTATCCTATGATTATCTCGATGGGGCTGATGTTATTTGGAAGCACAGAAAGCACTCATTTTGTTGTTATCTTTTATTTTTCTTCCAAGAAATTTGTTTTATTTCATTTAAACTTTTATTGGCTCCAGATAAATTTGGGTTATTTATCAAAAATTAGGTTTCTTGATTCAAGTAAGTTTTTCTAGAGCCATAAAAAGTTTTGTTAAAATAACGAAAATTCTATTGGAACAGCAAAAAAAATGTGGTTACACAAATACCAATAAAACATTTTTTTTGATTTAACTAAACATTTTCTTTGTTTATGTCATTAAATATATGATAAACTCAAAAAATGTACTGCTGTACATTCAATAAAATTGCTTGATTGATTACACATTCTTTTTGATTAAAAAAAAAAATAGGGTAAGTGAACAAAATTCCTGTTGAGTAGCCAAAATCGTCTCGTTTAATTAACCAGATTTTTTTATTAATTCTTTTGATTAATTTTAATTTGGTTAAAATAATCTGCTGGTTGAATCCTTGCAATAACCATATTCTATGTTGGAAAACAAAAGTTCTTTTCTTACTTAGCCACAAATATTTCACAAAAAGTAAGATGAAAAAATGAAAATTTTTCATAATGATACATACTATACGCAGTCAACAAAAATTGGTTTAAAAGACCGACAAAATACTTTTTTAATTTTAACTAAACAGTTTTCTCTGCGTACTTCAGTGAAAACATTACACGCTCAGAATGATGAATGTACGGTATTTTGAAATGTAATAGACATATTCTCTGAAATAGCGATTTCGCAAACCGAGGTTTTAGACTTAAGATACAAATGTACAACAAATTTATATTAAAATTGAAAAAAATTTTAAAAGTGTAGTTTAGGAAAATATTTTGTTGATTTAAAGAAAGGTTCGACTGAATATCCAATAAACTATACTTGAATTTATAGATCAACTAACCAAAACTTTTGGTGAAATTCCTATAGTAACATTATTGTATTGTCGGAACAAAAAGTTTTTTTTAGTCATCCACAAATATTTAACCAAGTATAAGATGAAAAAATCCACATTTTTCATAATGATACATAAGCACTATAAGCAAACAACAAAAATTTTTTTAAAAATACCAAGAAAACGTTTCTTTTATTCAAATAAACAGTTTTTTTCTGCGTACTTCATTGAATACATCACACACCTAAAAAAATGTTCCTGATTCAATAAAATTGATTGACTACATATGTTTGATTGAAAAAAATAGGTTAGGCAAACAAAATTAACGTTGAGAAGACCAAACTCGTCTGGTTCAATCAAGGAGAGTTTGTTAATTTGTTTTTATTATTTTATGATAATATTGTATTGATTAAACTAAAGGCTTGATTGAATATCCACTAAATTATTAAAATTTAGTTGAACGAACCAAAACTTTTGGTGAAATTCAAATAGTATTATATTGTATGGTTGAAACTATAAAGGTTTTTTTGACCCATCCAAATATATTTTATCAATTGCAAGATTAAAATAATTTACATACTTCATAATGACATATAGGTATTATAAGCAAACAACACAAATTGGTTTACGAATATCAGCAAAACATTTTGTTGATTCAAATGAACAGCTTTCTCTACTGACCTCATTGGATATATCACACACTTAAAAAAATGATTTTCATTTAATAAAATTGCTTGATTGACTACATTTGTTTGATTCAAAAAATGAACTGAGTTAAAAAAAGAAATGTAAAGAAGACCGAACTCGTTTGGTTCAGCCTACAAGAATTTTGGTTTTATTTAAGAAAATATTTTGTAGATACAACTATAGGTTTCATTGTATACCCACTAATTTATTCATACAAAAGTTTTCTTGATTCATCACAAATTTTTTAACAAGTGTAAGATGAAAAGAATTCCCATTCTGCATAATAGCATCTATTATTAAGCAAACATAAAAAGACACTTTTGAGCGTATCCACTTTGAATTGATTGTTTCTTCAAAACCGATTTTAATACATTTTTGAAAAAGAAGAAGAAAGGGTGTAAGAAGAAGAAAAGCAAGAAAGACACGTTTTAAGATCGTATGGAACCTCCACTTAAAGTAGCTGTACATCGATTGTATAATTATAACGTTAATGGTGCGCTGGCGCACGTTATGGTAAAGTAATTGCGTAATTACATCGCAGGACTCGACGTACCTCCAGGCACGACATTTTAGTACACGATACGTATGCTGAAACTGTTGGGTACATACATTTAGGTGTGATGGAAGATATAATCAAAAAGGAGGTTTAGCGAGCCAAGGGGTGAGAAATGGAAACCGTTTATTTTGTGTTCGTGGCAGGTTACGAATTAAAGTAATATAATAATTAATAGTTACACCTAAGTAAATTTTTATATTCATTGAATAATTCATTTCTAAACAAATATTAATAAATTAATTATTAAAGCGATTTCCTTTTATTGATAAACTTTTTACGTCCAAGCATATCAGTAATGAACGTAATTAAAATTCTTTTAACTCAAAATTAAGAATTTCTTTATTTATTATTTGAAAGCTTTAAATTTTTTTGCTGAAGAAATATTGAGAGGGAGGGTTGTTTCTTATAAAAAGAAAAATAACGATGTTCGGAAATTCTAAGAAGAAATTGAGTAAACATTAGAGCTGATGATGTAGACGCTCTAAAAGTTTAAGAACAGATAATAAAAGTTTGATGACGTAGAGGCAAAGTGTGAGCTTCCTCGTAAATTAAGGCAGGCATAAGGTCTGGCGATGAATTTCGAAAGTTTTACATGTAAAGTTTCATAATATAATAAAAATTTCCTGGCTCCTTCGTCACGAGCATGAGCTACGTTCAGAAACTACTTACGAGGAGTTTAAAAAATGATCGCTATAATTCCATTCGACCAAAAGTAGTTTTTTAACTTCATTTGTCTTTTTTATTTGTTGCTTAAATTGGGGTGGCTGTAGGTCAGTGAAAACTTGGAAATCAGGAAAAAAACAGAGAAGGAGAATTTTACATACACAAGTCAGGAAAAAGTATCTATAAGAGACACTTTAAGTATCAGTCAAAAATAATAATATTGAAATTTTTTAATTTTAATTAAATTTAAAAAAATATATTTTTGGCCAAGGAAAAATTAAGAATTTTGGAAAATAAAGCTTTGCGGCCGGCCTAAAATAATATTTTTAATAATCATTTATTTGCCTTGTATGTCTATTTCTTAATCTTGAAGGTACTTCAACTATTGTTTCCTGACGATCATATTTTATGGAAATGAAACCGTTTTGTTAAAAATTCCTATTTTTCGGTTAAAAGCACAACTATAATGGTAGAAAATGAACTTTTAGTTGAAAATTTAACTGTAACCTTATTTGGTTGAAAGTTCAACTATTTTAATGAAAATTCGTCTTTTTAATTTAAAAGTTCATCTATTTTAGGAGAAAATTCATATTTTTTTGATAAAGATGCAACTGCTTGATTGAAAATAATCTTGTGTAGTTATTACATTATTATATTATTATATATACAATTACACTGTTAGTCTGGAAGATATCATATTTATTAGGTTTTTCATAAATTGATATACTATTATATGCATATATTTTTTAAAGATTTCAAATTTTAATAAAAAATTTTTGTCTTTTTTCATATATTTGTTTGTTTTTGTTAATTGAAATTTAATTTTTTTCACTGAAAGTTAAACTATTCCAGTTAAAAACTCATCTATTTGGTTTAAAGTTTCGGTATTTTATAATAAACTCATCTTTTTTAATTAAAAATACAACCACTTTCATAAATGTTCAACTACATTATTAAAATTTTTTTGGTTAAAGATTTATCTATTGGTTAAAAATTCAATTACTTTACTTGGGATAAAATTTTTGTACTTCTTGACTGAAAATTCTTTTTTTTTTTAATTCGTCTTTTTGGTTGGAAGTTTCAGTTCTTTGGTCGAAAATTGTACAATTTTGTTGAAAATTCGTTTTTTTTGTTTAAATTTTATCATTTTTAAATAAAAAGTAAACTTTTTTATTTTCAGTTAACAACTCAATTTTTTCTGTATCTTGTTTTAAAAATGTCTTTTTTGGTAGAGAGTTAATCTCCTTTGCTAAAAATCCATCTTTGTGGTTTTAAAATTCATCTCTTTTGGTAGAAATGTTATTTGTATTGGATGGAATATCAACTATTTTATTTTTTGTTGAGATTCATCTTTATAAGTTGAAAAGTCAAATATTTGGTTGAAAATATAATTATTTTGTTGAAAATTCAACTGTTACATTTTTTTTTTTGAGAATTCAACTGTCTTCTAAAACTATCTCTTTTGCTTAGAATTCTAACGATTAAGTTATAAATGGAACTGTTTGATTAAAAATGAATTTTTATTGTTAAATATTGAACTATTTTGTTCAAAATTAAATTATATTGTTGAAAATTGGAGTATTGTTTAAAAAATGTAGATTTCTTTTGGCCAAAAATTCGTCCTTTTGGATTGAAAATTCATCTTTTGTGGTAGAGAAGTCACATTTTTTGTTAAAATAAATAGTTTTTTAAGATGCGATTTGTAATTTGATTGTTTTCTTTCGTTTATAAAAGACTCTATTAAAAATGTGACAAGATTGATGCTGGTCTTTAAATATTAGTAGACAGAAAAAATTAAAAAATTGTCCGGGGAGACTCAGGGAATTGAGAAAATGAATATTTTCGCCCACCCTTTAAACATTATTCATATATTTTTTAAATTATATATATTTATGTATATTATTATTTTTCATCGACAAGATCAAAAACATTATATAATGATTTAAATTGTTTTTTAAAAATTTGTATACATTAGTTAATAATCATTTCAGATAATATTCAGGACTATATTATAAATAATTGCATTTAGTAAATCTCTGCAATTTCTGTGCGGGATATAAATAATACACGTCGAGGTGACGCGAATTAATAATAATTTAAATTCGTTTAAATGAAATTGCAGGTTATAAGGAAATCCGAGAACGAAGAAAAAAAGTTTCCTGAACATATTTACGATTTAAATCAACTCTCAATGAATTCCAGTCTAAAAATAAATCATGTGATTTGATATGTTAATTATGGGCTATATTTGAGTTACGAATGTGCATAATAATACACTAATCGAGGAAAATAAATCATAAGAATTACACTAATCATTTGCATTTCGTATAATGTATAGCGTAGGATAAACATTTATATTAACTGAATTTCTTGAAATAGGCAAATTTATCCCTTTTTCAAAAAGTTGAAAGTACAATAAACCAAAGGAAGTTGATAATAAAAGATGTTGAAGCATAATTCGTAGTAATGCATTTATTTTTACATTATTTTATTTTCAGATTCAGTAATATTTTAAAAGTTAAAAATAGTAGTTTTTAGTATACGCATACAATTTTAATTATGCAAATGTAGATCGTAATTGTGAATTTTTATTAACTGCCTTTAGACTGTCACAACAATTATATCCCTTATAAATCTAGGAGAAACATCTAAATTGACAGCTTCGATAATTTTTTGTCGATAAAAATATAAATTTTATAAGTTGATTTTGAACATAAGTGTATTAAATTTTAAAATAAGTATACAAATTTAGATAATAATTAAACCATTATTAAACCATTAATTAAACCATTTCAAATGTATGTGTAAACACATAGTGAACTCTTTCAGGCTGGGTTTACTTTTTAAATATTTCAAAATTGTTTCATTTATAAGTAACTATATTTTATATTTTAAAAAAATAATTAATACGAATGTCTAGTTAAATAAATATTTTAAACAGTAAACACAAAAAATGGTATATTGTTAACTTTACAATAATACAATATTTTAGGCATTTCATATTTCAAACTAAAAGCCTGAATATATGAATTGTATTATTTTAATTTTTGTTAAGGTCAATAGTTGTAGAAATTTAAATTGCAGATGAACTTCCCGTATTTTTTAAATTATTATAAACAAATTTATGAAAATGATTGGCATTTACACAGATTTTATTATTAAAATGTTTAGAATTAGTGTGAAATAGCAATAAAATACCAAACATAAATAATATTTTATGGGTTTCAACAAGTTTTATAAACAGCTTCACAAAAAATATTCTATGGTAATGTTAAGTTATTGGATCCATGGAAAATATTTAGTATTCTTTCATTTCTTCCTTGCACCTAAAAATTTTTAAATAATTTTTTGTTTATCAATTTTATCGAAAGAAAGATCTAAAATAATAATATTCCACGAGAAGGTTTTTTGCATATTCTGGCAACTCTCGCATTTTTTTATTGCATTGATCTGGAAAATTTTAAAAGTGTAAACAAACCAAAAAATAAAAATAAAAGCAAAAAAACCCTATTTTCTGGCCTAAACCTTGACGTTTGGTAGAAAGACTCGAATATTACTATGGAATAAGTTTTCATGGCAATAGTTTCAATGGCAGTCAAACAAGTGACGTCATTATAAGTCAAAAATTTTCTAAACATTTTTTATAGCCATAAATTATTTTTGTTTGATAGCAGTCTTTTACGTAAGCATTTTTTATAAAAATGGTTTAGAATAATGAAATTTTTTGGGCGGAAGTCTATTGCGTAAAAATATTATTCATTAGATAAAACGAAATGATTCCGCAAAAAATAAAAATCCTCTCTGTACAGAAATTGCAACTAAATAAATTTATTTATATTAATGTAAAAAATTTGTCGAATTAAATTAACTCATATATAAGACATTTCATTTTACAAAGTAAACATTTCAATCAAAATTCCTACCAAATAATTTTTTATTTCGAAGATTAAACTGTGCAATTTAAAATTAGAACCGCAATAATCATAGCTATAGTGCACGTATAATATTGCTAGTATATCTGTAAAATGTAAAAAATGTGTGTACAATTTTTCATTTTGATAGAAATAACACTTATGAAACTAATGATCTCTTCTGAAGTATTCTAAAGGCACTCCATTATCTTACAATTCCCACAGGAAGGAAGTAGTTACTAGTCTCACAAAGGTGAGAAATTTTTCGCCTTTTTCTGCCATAAAACTCGAGGTTGATGTCAGTATTATCTGCAATCAATAAATGTATAAAAAATCAATTTGACTAAATATGTAGTTTTCAAACTTTATTTAAATACGGAAATATATCAAGTAAATAACGATTTTTTTGCATATTTATTATTCATTGTTAGTAGTAGTTCTGTTATTATCCAGAAATGTGAAATCGATGTTATAATTAGGTTTACTGTACATTAGAAAGCCAGAAGTTACGCAGAAAGTTTTTAATTCAGTTTTTATAAAAATGGCTGGCTTCGAATTGCCTTTACTACTCGAAGAATTACATTACAGAAAACTTTTGCCATTTACTTTTATGTAATACAGGTTAGATATGATGTATAAATTTATAGAATAAAAACATAATTTCCTACGTTCTATGGTAAAAAATAAAACGGCTCAAAATTCAGTGTATAAGCTTTTTGATCGTTTTTTCTAACGATAAAATAATAAATTCAAAAGATTTCATGATTTCGAAGATTCCGCCGACGCGGAAAATATTGTTTTCTCTATAAGAGAAAAAGTATATGAAATCTAAGGAAACTGTTATCGACTTAAATTTTGGGCAATTTCCAGTTTTAAATATTTCTATATTATTAAAAAGTGTTTATAATTTTTTTTCGTAAATCCAAGGAATTTAACTCGATTTCAACATTTTGCGGGGGTTCAAAGAATTTCGTAGGATGTCTGTACAACGGTACGAAATAACTTTAATTAAATTAAAAGGAATTTTAGGAGATGACAGATATTATGCGGATTTTAGGGAATTAAAAAATGTTCAAGTGATTAAAAAAAATTGAAAGGGTTTCAAAAAATTTCAGAGGTTCTTAACAAATTTCAGGCGTATATAAAAAAACTTGGAATAATTTCATGCGATTTTATGGGAGATATTTTATGAGAGGCCTGTATTAGTAATCGAGTTATAGAAGCTTCGTATTTTAGAATTTGAAACCCGGAAAAAATTTCTTTAAAGTACTTTTGAGATTTGAGGTATACACTTTGAATTTTTTAAGAAAGATTACAAATTAATTGTGAAAACGTCGAAAAAACGTTTAAAAATGACAAACGGCAGAAAATAATTCATCACAGATATTATTACAACATGATTGACTGCTCTCTCTCACTCTCTCTCTCTTTTTCTCTCTTTGGAAGAAAAAGTTGATAAATGCTATAGTCGAGTTCCACAGGCCATTATTAAAATATAGTAGATCAACAACAACAGTTGCTAAACACGTTAAATTTCAATGCTGAATTGGCAAGACAATCGGCACCCAAGAACAGACAAAAAAAGACTAGAAAAAAGAATATGAAAAAAGCTCTACTTATTCTGAATTGCATTGAGTTCATGAATTTTCATTACTGCAGTTTCGAAGGAAGGAAATATAACTTTAAAAATATACTGAATGTCTGGCGAAAGAGGATTCCAGATAAATCTCTCAAGTTTAATAATATTTCAAGCTACTTGGCAAGAAATTTAATTTTAAAATTCAATAACGGAAATATATCTCCTGCCAAGATTACTTTATAATAATAAGAAGGCAAATAAAATACACGATATTAGTATTTATAATAGTATTTTATCAGAGCAAGTATGGTGCTTAAATTGTATTATAAAAAGCGAGCATGTACATATAACTTCGGTAATTGCGTCATAAAAAATGTGATTTGTGCTTCTACATAAAAGGAAACTATAATAAACTATTTAATTTTTCTCTTAACAACTTTAATTAAAGAATTCAACCTGCGTGGCAGATTTTTTACTAAATTTAAATAAATTTCGTATGTAATTTTAACTGTATTTTTAAATTTGTTTTTCTCATTGATTTTTGCAATGATAAAAACTTCAAGACAATACTGAAAAGAAAATTTAGATTCATAAATAATAATTATTACTCTAATTGATTTAACAATCTAAAATGGAAATTTTTAAAAAAATTTCCACTTTTAGATTGTTATTTTTAGGCTTACATTTTTAATTTAAACAATTTAAAAATGATGTTTTAAAGAATTTAACATTTAAAAATTAAAATCGTGTAAAGTCTAAAATTTTGGATAGAAAACATTTTTATTTAATAATTTAACGAAGAAAATTTTTAAAGGATCTGTACTTTAAGTATTATAAAGTTCAAAATTTAAGAATTTCCTGATATTAACGTTAAAAATAAACCGGTTTTAATTTGAAAATCTGAGTCATTAAAAAGTGTGAACATCTGATTGAAACTTTATAAACTATTGTCAACTTAAAAATAACTTTATAATAATATATTCGTAATTGAAGGATTTTGTTAAATTTAAAATATTGTTTCAGACTAAAATATTCCGTTTTTAACCCATTCAATTTCAAATTTTTGAATTAAGGAAAAGAATAATTATATAATATTTAGAAATATTTGACTGTTTATTTAACACAGATAATTTAAAAATAAATATTTAAAATTAAACAATTTGAAACTGAATTGTTTGAGATGGCAAGACGGAAATCGTTGAAATTTCGAAGAGCCTTTAAACTTTGAACGTTTCAATTTGAATTGTAATGTTTAAAAAATTCTAAAATGTTTCATCTGTAAGTGAAATTGTTGAACTTTGGTGTATAAATAACAAATAAACACTTATTATTTGTCGAAAACATTTGAGAAATTTTAAGAGTTATTTAGGAGCTTTAAAAAGATTCAAAATAATCATGTAAGTTTAAAAAAATTGCCTTCAAATTTGCCAGATGCTTTTTTCACAATTTGGTAAATCTTTTAAAAGCTTTTTAAGTATTCTCTTAGAATCATTTTTTAAAATGAAAAAATATTTTTAGTTTTCCTGGGAATCTTAAGAAAATGTTTTATTCTTTGAAGCCTTTTACAAATAATACATGCTCAATTGTTATTTATATATCAAAATTTTAAGATTTTTTTTTAAATGAGAGGATATCCTAAAAATTGTAAGAAAAATTAAATTAATTTTAAAAGACATTTAGAAGTTCTCAAAAAATATATAAAAATAATTTCGCATTTGAACAAATTATAAACAACTTATAGATTTCTCAAGAATTTTAAATAAGATTTGGAAGCTTTTAATTTAGAAGATTTTTTAATTTATATTATTTAAATTGATAACGTGGATTTATATACTTTTATATTGAAAAATGTTCGTATCTTCCATTTTATACGTGTAAATTATCAAGCACTTGAATACAAAATTTTGGAATTAAGAAACTTTTAAACTTCAATTTTAAAAGTTCTAATTTTAACAGTGGCACTTTGAATGCTTTCATTTGCAGCTCAGTTTTTATTACTTCAATTTGAATTTTTTTACTTCTAGTATTCGATTTTTTAAATTTCATTGACCGTGAAAAATATTTACGAACCCGGAAAAAACCGGGAAAGTATTTATTCGATGGAAACGACCAACTTGTATAATCAGTCCATAAAACAAGAGAAATTACTCACTTTTAATTAAAAATTTCTGTGAAGGAGATATAATTAAATAGAAGATTCACATAATTATTGCTTTTGCGAAATATTTCGCTACTGTATACGATCTTAAAGTAATCGGAGGTAATTTGAACATATTTCATAAAAAATATTGATCAGAACCTTACCTCATAACAACCGAGTAAGTAAAGAAAGCATCTTTAAATTTTGAAGAGCAAATGATCTCAGTAGGAAGCGGTGGCATACGTAAGTAGTTTCCTCGTTCAGGACTGTACAAGTGCTGTAGCCGAGCCTTTGAAAAAAATTAAAATCTAGCACTAATAAAAATTAAATTTCGCTCAAGGTGCAAATTATCTAAAGTTGCAACGGTGTATAAAGCAGGTAATAATTCTTAGTTAACCAATTTTCGACCAATATCTATTATATTAAACTTTGCAAAGGTCTTTGAAATGGCTGTGAAAGAAGACGTCCAAAGATATGCATATATATCTCTCCAATTATTTCTGAATTTCAACACGGTTTCATGCCCAAGCGATCATGCATAACTAATCTAACTTGCTTCACCGAATTTATGCATTCAGCTATACAAAGGGGGTAATAAGTAGATGTCATTTTCGCGGACTTATCAAAGGCTTTTGATAAAATAGACCACGAGATTACTGAAAGAAAACTAGTTACGACATATTTATGGACAAACTTATATTACTACTAATAGATTTAATGCTTTCATGATGATTCATTATGATAAAAGACATACTTTGGGTTTCGGTCTTGTACAAAACAAGGATTTTTTGTGCACTATCCAAACCCGAAGTATCTCTTTTATTATGATAATAATACTATTGTCTAACTTTGCAGAGAATAATGTTCAACGCCATGGAACTGCTGATCTGATCTTCGCTGACGAAATTAAAATATTTAGGCTAATAATCATAATAAAATGGTCTGAAGGAAACCGATCATTAATCCATGCCAAGAAATTCAACGTAATGTCTTTTTATAGGCAGGAGTCACTCATACATTTTGAGTATAAAATTGGATAAACAGCGACGCCGAGTGTAAATAAAGTGCGCGGTTCATTGCTACTGCACCATCCAGAGTTTTAGGATTTTTAATCAGATCATGCAGACATTTTAAAAACCCTGGTACCCTAACAACCCTGCTTAATACTTTCGTATGATTGCGACTTAAATACGCTGCGTACCTTAGGAACCCGGTGTTTCAAAATTATGGGGATGAATTAGAGACAATCCAAAAAGTTATTTTTGAAATATTACCTTAAAAAATGAAGGAGTTTATCCAACACGAGGCTCAGAGTAACAATAAATGCTAATGAATATGTCATTACAGGATGTGGCGTTCTGCATACTGCTACTGAATTCTTCTATAGATTTGAACCTACTTTTTTTGTAATGAGTAATTATCTAAACCTAATGGAGCCTAATCGATATCACGAATGTCACAAAAAAACATTCACGGCCAGATATATTGATATACTTTAGGTTGGCACTTATCAGCATAGGTACATAAAAATATAGTAAACTATTTGTAGCCTCAAACTCTCAATTTACTTTATTTCTATCGTAATAGTGTTACAACTTGTACGTGAGGAATATAATTGAAGCGGATCGAATTGTTATTTTGACTTACCAAATATCGTGAATGGTTTATATCAGAAGATTGTCTTTAAATGTAACAAATTCAAAATGTAAATTAAGAGCATACTTCTTAATTCCGCAAATAATTATTTTTACATTCATTGTAATTAATATGAATATAAAAAATGCTTTATGTTGATCTAGAATACTTTTTTTCATTCAACTGAAAATCTAATAATCTCAACTTTTTGATTTTCACCCATATGTAGATGTAGTAAAATATGTGAAACGTACTACAAAACATTTAATTAATTACCGTAGTCGTGAGTGTCAGGTAGATTACATTCAACTACAACTGACTCGGCACGTGTTCTTCCAACACTCGTAAAAAAGCGTTTCGTAATCTATGCTTATTTTAGAACTTATGAAATCGTATGCGAAGATAAGACACATAACAGTGGATCAAATTGCGTTCGCTCCGAGACGAAATGAAAAGGAAGGTCGCCAACTCCTGACCAGCGCAATGCTTTTTCTGTTGCACATACGTCTGCGGTCAACGCTTGGATCGAACTTTGTTCATTTCCAAAGCGGCCCCCCAGCTGCCCCTCCATCTCTAATCTTCTGCAAACTTTCCCCCCATCCCAACCCCATTGCATAGTCTCTTACGACGAAACGTAATCATTTGCAATCTCGCATAGAACCGCTTTGAAACTTCCACGAAGGAATTTATTAAACTTTGACTAAGTCGCTTTACAAAGTTTCGTTGGAAGATGGGACGAAATGGGGTAGAGGGGGGGGGGGGGGTCCGGAAGAACTTACTTTCTCGAGGAAATAAAAGTTAATAGAGTTCTATATCCGTCTCTCCCTCTTTTGCTCTCTTGGCTCTTCTTTCCTTTTTCTCCTTCTCCCACTGCATCTCCTTTTGCCTCAACCTTCCATGTACAACTTTCGCGAAAGTTATTATATCTTAATTTACTATTGAACATTATCGTGAATTTCTTCAACGTGTTTCCGTTTTATTTCGACGGACATGGACGTCGAGCGTAATATAAGGTAATGGGAAAGTCGTTAATGAACGTAAATTGATCCATTTCCTGGAAAGATTTGGTCATTAGATTTACTTTTTATTAATTTTGTAAACATTCTTATGCATTGCACTCGATCAATATACCTCCACCCCCCCTTCCATAACTACGATTTGAAGATATACTACCCGTTTTTTCTTTTAGTTTCATAACAATTATTTCAGGAGGATTAGACAATTCGTGTGGAAATTTCCCAAATTTGATAAATAAAGGGAATAGGGCAAGAGATGGTTAATGAGAACGGTGGAGGGAGTGACTGGTGGCACCCAAACAACCGTGGAAGAGGGGGTTTCATTAAGAAGGGTTAAGGTCAGAGGGTAATATATATATATATATATATATATAACGGAAGTTGTACAAAGGAGAAGGGTAAATAATTGGGAGTCCTAAAGAAACCAAATGTTTTAAGAAATCGGTATTATCATCAGATAATAACAGAAATGCTAAACGTCTTTTTCAGACTAGATGGCGCTATGAGTTAAATTTTTTTAAATTAAATTTTCCCTGGAAAAAAAGTCAAATTTTGCAAGGAATCTGTATTATCATGAGAGAGAAACAAAAATCTTTAACGCCTTATTCAGACTGGATGGAGCTATCAATTAAAAAAAAATCTTAATTAAATTTTCCCTGAAAAAGGATATTTTTCTTTCGCTCCGCTGGGAGTCGAACCACCGAACTTTCAATTGCCGGTCGGGTGCTTTCCCGTTAAGCTACGAGAGAGATTCAGATTCAGAAATACACGCATTATTTTACTAGATGCTACAACTCAAATTTTGCAATGAATCTGTATTATTATCAGAGAATGAAAGAAATTGTTAACGTCTTTTTCAGGCTAGATGGAGCTATCAATCTAATTTTTTTTAAATAAATTTTCACACAAAAAAGACTCATTTTGCCAGTAGTCCGCATTATCATCAGAGAATAACAGAAATTCCTAACGTCTTTTTCAAACTAGATGGAGCTATCAATAAAACATTTTTTAATCAAATCTTCCCTGAAAAAAAATATTTTCCTTTCGCTCCGCTGGAAATCGAACCACAGAACTTCCACATATTCTATTTGGCGAAGAAATAAATGCGTCTTTCTCTTTTTTTAAGTTTTGACCGCGATCCTGAGTCCCTCAAGAGCTCAAAAAATAATAAAAATATTATTAATTAACGTTTATTTCCGTAAAAGCTATAAGTATTTGGTAGGAAATACAAATAATGGTACACGATGCCGAGAAAAAAAATTTACATAATTAGATAAAAATATACTACCATCCAACTACTAAAATATCCAAAGATTTTCAAAATGCACAATATGATGATTCAACTCCTGTAAAGTGTAGTTTTTTGCTTTTAAAGAAAAAAATAATATTATTGAAAATTCCGTAACAATGAGGGTAGTGTGTGTTGGTTCTAGATAAGTGAGTGGAAGAGTTATCAAGTTGAGGGATGAGGGATGAGGTGATGTTTGAGGACTGGGACGCATATTTATATGAGAGAGATATTTATATATAGAGACGGGGTTATAAAATATGCAAGCATTGAATTCACCTCCAAAAACACATCCAAAAAGGAAGTAAGGAAACAGAAAAAAGGGTACAGAAGTTTAGGATATATATGGATGAGGGAAAGAGTTTTGATTTGAAGAAATGAGCGAACCTAAGGGAACCGCGGGAAAGAGAAATTTACAAAAAGGGGTAAGTTAATGCAGACAAGGGGAAATTTACAATGAGTACTTAAGATTACAGAGGTGCGACGGGTGGCGTCTTGTGGGAGGGCAGAGGGATATTTACAAACAGAGGAAGGGTCGTGAGGAAGAGGGGCGATGGAACGAATAAGAGAGTAAATATGTTGTCGCAAGAAGAACCTTGGGAGTTTTAGGGATGATATGACTAAAGGAGACTGAGGGGGAGAGGTATATAAGAATAGAAGTAAGAGAAAAGAGAAGCCAGCATATTCGATAAAGGTTTATAAACTAAAGGAAAGAGGGATGAAGGACTTAGAGGCTATAAGATTGAGGAATGGGCAAGGGGATTATGGTGAAGAGGGCTAAATGTGTTTAGGGTGGGGGGGGGGGGGGGGAATAAAAGCTAAAAAGGAGAGAAATAA
>JAAAKG020000031.1:1780377-1793470 GCA_010014905.2 Druon quercuslanigerum
TAATTTTTTTTAAATTTGTTTACATTGCTAATTTTGTAATTATTTTTCGATTTGTGTGTATCTTTTATGAATGATAATTTTAAACCTCAATATTCTAAATATTTGTCATTTTGAATACAGATTCAAGACCAGCGACCCCCTGCCTATGCCAACTTTCTAAAAACAATTCAGAAATATTTTGTATTTTGGCCCACCATTTTGAATGTTCAAAATCTAAGTTTAGATTCGTGATCAGAGATACCAAAAACCCCTGTACACCAATTTTCAAACAAAAAAAATCCATATTTTGGCCGGAATATTGGATCCGCCTTTTTGAATTTTCAAAATCTGAGTTCGGATTCGTGATTAGCGACCCCAAAAAAACCCCTGTATACCAATTCTCAAAAACATCCAAAAATATTCCAAATAAGGTCGCTATATTGGATCCACCATTTTGAATTTTCTAAATATGAGTCTAGATTCGTAATCAGCGACCCCAAAACCCCCTATGTACCAATTTTTATGAGAACTCGTTTCCCTGAAAAATGTATGCCGGACAGGGTTAATGTCAGAAAAAGCCTAACTTTAACGATTTATATTGGGAGTATCAAAAAGTAATAGGATTTCTTTTAAAATCTTTTGTTTAACACATATTAAAGTATGAAAAAAATTGTTTATTTTAATTTTGATACAGAATGGCGGTGACCGAGCCCGTCTTAAAAATTGTCTTTTTTAAAAGACCTTCACGGGTGGACGGTTTTCTCGTAAAGTATAAGACCTGAACGAAAAACAAAAAATATATAATTTATATAGTGTTGGCTATACCATTACGTAGGGTATTTTAAAAATCAAAGGGGAAAATAGGCATAAATATGGAGCAAAATGGCCAAAGGATGAGGCAAAATGACATACGATAGAGCAAAATAATATGAGGAGAGTTCAAAATGGCATCACAGAAAAATCAAAGGAGAAAAAGCATTTCCGGTAAATAAAAAATGAAGATATGAAAAACAACCAATGCAAGGGTAGTTTCATAATTTCATCCATGCTGGTCTTCATTTATTTTTATGCCGAGATTACCTCAAAGCGTTTACCTAAACAACTTACCCTTCGTCTTTTCTGTGATAGGTGTTAGAATAAATGGCATTAAAATTGGGAAAATGGCTCAATAAAAGCGAAAAGTGGTCTATGTATGGGACAACCTGGCAGTAAAGGAAGAAAGTAGCATAATGTGTTTCAAAATAGCCTAAAAGGAGGCACCAGGAAACTTTGTTATTATGCAGAGAGAAGGCAGATTATGGGAGAAAAAGAAATTTTATGAGATTTTTTTTTGCGGCCTGTATTTCCAAACGTTTTGCATAAATTTTTAAGATGTTCCCCCAGATATTAAATTTCTTATGCCGCAAATTGTTGTAGCCTGAAACCTTCAATTTACAAGAACCGCTTATCCTTTTATTTAGCTCTTGTCAGGTTTAAAATATCAATGACTCCGGGTGACGACATTGAAACGCGTGACTCCAATCGACGTTGCAAGTGTGGAAGCCTGTTGTGAAAGAGATCCCTCGATTCCATTATAACCCGTGTAGAGTCCCATTAAATAGATTCGGGAAGAGGGAATGTGGTTGGGGGATGCAGGAGCGGAAGGCGGAAGACTGCGCAAGTACGCGTATATCGTGTGGTTTATATGACCACCGGGTATATGGCACGGAATGAAGTATACACGCTGTATATCTCCTTTATGGCAACCATTAACATATTTTTTGCCGTTCGTATTACCATACAATAGTAGCGAAAATATTATAAATTATGCTCGTAAATCAAAGGGAGAGGGGTAGCCGGGACTGGGAGGAATTCAGGGGCGGACTAAAGAAGGGGCTCAGGGAGTTGGGGGGAGGGGGGCTACCTTGCATTAGGCCTTTCTTCTTCTTTTTCTTCCTCTTGCTCTTCCTCTTTTCGTTTTCTTCAGAGGCTTTCTTTTCCTTCTTTTTTATCACAATGGCTGACGTGTGTGCCTTCACTACCGCAAGAACTTGAGTTCCATGCAAGGTTTAGTTTCGAACACGTGCGTGCATTACTCGCGTCATTGCACTCTCTTGCACATGCAATCGAACGCGGCCACGTAAATAATAAGAGTTGCACCTGCTCTTCTTTTATTTCGAAAGGAGAGCTTAGATTTTAAGACGATATGGAAGCCAAGTTAAAAGTTTTTTCATAATAGGGTGGCCACTGACCGGAAAAACCGGGAATTAGCCTGGAATTTTGATCACCGGAAAAGGGACGAGAAATAGCTGGGCAGTTTCTTGAAACCTGGGAATTTTATTGGCTTGTTTCTACTTCTACAATAAATATCGTCCCTCTCTTCGAAAAAAATGTGACCAACCATATCTTCGTTTCAATATCGAAGATCATTATTTATTATTTGAAAATTAAAAATGAATCTTCCTTGTATAATATATATTTCAGAATTTAAAGGTTCTGTTGATAAATAATTTAAATGATATATTTCCTAAATATATATAATTAATTACAAACAATTGGCGTAATGAATTTATAATTTGGGGATGCTTTAATCTCTTTGAAAAGACCGCAAATAAATTGAAAACCCACTTTCTAACAAATTAATTTAAAGCTAGAGAGTCATTAGCTCATGTGCTATATATTTTAAATGCAAATATAAATTTTAACAAATGGCCCCGTACTCCTTGCAGAATGTCATAATTTATATTCTTAAATAACTCCTTTTTTAAGGAATTGTTCTCTTTTCTTGTTTCAAGAAAATTTCCCTTTTGTAATTTTTTTCTTTTTGTATTCATCTGTTGATAAAAAAGTTTGTCTTTGTTAATTAAAAGTAAATTGTTTTTAATTGTAAAGTCAACTAGTATATTTTTAGTTACGATCTTATCTCTTTTGGTTAAAAATTTTGTTTGCTCTGAAATTTATGCGTTTTTTTTAATTTGACTATTTTGTTAAAAAGTCATCTATTTTAGTTCAATGTCAAGAATTTTTATTCTAAAAGTCTAATATTATATTTTTGCTTCAGAATTATTCTCTTTTGTTTAAAAATTCTATTTGGTTGAAAACTTAATTATTTTGTTGAGAACTCAACTATTCTGTTAAAAAGCGATCTCTTTCCTCGAAACATCAACTGTTTTATTGAAAATTTTTGGTTTTGGATAGGAAATTCCAATTAAGAATTTAAAAAAATAAATAAAAAATAAAATAAATGAATAAAAAAAAGAAATAAAAAAAAATTAACAATAAAAAATTGGATGCAACAGAGAATTTTCAATATATGGATTTTATGTAACTTTTTCCGCAAAAGCGAATGGCGCTATTAATTGTATCGTTCCTCAGATATTTGAACACATTTAAACAATTTATAAATAAAATTATTTCCATCATGGTGCCATGTGCGACAGTATTAAAGTGAACACTTATATGGTTAATCAGTGACACACTTCATTTTTAATCGTATATTTTTAATTTAAAAAATTTGGAAATACATTCTTGAAGACATAAATAATTTAAAGTTAAAATCGTTTCCATTTTAATGCATTCAATATGAAATAATTTAATTTAAAAAAAATAATAACTAAAATTTTCGAGTGCTACATTTAACCTTTGATCGATACAATTTTAATTTTTCCATTAAAATTTTTTAAATTTGTAATTGGAAGTGCTGAATTTTTATGCACAAATTACAATTAAACAATTATTTGTTCTTTAATTTAGATAATTGAAAAAGCATTGATTAATATTTTATAACCATAATACTTTAAAAAGTTTAATTTATAAATGTTTCAAATGATAAATTTTGCAGTTTAATAGTATTTTATTTTAATAATTACGGTTAAAAAATGGTAAAACCTTCAATTTTTTTGTCCATTATGTTCCACCATAACTTTGGATAGGATTATCATATTGTCATGAATTTTTATCACTTTGAATAAAAAAAATTTAGCTCTAAAATTATAAATTTCAATGAGCTTGAAATATTTTCGTAAGCACGGGAAATACCGGTAAAAGACTGGGCATTTTTTCTCGATTATCTGTCCACTGTATAAAACAATGAAAAAGAATAATTAAATTTTTTAAAACAAAATTGTGTCAAGAGTATATAAATTACTTAAGAAACAAAAGAATGTTAAGGATATAATCATAATCAATGGAGTTGCGAGAGGGTAAAACGTGAAATTTATTCTTTTGTCTTCTGTGTGATTTGTGAATGCTCTCTTACAACTACTGTTTATCGTTTTTGTCTGTTTCCTGCTTCTCTTTCATATTTAATTATATTCCTGACAAAAAATGAATAAAAAAACTGAATTAAAAACTTGAATTAAAAAAATTATAAATTTTATAATTTTATATACAATTTTATAAATTTTTTTATAATTTTTATAATGATTTATTCGAGCCTGAAAAGTAAATGTTTATACATAACTTATTTTGATTTCGAGACGTTAAATTGAAGCCTATTGTTTTGAAGTTTTTCACATTACACGAGTTCATCTGCTTCGCTGGTTTTAACTCTACTCCCGGTGCACCCACAAGTTTACAAGACAAAAACGTGTTCTCCCCAAGAAACCGGCTCTGATCAGACTCACTGACCCAGCCTTCTCTGGCACTTGTGTTTCTATTGAAAACGAATGCGTCCGCTGATTTTCCTTTCAACGTAAAACGCCGTTGGTCGACACAACGACTGATATTCACCTGTACTTCCTTAAACTCTTCCCATAGGGTGATTGCCAAAAAATTGATCACATTAAATCCCAGTCGTTGTCACTTCTCCTTTTTATAATAGATTTTTCTAAAATTATCTCAATTAAGTACTTATATTAAACTACAGTTTAATAAAGTTTCAAAACTTTTAACGACTTTCTTTAGAAATTATAAATAAAAAAATTATATAATAAAATATTTGTCATAAGGACAACCGCAGGATTTCGCCGGGATCGGGTGCTAATCTGAAAATTTGCATCTGATCCCAGCGAAATCGCGGTAAAATTTCAGTCATAAGCACGTCTCACTACCGTGAGATAGGTGGTTACATTCTGTGACGGAATCAATACGGCGATCCGGCAAAAGTCTCGTGCACCCTTAGGATTCGGAGCGACCCAAGGACGACCGCCTTCTGCATTTTCCCCGCAAGAGTTTTAGCATATTGTTCATACGCAGGGATGCTTTTTAGGTTATTAACCAGCGAAAGCTTGGCACCTCCAAGAGCGCCGATGATAAGGACGTTTAATTTAACAGAATATTCCGCAAATTCGATAACGAACATGGTTCGCTTCTCGAAGTCAAGGAGAATTATGTCAGGCCTCGAGTGTGCAACAGAAACAATTGTCGAGAATACAAAGTTCCAGTATATGCGGCTCTTCTCATTCTCGACAATTGACTCAATTTCCCTAGGAGCGTTTAGCGGAGCGATATTAAGGTTAATGCAATAAAAAAAAATTCGCACCAGTGTGCCTATATAGGTTGTGTGAAAGGAGTGTGCCTTCCACGGGTTAGGATTAAATTTTGGAAAAGGTTTTGTTGTCGAAAATGCCATTATCCAAAGAATCGTCAACTTTTTGGCAATCATCCACAAAGACTTCGGAATAAGATATTTAATAAAAGCTGTCATTAAATATTAAACCCTTAGAAATGTAAATTATATCGAATAAATGTACATATAAAATATACCTTTTTTTATTTGTCGAGATTGTCCACTCACCTAGAAACCAGGCGTTGTCAGGCAATTTTTATATATCTGGAAAAACCTGGAAATATCCGGAAATTTGTTTGAAGTCAACGATTTTTTTCGAGGGCGCTTTGAATTTTTTATTGTTATATAAAATTAAATAGAAATGTTTTATTTGTAAAAGAAATTTTATAGCACTGGATTTATACTGATTTAAATCATATATTTTTTATATATTGCAATTTTATTTTCTGGTGATATTTATCTTCCTCTTTTGAAAAGTTTCGGAAAAATAAAAAAGCTTTAATATTATAAATGTAGCGACGATTCTTAGTTGAAAATTTTACTATTTAGTTTAAAAGTCATTTTTTTCTGTTGAAAGTACAACTTTTTTGTTGAACATACTTCTTTTCGTATTGAAAATTCAACTATTTTGGTAGATAATTAACTTTTTGTTTTGAGATTCATGTTTTTGTGTTAAAAATTTTAATTAGTTCTTTCTTGGTTTAAAATTCACGTATCTTCTTGTGAATTTATTTCTTGGTTTTAGAAATTTCATCTATTTTAGCAGAAATTTAATCTTTTTTGGATAAAAATGCAACTGTTTGCTTAAAAATTAATCTTCTTTTGTAGAGGTTTTAACTATTTCGTTGATAATTCTTTTTTGTGTTAAAGTCAACTGTTTTTCTAATTAGAATCCTTTTTCGTTGAAATATGTACTATTATATAATTCGTTGAAAATTGATCTTTTTTGGTTAAGAATTGAGTATACTTGGTAAAAGGTTGAACCTTTTATTCAAATATCATTTTTTTTCTTGAAGATACATTATTTTAGTTGAATATCCATCTCTTCGCTTCAAAATTTTTTTTTCGATTAAAAATTAATTTTTTCTACTGAAAATTCTACTATTCCAGTCGAATATTCATCATTCTACTTGAAAATTCATTGTTTTTGTCAATACTTGAACTATTTTCATTAAAATGTGTCTTTTTTTTTTAATTTAACTAATTGAGTTAAACTTCAACTACTTCTTTTTAAATTAACTTTTTTGGTTGAAAAGTCATATTTTCGGTTAAAATTTTGATTTTTTTCATTAGAACGGTAACTGATATATTTTGTTGCGAATTCGTCTTTATGATATAAAATTAAATTTCTATGTTGAAAATTCATATTTTTGGTAGAAAATTCAGCTAATTTGTATAAAAATTCAACTATTTTCTGAATCTTTATGGTAGAATAGTGCTATTCTTTTTGTTAAAAATTCATATCCCATGTTTGAAAATTAACTTTTTTTGCTAAAAATTAAACTAAATTATAACAATATTTGTAGATTGAAAATTCTTCTATTTGGTTAACATTTTATCTAATGATTAAAATTTCAAATATACAATTTAAAATCCGACTCCTTGCCATTGAAAGTTGAACTAACGGGTTGCAAATCCAACTGTTTTCCCTTAAAGTTTTATTTTTGTTTGTTTGTAAATTTAAATATTTAATTGAAAATTGATCTTTTTAATTTGTAAATTCTACAAATTTTCTTAAATATTCAATTTTTTTGTTTGATAATTTAATTGTATTGTTAAAAATTTAACTATTTTGTTAAAAAGACATATTTTTTCTTCTAAAATTTAACCGTTTAATTAAAAGTTCGTGCTTTTAGATTGAAAACTAATATTTTACGGCATAAAAGTCATCCTTTTTTTAAATATATAAATAAACTTAATTAATTTTATTTAATATAATATATATAATATATATTTTTTGAAATTTTGAAGATAATTAAAATGTAACCATTCACAGGCGGAGAATAAATCTGGTGCCGTATCAAGAAAAATTATACCGGCAAAATTTAGGGATACCTGAAAAATCCCTGGAATTTCAGGGAATTTTTATGAGGTTTTGAGTACGCACGCTGATTTTTATATTTGATCGCAGGTCCCTCAGACTGGTCCCTGTATCCCTTTTGAATAAAATAACTATTCAATTCAGGTTTATACCTATTTTTGAAGTATTTTAAATTCTTTTGAAATATGTTATAGTATTTTTAAAGATTCCGAGAAATTTTTTACAGATTTCAATAACTTAAATGAATTTTGAAGATTTTAGGGTGTTTTAAACTTCTAAGGTATTTTGAAGACCTCTTAAATTGAAATATTTTAGTGAATTTCAAAAGATTTCAGATATTTTTTTATTTATTTCAATAATTTGAAAGAATTTCAAAAAATTCTATGTAATTTACAATATATTTTTTAACATTTCCGAGAATTTCAATGATTTTAAGGGATTTTAAAGCTATCAGTGTATTAAAACATTTTCCAGGATTTTAGGAATTTTATTCACTAAAAGTAAATTAGGTTGTAGAGTTTCAAATATTCAAAGAGATTTCAAATATTGGTTTCTAGAATTCACCTTGAATTATTATTAATTTATCCAGAATTCTTTAAAATTCTTTATCTTTATTTTAATTCACATGAATTCTTTTATATTTATTTAGTTTCCCTTAATTCAATCAATCTTCTGAATTATTAAAAGTTTTTATATAATTGGGCCTGATCGATTCATGTAAATTTAGGGTATTTAATAATATTTATATTTCAATTTTGAAAAAAATCAGTTGGAATTCGCCCTAAATTTATATTAATTTATCATAAATTATTTAAAAATTTTCTAAATTCACTTAATTCTACTGAATTAATTAACCTTATTTTCTAGGCATTTCATAAAATTCTTTTAAGTTCTCTTTATTGTTTTAGCTGTTGTGAATTAACTTTATTGTTTTTTAAATAGAGTTTAATTATTTATGTATTTTGTCGAATTCTGCAAGTTTTTCTTAAATTACTTTAAAACACTCAAATTTGACTGAATAAATATTTTTTTCGATAAAAAATGTTTCTAAATTATTTGAATTTTTTTGAATAGTTTTTTAGTTATGAGTCACTTTTAAAATTAAAAAGTAGTGGGATTTGTATGCTTTACAGAAATTAAACATTATTTTGTATAACTCACCCCGAATTCTCATTAATTAATCCTGATTACTTTAATATTCTTAGGAATTCTCTTGAGTTTTTTAATTCACTTGGATTGTATTTTTACTTAATTCTACTCAATTTAATGGATTTAAACCATTTAAAAAGTTTCTTGCATTTTTCTAAGCTCCTTTAAAAGTTACTAGATTCAGTCGTGTCTTTTCATATATAAAATTTTTATATAATTCATTTGATTTTTTCTTATTTCTTATTTACCTTTGTTTTTCATGAAATTCATCGAATTCTTCTCATTTACCTTAAATTCCTCTAAGTTCATTCCAATTTTACGGACATAAATGGTATTTTTATATCTTTTCCAAATAATTTGAATTATTTTCAATTTATCTTGAATTGTTTTGAAATCTGATTAATTTATCCTGAATTTGTTGCCCTTTGAGTGCAAAAAAGTACCCCACGAGCGAGACAAAGAGTACCCTTTTTATTTTTCTATTGGTCTAAAATTATTATTTTTTTTCATATTGATTTTTCTTTATAAGTTGTGAAAAAGTGCTTTCTACATCCGCTGGGATCCGAACCCTGGTCTTTCAGATTGCCTGTCTCGTGCTCTTACCCAAATTTTTCCACAAGTTCGAAATAAACTTTAACATTAAAAAAATATTGATTATAGACCAGTAGAGAAACAAAATTAACATCAAATCATTTCATACATTTATCTGTACGACGTCCGCAACATCAAAAACATAATACCCTTCGTTCCCAATGTTTTATCCAATAGGGACTTTGAGGTGTGATTTGATGGCTAAATATAAAGTATAATTAGGATATTCTTCTCTAAATATTGATTTGTATTTTTATTTGCTGAGAATCTTGTGGACTTGCAATCCGTGCAAAATCGAGATAAGCGTAAGTCACTCAGCTGTCTATTCAATTATCATTTCAATGAAAGAACATGATTCGAATTAACGTAATGTAACACGCACGTACACTGGTGATATGTTTTTGCTCGATTGTCGAGTCATCGTTCAAAGATGTTCGTTTCAGCAAGTCTTCTTAATTACCGGTACAACCGGTCGATCGATCGTTCTCTTATATGTACCTCTTTCGCTCACAGGTGGTCCGCGGCTAATCAAACCTTGACTTCGCGGAGGGTCGTGGCCACTTTGGGAATTTGCCAAAATCAGAGTGTTTCCTTTTCTAGTCTGTACAATTTCCTGCATCGATGCACCTGCCGCGCTGGGTCGTTGCGGCAGATGCAGCCGCGAAATTAAATCAAGTGGAATACTTAAAATTCGAATTAACATCCCAGTTTAGGTATAATCACTATTCATCACAATTTTTAATTCAATGAAAGATTAATCTTAATTGGACATTATAGAGGAAACCAGTACAAGGTGGATGGAAACATTTTTTCATTCATAATATTGATTAATTATGCACAAGTTGACCGAATTCGTTTTCTTCAATCAATCAGTATTTTTGAATTAATTGTTTTGCTGATTTTGAAAAATATTTCAATGATTTAATAATATTTGTATAAATTCATGCAGCTAACTATAACAGTTAAAAAGCATGCAAATGATTTTGTTTGGTAAGGTTGTTAAAATGCACGAACTTCCTTAATTATTATATTTTTTTTCCTCGTAGCACTTGTTTGTTTCTGTTCGCAACCTAGTAGTAGAAAAATTACTTTGATGCCCAGTTAGCCATGATTTTGACGAGTTGAAGGAACTAGTACCAAATATTTTTAAAAAAACTTAATTTCTCAAAAAATAATAATCTGTCCATGACTTGGATCGTGCAATTTTCTCAACTTTTATCGAGTTTTTGAAGAAAAATGGGACGAATCGACTTTTCTTTGTGTTTCGCGGTATTTCACTATTATTAGTTTCAATTTTAATCAAATAAAGAATTAGATATTGAATAATTTCTTCTTAAAGCTTTATACTTTGAAAATTTGTACTTAATATCGTATGAAATTGAGCAATTTCTAATTGCGTGAATCCGTGTAAAATTTTTTTATTTTTTCAATTTGTAAGCCTTAACAGTTAGAGATTTTTAAGTTAAAAAAGTTTTAAATCGACTAATTTCAAAGTTAACCACAGACTTTACGCACTATTTTTGGTTGAAAGTTCTTTTTTTTGTTTCTTAAAAATTTTACTATTTAATTGAAAACTTATTTATTTTATAGAAAATTTATCAATTTTGTTTTAGAATGTTGAAAATTAATCTCTGTTGGTGTAAACTTAATTTTTTTGTAAAAATTCAACTTTCAAAAAAAAAAACATTTTTAGCATAAAATTTCAAATATTTGGTTACAAATTCTTATATTTTTTTGAACATTTGTCTTTTGATTAAAAGTTCAACTATTAGGTTGTAAATGTAACTATTTCATTGAACATTAATTTTTTCAATTCAACTATTTGACTAAAAATGTATCTTGGTGGTTTGAAATTAAAAATTCACCTTTTTGGCTAAAAATTGACTTTTTTGTATTTATATTATCTGTATTTGGTTAAAAATTAAACTCTTGTAGAAAATTCAACTGTTTTTTGTAAATTTCAATTCATTTTTTTTTGTTGAAAATTAGCTTTCTTGTTGAAAATTCAACTTATCAGATTTATTATTCAACTCTCTTTTAAAGAATTCGTCTCTTTGACTAAAAGATTTAACAATTTGGTTAAAGTTTGAATTTTTTGTTTGATAATTTGACTTTTTGTTTGACAGTTCATCTTTGTATTTATGTTATTTAGTTATTTGGCTAATACTTAAATCGCTTTCTTAAAAATTAATCTATTGTTTGATTTACATCCGGACTTAAAAGTTAATTTTTCTAAACTATTCCACTTTTTTTATTTAATAACTGAACTCTTTTCTTCAAAATTCGTCTCTTTCGATTGAAAATTCATTTATTTTGTGAAAATGCAATACTTAAAATTTTAAGAATTTAAAGCGTTTCATATTTTATTTAATATTTATTTAAAATATTTAATATTTAGTTATTTAAAATATACATGAAGAAATATTTTAGAACTTTTTCTGGGTTACAAAATCATCAGTAAAAATTTCGTTAATTTGAACGTTAAGAACTTCAAGCATATCTATTTTTATGAAAAATCCTTTGTTTTCTCTATTTCATGGCGGAGACGTTGTTTTTTTTACCTTCTTTGAGAACATTTTGTTCTGGGAAGTCTGAATTATTAAAAAATGATTATTTCCATATTCAAATCATAGCGTCTTAATTTTATTTATTTATTTCCTAAAATTATTTATTTAATTCCTGAATTTCCTTATTCATTAACTAAGTTAAAGTTCAAAGTGGTTGAATAGAATTTCCAAACTTAGTAATGCCGAAAACGATGGAAATTACATGATTTCGAATTAGAAGATTTAAAAATAAGTGAATGCAAACTTGAAGCGTTAGAAATTTAACAATTCCAAACTTCGCTTCAAATCCAAGTATTTTTTTAAAATATTATTTTAGACTAAGTCATTAAAAATGAATAATTTTCTCATTTTGCAGGAAAATATATTTTTTTAAGTCACTCATTTTAATCTAAAGTGCAAAATAAAAAAATTGAAAATAATTTATAAAGCATTTTCATGCAAGGGGTACAATTTTATGTTGAAGACAGTTTATTAGATGTCACACTAATCTATACTAATAAACTGTAGCGTTCACATAACTAAACAAATTTCAAGATAAAAAAAATACGTGAAATTCATAGATTATTGTAGTTGATTGCAAATAAAAACAAATTTCTCTACCAGTTTTAATGGTCTAAAATTCTATAAAGGTTCAATATTTATTTTGGGACGTTTTTTTCTAGTTTAAAAACTAAAACTTAAAAACTAGAACAGTGGAATTAATTTGGCAAAGAATTCCTCCTATTTCACCTTGAAATAAAAAGAATTTACCAGAATTTAAATAAAATCTAGTTGAAACTAGTTTGTCAAGGCCACGCAACAAGAAATTGATTATATCACAGTTTTTGTTAAGAATAATTATTTTAAAGAATTATTTTGGTTAGACTGGTTAAATTAATAAAAATCTATTAGCCGCTTCTACCACGGGAAATTTTCTATTTAATCTCTAGAATTCATTTAAACATGGCTATTTATATTATTCATGGACAAGTGTTTAAGAATATCCCTTTTCCACGAAGAAGGTGTGGATCTCGAAACAGTAAGGATACGTGGGTTAGCGTTCGCAGATAATAATGTTGTCATAGCAGAATCCATCGAAGACTTGCAAAGAATGTTGAGTAAACTGAATGAAAGCATAAAGAGCATGGGTCTCAAAATTAAAATAAATAAAACAAAAACTATGGTATTCGACGGAAAGAGTGATGGGAAAACAGTATGAAAAATTGTATTAAATGATGAGAGAATTGAACAAATTGATAAATTCGTATACCTTGGTAGCTTATTTACTAGGGACGGGAA
>JAAAKG020000031.1:1803018-1831724 GCA_010014905.2 Druon quercuslanigerum
ATAAACAATAAATATATCACTCGGGGGGGGGGGGCAAGAAGTTCCTGAAGAATGTATCACGTATTTTGTGAATGACCCCTTTGAAGTATTATTCAAATTCATGGACTTTAGGAGACAAATTCAAGAAATGATTAATTATGATTACAGTTTTATTTAATTAATCCGTGGTGCTAATATATTTAAGAATATCATATATTTTCTCAAACCTTTCTTAATTAAACATTTTTATTGAATCCGTAGAAAGTGGAAAACCCCTTTATTTATAGTGAACTCGCGAAACTTTATACATATTTCGATTCGATTGTAGCATGAAAAATTGTACCTGGAAAAATCTTGAGATACCTGGGAAAACCCTGGAATTTTCAGGGAATTCGTTTCCAGAATTTGAGTAGTTAGACTGTACTAATTTAAAACAAAAAAAATCGTACCTTCGAGACCATGCTAATCCTGAATAAAAATGTCCCATTTCAGGTCGTTTCCAAGTTGAACCAGGAGAAGGGTGCGACAGCAGGTGACGTTTTGAGGAAGCTTGGATTCGGTGGTGTCTGGAAGGGTCTTGGACCCAGAATCATAATGATTGGTACGCTCACTGCAGCTCAATGGTTCATCTACGATGCAGTGAAGGTCTGGCTCCGTATGCCACGTCCACCACCACCAGAAATGCCCGAGGGTTTGAAGAAGAAGTATGGTTTAGCTTAAATTCTGCTGATTACTAATTGCTTTATCGTTTCCCAACTGAGAAAAGCTAGAAAAAAACTAGACAAATTTGAAATGCCTTCCTGAAAAACGCCGTTGAATTTTATTTGAACACGATTCGATCTCCCCGTAAATGCTGTTACTGCCCACGAATCAGGAAGGCGTTGAAGAAAATACACATGTGACAGTTAGTTCTACGCGTACGATTCTATACTGTCTATCTAGAACTGTTCTAAACACGATTACAAATATTAAGGAGTCTGCGATCTGCAGAAACCTGTCGCAATGTAAATATGATAATCGTATCAATAAACGATCAGAGATTACACCGACTGATTTTGTTTTTATTTTACATTTAGTTAGTTTTTTTCCCATTTACTAGATACATTCTTATATAGTTCCCAGCAAGAAACGAAAATTCGTAGTTTAGAAAAATAATAAAAAGAGGCGAATAATTTTTGTTTGTTAAAAAATGTAATGGTTCTTATAAAGTGGAAATGTCAAACCTTATAGCATTATGATCTAAAAAGAACCATTCGGATGAGGTTTTTAAAAAGGGCTCGCCTTTTAAGAATTTAAAAAAATAATTTATTATCCATGCAGTTCTTTTCAGGAGATTTTTGATAAAATATCTCTAACATGGAAGAGCAATATTTTGTGGAACTTTTCGAAAAGAAACATTTTGCTGTGTACTTTTTTCCGTATGTCGCGTATTTTCTTAAGTTTCAACTTTTTATTACATATTTTTGTTGTGCATTTCGAAGCAAGAGAATCAAAAATAAAAAATTATTTTGCAAAATGCCGGATTTAGAGAGTCTTTTTTCAAGAATTTATTTATGGAAAAAATTGAAAAATGGATAGGAGCATTCCGTAAAGACTTAAAAAAATGTGTGCATTGTCTACAAAGTCACACCAAATTTAAAAACATAATAAAAAATTGAAGTTTTAGCCGAACAGTTCAATTTTCAATCTAGAAAAACGAATTTTTAAGACAGATGAATTTTCAACCAGATTGTCGAATTTTCAAATAAAAGAGATTGAACCTCAGATAAAAACGGTTCATTTCCAACCAAATAGTCTAATTTTCAAGCCAAAAGACGGATTTTTTAGAAGACAATTAAATTTTTAAGCCAAAAATACGAATTTTTTAGAAGACTTAAATTATCAGGCAGAAAAGTTCAATTTTCAACAAATAGATCGTTCTATAACCAGAAAGATGAATTCTAACGGTATAGTTGAATTTTCTATGCAAAAAAAAAAGAATTTTTTTAGAAGACAGTTGAATTATCAGCCTGAAAAGTTAAATTTTCAGCAGAAAGTAGATGAATTTTAACCAAATTGTTGAATTTTCATGCCAAAAAGGCACATTTTTTATAAGATTATAATATTTTATTATTATAAGAATTATCAGTTTAAAAAGTTGAATTTTCAACAAAAAATAGATGAGTTTTAACCAAATAGTTGAATTTTCTTGTCGAGAAAGAAAATTGGGTTCAGAAGACAGTTAAATTATCACCCTAAAAAGATTGATGAAAGAGAAAAAAATGAATTTTAACAAGATAGTTGATTTTTCATATAAAAAAGACCAATTTTTTTAGAAGACAGTTGAGTTATCAGCCTAAAAAGTTAAATTTTAAACAAAAAAGAAATATTTCCAAGAAAAAGAGGATGAATTTCAACCAAATATTTGAATTTTCATGGCAAAAAAAATAAACTTTTTTGAAGGCAGTTTAAGTTTTAGTCAAAAAACTGCAATTTTCAACAAATAGATCATTTTCAAACAAGAAAAATGAATTTTCAACAAACAATAGATGAGTTTTAACCAAATAGTTCAATTTTCTTGCCAAAAAAGACATTTTTTTAAAAAGACGGTTGAGTTATCAGTCTGGAAAGATTGATTCCAGAGAAAAGAAAAAGAAAGAATTTTAACGAATTAGTTGAATTTTCATGCAAAAAATACCAATTTTTTTAGAAGACAGTTGAATTATCAGCCTAAAAAGTTAGCTTGTCGACAAAAGTAGATGAATTTTAACCAAATAGGTGAATTTTCATACAAAAAAAAACAAAAATTTAAAATACAGTTGAATTATTAGCAAAAAAAGTTGAATTTTCAACAAATTTATCGTTTTCAAACAAGAAAGATGAGTTTTCGTCATTTGCATGCCAAAAAATACCAATTTTTTGCAAGACAGTTGAAGTATCACCCTGAAAAGTTGAATTTTCAACGTATATAGATCGTTGTCAAGGAATAAATAAAATATAAATGTGAACCAAATAGTGTAATTTTCCACCAAAAAATATGACTTGTACAACAAAAGAATTTTTAATAACAAAGGATAAAGTTTTTTAACCCAAAAGTTTAATGTTCGTAATTAATAAAAAAAACGAGGAAAGGGGGAAGTTCTTTTAAAAACAAGGAATTATTTTATAATAGGTGTGAATTCGATTTCGAGAGTTTCCAATTTGTTTGTATTTACATATCGGACAAATCGAATTTTGTATTCGAAATTGTAGTTTTTCGATCTGGAAGGGGGAAGGAAACCGTTCTGTCGCACCCTCTGCCTCCATTAGCTTTATGATTTAATATTCTCATCAGAGAAGGTATTATATTTGTGTAAAATTGCCCCCCCCCTCTCCAGTTTTTGTCAAATGTCCACGTTTTGAGACCTCCTGAATCCGAAAAAGTTTTTTACGAATGTGTCTTTATTTATGTATGTCTTTCGTCTGTCTGTAACCATGATGCTTGTGAAAAAATTAGTCGATTAGATTGGCCTTTGATACACCCTTTTTTAGTGTCCTAAGCTAAACGCCAAGTTCGTTAGTCAGTCATTTCGGATAAAAATTCTAAAAGTGAGCGCATTTTGAAAATTGTTGAGACCAAAGTTTTTCATGATTGAAAAATTCCCTGTACACGTCTTCGTAGTACTTGAAAAGAAAAATGTTGATTTTCCATAGCCCTACAAGATTATCATAAGAACTTTTTGAATTTTTTTGAAAAATTTAAATTATGACCGCACAAAAAATAATCAAAAATCAAAAATTGCATTTTGCCGTCAAACTATGCAAGATATGAAAACAAGACTCATCACCCTAGACGCTTTGAGAGACTCTTTTAGTCAATTATTAGGAGATGAAGCAATAGGCACCACAACTGCGATGTAGAACACGATGCGGGACGTTTGACTAAATGAATAAAAAAAATTTCGAAAATGTCATTAGAAAGCTTCCTCGATGAGGAAGCAGAAAGGGAATACAACAAATAGTGTAAAGACTGTACTTGAATTTGAAATTAATTGATTTTAAACATTTTTAACCTGAAGGTGTCAAACTATTAGGTATGTTCACTTCAACCACTTATTCACTAACTTCAATAACTTATTCACTTCATTGAGTGCTGAGGGGAAAACAATCGATGAAATGCGTGGAATTAGGTCCATTTTTACCTATTTTGCTAAGATCTTCGTAAAAAACTAATTTTTGTATACAACTGCATTAGAAAAATAGTTTAGCACTATCTAATGAAATAATAATTATTTATTACGAACATATAAATAAGTTTTGCCCAATGCATTTGGTCCACTGTTTTTCCCTGAACACTCTACGAAGTTAATTAAGACTGGAATTTAAAACAAAAATACTTCGCATGCGGATTCATGAAAATCTTTAATTTCTCAAAGTATAAAGATTTAATTATAAATTATTCACTGTTTAACGTTCTTCATTAAAATACAATTTTTTTTTAGTTTTTAATTGCAATTTGAGAAGTTTAATTGTGATTAAATTAAAATTATTATAAATATCTGGATTACACATGACTTACTTATTCCTTATAAAAACCTATTTACCGTTTATTATTGAGTTATTCACTTTGGATTAAAAATTAGAGGTGGCCAGGAATAAGGACATTCGAAAATTCTCATTTTTATTCGCTGAGTTTGAAATACAAAAAAAACTAATTTTCCTTGACTAAGTTGAATTAATAAATAATATTAAATAATATAAAATTAATAAATTAAACTTACCTTCATCCAAATGAATTAATTTTTCCTGAAAAAATCAGAAATGTTTTATTTTTTAAAGCTTTAAATTCTAAAAACTTATAATTTGTAGGCTCTTGTAAAATGAAACAGCTTTGTACAGCGAATTCTGTAGATTCGAAATTAAATCATTTTTCCAGTAACAAATGCTTTCAAGCTTGCGATATTTAAAATCTAAACAAAAATTCAAATTTTAAATCAGCCAAATTTCATGAAGAAAAAGTCTTGTTAAAAAAATGAAAAAATGAGTAAATAATAACCAGCGGGGAATGCATAGCATATAAAAAAGCATAACATAAGAGAACTGTCCACCTGAAATCCACGTTTCTTATATGCTCTTAATGTTATCTCTTTCCTGCTACAAACAGTTCATAAATTCTATAGGTGCAAACATAATAAAATTAAATTTCCTCCACCTTCACTATTCAACCCTTTCAAAAGTTCCACATCTCTTAAATTTGGGGGTAACACATTTTTAATTAAAAACGGTCGAAGTTATTCATATACAATCATTGCCTTTATTATTACATTCGCCGCGACTGGCAGCATCAGATGGACAGCTCTGGTGTGTGTAAATATTAAAGTCTGTAAAAATTAAGTCACTTTTGCCATCAAGAGTATAATTAAATATTATGTACAAATGAACATTACTCGTTAATTTATTACATCAAATATTTTGCATCCATTATCAGTATATATGTCAGTCTTGAATAGCTTTTACCAAAACTTTTTTCCTTTGTACAATCTGTACACTCTGAGGCTCAAAGAGAATGTGCGCGAGAATGTAAAATTTGTGCTCGTGCGCATACACCTGCGTCTGAAGAAAGGATATATACACGAATTGAAAAAAGCACACGACTGAAATACAGTATCTAAAAAAATTTACTAATCATAAATATTAAATCTACGATTCATTTTGAGCAAAAATGTCGACATGTTCGCACTAAGACTTGTATCTTTTCGTTCGATACTCTGTATCGAAGTTATTTCAAAAAGCTACAGAATGCTTCACTCTTACTATACATGCATGCGAACTTCTATCCCTATATTTTAATCCCTCGTGCTCCGAAGCAAACAAAACAAATGTTTCACCCGACATTTGATTACAAAAGCGTAGTACGATTATTAGTGTAGTACGTGAAAAGAAAGACTTGAGGTAACAAGAAAAACAAATGATTATTATCCTTTCCTCAAACGCTTCGTGCACGTTCCACTGCCACGCTCGTGTATTCGAAGCGACATTGAAATCATTTGAAATCTAGATTCTACCAGCTTATAAAATCCAATTTGATTTTCAGTTTCAATTCAGACTGCGTTCACATTACCGATAATTATAATAACGGAATGAGTCGTATTTTGCGACTAGTTATCTCTGACAAAGTTCCGTCTCAATTACCAATTCAGCAAAGTGACTACGATTCTAGGTTTTAGCGCGAGTCATCGAAGTCGACAAGATGAAAAAAATGTACAATAGTGTCGATAATAATAATAAAAATAATTCCGAGAGTAGATCTCAATAACAATAATTGTATTCATATTAAAATAATATTAATAGTCGTAATAATACAAATTAAAAACATATTTACAATTTACCAACCCATTTGATTTTTTTAAGTATTCGTAAGGTTCGTTTCGCCATTGTTTACGTACTACACATAGGTAAATTGGAATAATTCATTTTAAATAGATCCTTTTTACAAAATTACATTACAAACTGGTAGATTCAAATATCTGAGCCGGTTACTTAGCTACGTAATATACAGCTGCTGAAATCACGGCCAGTGCAGACGCCACGTTGATAACAGGGAGATCAGCAGTAAGCAAGCCACCATCATATTATTTTTTCAGTTTAATTTCAATTTTATTTTGCAATACTTACTTACTACTCATCTTCTCTCACTTGACCGATGCAATTCCTCTTAGATTAATACGATGGCGTCACTACGTTTACTTTAATATGAAATTGTTTACACTTATATAAATAATTATTGCCATTGAGAAACGAAAAGATCCGAATCGCCCGTCGCGAAAACAAGTGATGCCATCCGTCCGTTGACTCTCGCAAAAGTGAATTTCGCCTCAGAGATGCAAAGCTTCCTTATCCCACAAAAGTACGCGAATCGTTTCTTAAAATATAAATACAAGCGAGAATCAAGATTGAACAGTTCGCGTTCTTTTTGGAAAGAAGTAAAATATTTTGCGGTAAAAATATTTTTGTACCATTTGTACTCTTGTTGCGATCGGATATTAATCTTAATAACACACAGTTTCACATTTACATTAATTTTAAAAACTCCTTAAAACTTATAACTCAACGTAAAATATTTTCCGAACGTGGAACGATTTTTACCAACATGATCCTAATACTCTTCCTACTATAAGAAAGAGTTACAATTTCAATTAAATAATGTCGAAAATAAATTAGTTTTTAAATTACTTTTTCCGTTAAATTATCTCGATAAAACTAAATGTGATGAAACTTATATCATTCTACAAGGAACGAGTCTTAATGCGTTAAAAATTGGCAGCAGTGACTTCGTCACATTTGCATTCACCATACTGATATGCTTAGCGTAGACTTCAATGAACACCATTCTCTAAATTCTAATTGAAATATTGATATCGTTCGAAAGTTCGAAAGAAGGAGTCAATGTGACCCAGGGACAGACAGAACGTTCAAGTTCAAAAACTGAACACAATAAAACCTCAAGTTTTCCATTCGAAAACTGGACTCTGGGAGGCTTCACATCTCGAGGCGCATTTGCAATTCAGAGGAGTCGCGCGCAAACGGTACAGAAGTGCGTGCTCTAAAGCGCTATTCGCCTCGATTACAGAGAGATCCGCAGCTCGATGATTAGTTCGCTATTGAGTGTCCTTTGACTCTTAACATACTTTGTTGAAGGAGGGTCACGAGCCTAGGATGCTACGTACCGCCTGGTCTAGCATCGCATCCTTGGATTCGGAGGATTGCGGCGCAGGATTTGCACTGCTCGCGGGAACCGTGTTTGCAGGATTTTTTTTCAGGTTAAGGATACTGTCTATGGCCGATTGGACCTGGGCTGTGATGTCATCGTGCTCGTTGGGATTTACGGATTCACCCGAAACATCGAGCGAGGTCGAACACTTGGTCTGAGAACAAAGAGCGAGGTCATCGAGGCTCTTCTCGGTGCCTTCCTGAAGGTCGCGTTCCAGTTCAGTGTCACTGCTCAGGCGCCTCTCCGAAACTCGTGCCCCACTTTCGCCGTGCCCGAAGGTGTCTTTAGAAGTATTCACAGCACTTGCAGAGCCACTCGCGAAATTCGCAGCACTCGCACGATATTCACCGTTCGATCGCGTTCTTTCAACCTTAGGCCTCGTGCTGGCCGAACTCACTGTGTTGCTACCAACTGAACTATTGTTTTTGCACTTTAGGGACTCCGCTGTGGGTGGGTAGACCCCCAACTCCTTCTGGATCTCAAGCCACTCGTCGTAGTCCCCACTCGCGCTTGATGGTTTTGCCATTGCCTTGGTCTCAGTCTGCACGTCGGGGAAGTCATCCTCCAATTCGAGCTTTACTGAGGCGTTGCTCAGGGCCGGCATCAGAGACTCCACGTCGCTCATATCTGACTCGATCTTCGGCACGAGCAACTTTTCTTCCTTCTTAAATTCCTCTGTAAAAGCAATCAAATTTGTAACTAAATTCTTGGCAAGTTTCTTATTACTTTGGGGATGTGAATACTTTACAGAAACTATTCGTGTCACTGGATTGATCACCCTGGAAGGATAAATAGGGTTGTTGCATGAATTTTAGATAGAATACTTTTGAGATATTGCATAATATTATAAAACTTTTAGTATATTTAAACAATCTTTTGAATACTTTACTTTTAAGAAACATAATATTCGAAAATAAGTACTAATTTCTTTACCCGAATTTCTGAACCAATCAGAACAATGGTATGCAGTG
This sequence comes from Druon quercuslanigerum, assembly GCA_010014905.2. Classification (NCBI taxonomy): domain Eukaryota; kingdom Metazoa; phylum Arthropoda; class Insecta; order Hymenoptera; family Cynipidae; genus Druon; species Druon quercuslanigerum. The sequence goes on from JAAAKG020000031.1 coordinate 1,811,698, forward strand.
ATCTGTTGACTAATGAAGTATCCAGCTGACAGCAGGCGAAAAAATGTGTGACTTTCCACATGTCGACTTTTGGCACATTAGCAATGCCTCAATTTACAAATGCCGGTTTTAGTGTAATTCTAAACATTTTGAACATCTTTTGGGCCTTTCTTAATACTTTTTAAATACGTTTTAAATAGAAACGTAAAAATAGGTTATGTTTACTCCAATTACTAGAGGACATATGAATTCCCCCATCAACTGCTTTAATCAGACTGATTTTTACTTCCAACGCTGTCCCAATCAGAATGTATCATATTCCCGAAAAACAATTAAAAAGTATACTTTTAAAACATTATAAAAAAATTATTCTAAAATTTTTTCTGCAAGTAATTATATTCAATTTTTAGTGCTCTGTTAATTTTTCCAGGAAAAAAATATATTTGAAAATATGCAACAACCCCATTGCGACAAGTAATAATCTGATGAAAATTTACATTTAACTTTCATTTCAAGTAATAAAATCACTTCTTCCCGATACTGACAGGCAAAAAGAAAAATTATTCCATGTTTGAATTGAGTGGTTAATGTTCAATAATCAACATTGAATTATAACTCTTGAAATCTGACCTACAAGCCTTCGTGAAATCTTTGAAAACATCTAAATCTTTTGAAATGCTTTAAAAGTTTATTACAATTTAATAACTAGCCACAGCCGCAATCATCTGATATAATTAATTTAAATGGTAGGGGAAGGCAGGCCTCGGATTCACTTTAGATATCAATTTGTATCTCTATTTTTAAATAGTGTTACAAAATTTAATAAATAGTACCCTAAAATTGTTCAAGGATTAAAAATGAACTTCAATGATTATTTTAAATGTTACGCTTTATTCTGTAAATTATCCAAATTCGATTTATTTATCACATGCTTCACAGTCCATACCCCCCCCCCTTTCTCATTTTTGTTACGTAAATGCGAAAAACAAACTATTTTTGGTTGAAAGTTTATTTTCGCTTAAAAAATTTACTATTAAAATTGTGACTAACAATTAATCATTTTGGTTAACGAATTTATTATTTTCAACTGTTTTGTTAAAAATTCATTTTTTTGCTTTTTTACTAACAGTTTATTTTTTTTTATTAAAAATTTAACTATTTTGTTGGAAATTCAACTGGCTGGTTGTAAATTAATATTTTTGGTTGAAAATTCATACTCTCGGGTTGAAAAGTCAACTGTTTTATAGAAATTTCGTCTTTCTGACATGAAAATGCAAAAATCTAGTATAAATTTTAACTGCTTAGTACAAAATTAAAGTATTTCGTAGACAACTTTGCTTTCGTATTGAAAACTGATTCTTCTCAATGAACATTTAAGTAATCCATTTTAGTTAAAAACTGATGTTTTTTAGTAAAAAATTCAACTAATTAGACACAAATTTTAGAAACAAAAATAATATAAACTGAAGTGTAACGAAATTAAATTTAGACTAACATTACATCCGTTGCTGAAACTATTTTGTTGAAAATTCGTATTTTTTTGTAAACATTCAATCTTTTTTTGTACAGGGAGCAAATGTCTGGTTAAAAATTCACCTGTTATGGTTAAAAGTAACATTTTTGCTGAAAAATGACATTGACGGGGTTATAATTGAATTTTTTCAAGAAAAGTCGTATTTTCTGGTGAAAAATTGCACAATTTGGTAAGAAATCGAACTATTTAATTCAAAATTAGTTTTTCTTGGGGGTATAAAAAGTAATTCTTTCAACTAAAAATGTAACTATTTTGTTGGAAATCCACATTTGCAGGCGGAAAAGTCAAATCTTTTATAGAGATGTGTTTCTGACATGAAAATGCAAAAATTTGATATTAAATTCAACGAAAGATTAATAGATTAACATCACATCCATTGTTCAAACTATTTAGTTGAAAATTTATGTAGTTAGTAAAAAATTCGTCTATTTTTTGTAGAAAATTAATCTTCTCTGTTAAAAATTCATCACTTTCTGTAGAAATGCAATCCTTTTTTTTTTTGTAAAAAATGCAACTGTTTTGTTGAATATTAATCTTTTTCGTCTGAAAATGAACTTTTTTGTTGAAAATTTCGGGTTTAATTTGTTTTGTCGAAAAATCCACAATTTCGTAGCAGATCTAACTACTTGGTTGAACATTCGTTTTTTTGAGGGGGGGGGGGGGATCCAACTGTTTCATATTTTAAATTAAAATATATTTTTGTTGAAATGTCAACTATTACATTTTTCGTAGAAAATTCATGTTTTTTTAGTCCGATGCTCGGAAATTTATCAGGCTATGCTGCCGATTCCTTTAATAAATAATAAGAAGAAATCTTTGAAATATGTGTGAAATCTATTAAAATATTACTGTAATCTTTGAACTCTTGTGAAATTTATTTGAAATCTTTAAAATATTTTTAAAATTTTTGCAAAACTTTCTGAAATCTTGAAAGCTGCTGTACACTCAAAAGTCGAATGGTGTCAACACTTCGTATTTAATTGTCATTTTGGACTGCTATTCTACTTACCACTGACTTTTGCTTCTTGCTCACGTAACCTATTCAACATACTTTCTTCCTCAGCAACAAAAGACCGATCGATCATCATTAATTCCGACGTTCTCACCTCGCGCTACAATGAAAAAGATGATAATTAAGAGTTAACTATCAAGAACTGTAATCTTGACAAAAGATAAAACGGATATTCTTTCATTCAGCACTTACCATACTTTCCATAAGAAGGAGATAGGTGTATTTATTCATCATGGAATTGAACTTGCTCAATAAATGCTTGGCCGTTTCTTCGAAAATCTCGTCTGCCTTCGCTAGATCCTTTTGACTAAGAACTTGCTCATTGTAACAATGATACCGCACAAGTCGTTTACACGCGTCCCTTTTACATGTGAATGGAGTGTTCACATCGGGATTCGTTGCACCATTTTGATCCATTTTTAGCTGCTGCTCCATTCTACAAGAGAAAAAATATTGTTTTGTTTTCAAAAATAAAGTTTTGTAGAAAACCTAATTCATATTCTTCCAATTAGGGGCCATCCATAAACTACATGGACAATTTTGACCCCCCCCCCCCCCATTAAATCGTTGCCAACCGCTCATTTGGTTAAGACTCCCTAGCCCAAGAAAGTAACGTAGACTTTAGGTAAAACTCAACTTTACGTTTATACAGATTTAGTAAGTCATAAATAAAAAATAAAAAATAAACCAAAAACTGTAATAAAAAGTGATTTTGAAAGTAAGTGTTGAAATGTGTCAAATTGAATTTAATGGGACATTTAATCTGGGTATTCTTGAACTTTTAAACTAAGAAAGAAGGTATATTTTCAATAAAAAATGGAATAGGTAAATTTTCAATCATCAAAGTAATTTTTCAACAATAAAAAAAGGAATTCCCTATAAAGTAGCACAATTTCCTACCAGAGATAAATTTTTAACTAAAATTTTAAATCGTCAACCAAAAAATGCATTTTTAAGAAAGCAGTTCAAAATAAAAATCCAGTTGATAATTTTTTTAACCAAAAAGAGTCATTTTTATACAAAAAGATAGATTTTCTACCAAAGAAAATAATTTTTAACCAATTTAAGAATTCTCAAACAAAAAGTTAATTTTTCGAACAAAAAGATTCATTTTCTGCCGAAAAAAACGAATTTGAACAAAATGCAAGAATTCTTAATCAAACAGTTCAACTTTTAATTACCAAGGTAAAATTTTAAACAAAAAGATTAATTTACTACAAAAAAAAGAGGAATTTTCAATACAATTCAATCATTCTAAACCAAAAAGTTTAACTTTTAAGAAAGAAAGCTTTTTCTTTAATTTTAAGAGAGTAGTTAAACTTTAAAACCTAGTTGTTAATTTGTTAACCGAAAAGATGAATTTGTATACAAAAAGATTAATTTTCTACACAAAAAAAAAAACGAATTTTCAACAAAATTCAAGAATTCTCAACCAGAAAGTTGAATTTTAAACTAAAAAAGAATTTTAAAAATAAGAGATTTAATTAAAACCAAAAGGTTGAATTTTCAACTAAAAAAGGAAAATTTTTTAAAAGAAAATAATTAATTTACTATAAAAGAAGACGAATTTTTAATAAAATTCAAGAGTTCTTAACCAAAAGGTTGAAGTTTTAAGTAGAAACATATATTTTTGAATAAAAATATTAATTTTCTAACCAAAAAATTCATAATCTGGAAGCGTACTTCAAAACGTTACCATATGTACTTTTAGAAGAAAAAATTTTCGAGTCGAACTACTTAATTCAAAATTTGGTGTATAAAAATTAATTTTTTCAGCTGAAAATGTAACTATTTTGTTAGAAATCCATAATTTCAGGCGGTAAAATCAACTCCCCCCTTCTCTACCCGTTACCAGCCATAGGTTTTGCGATGATCCCCTCACCCCTCCTGCTAAAGTAGTGTATGGACAGTCCCTTACAGTTCGTTTAGCGTAATTTGAAAACAATAAGTAAACAAAATGTCGGAATTCTTACAATTCACAGCGATTGTTGTTAGGCCGACAAATAGGACTGGATGAAGGTCGTTTGACGCCCTGCCTCGGACTGACAAGCGGATTCGAAGCGCTGCCAGTATTCGCCATCTGTTTGACAGGATTACTAGCAATATTTACAGCACTTGGAACATTTTGAACAACCTTTGCGGCAATCCTCGGAGAAGTTACTTGACCTACAGGTGAAGTGTTCTGCACTTGCACCGGAATGGGGGACGGTAACTCCTGTTTGATGGGACTTGGTATTTGAATGTTTGGCTTAACATCCAAAGGATCGGTTTGGCACTGTGACGACTGCTGGCTCTGTGTTTGCGGTAGAAGCTGCGGATTGCTACTCGGCAGCAAATTTGTCGAGCTGCTCGACGAGGGCAAATTCGACTCTGTCGTGCTGGACGGACTCAACGTTTGATTACCGTGACTTTGGTAAAACTTTTGTGGCTTACTGTGCACTTGATGTACGCTCAATGGCGGAATACTCGGCCCGATTTGTTGTGTTTGCATGAAATGCTAAAATGGTAAGAAGAACAGCAGAATTTAAGAGTGAGAAATCTTCTAACACAAAACGAGAAGGACTAGATTTCGAAAGAACTTGGCAAAACTTACCATACAGTCACTCAGGTTATCACTAGGCATTCTCGTTACTTTTTGCAAGGAAGCGAATTTGAAATTCACATTCTCAGCGTTCGCAGTCGTAGTTGTAGTAGAAGCAGCGGCAGGTGTTTGAGTCTGTGCCGTGGACGTTTGGTTCTTACAAGTATTTTGAGTCAGCGAACACGTAGGGAGTGTCGAGACAACATTGACACTCGTGGTTGCTTCAGATTCCTAATTAGATCATAATCGGATTTTTAGATTTTTTTATTATTGTACAGGGTGGCCACTTGAGTCTCAAAAAACAATCCCGCCCATTTCGTGATTTTCAAACAAATTTTCCGATTTTTTGAGTTGTCAAATTTAAACATTCAAAACTAAATATCAGGGTTGTTTTCAAGATCAGATATCACGTATCCTTTTTTAGATCTTATCGATTATAAAATTCCATTTTGAATAAGCCTTTTTCGTGCTTCCGATTTTTAACATTTTTTTTCTCTAAAATAACTTAGTGAAAGAGATGTTTAGCTTCAAATTAATAATTCAAGAATTATTGTATCTCAAATTGCGAAACAACTCTAATCTACATTTAAAACATTTAAAAAATTTCCAAATTGTAAAATACCAAAGTAGAAGCCATCAAAATTGAACCATTTTTATTTCGAGGTTTCAAGCAGAAAAATAATTCAAATTAACATTTAGGGAACTTAAAATTGAACAGATTGAAAAAAATCACTGAACCTTATCCAACTATTAAAACTTTCCATTTCAAATTGTACAACATCGAGCTACTTAAATTTTGAACTATTTATATTATTAATCAGACAGTTCTTAGACATATATTAAAAATGGAACAACTTGAATCGCTTTTAATTTGCAATAGTCTAATTCTCGAAATTTCGATATAATTTCAATTTAAAATAAATAATTTATTCTAAATGATAATACAATTTAATGACTTTGAAATTGCAGAATTGTAACATTTACACTTTTTCAATTTCAACTGTTCCTAATCTAAAAATTTTCTAAAATAATAATAATTTAACTAACATATAGACGAATTAAATTTAGAAAACCAAAACAATTTTGTATATTCAAAGGGAAATTATTCGACACATTCAGTTTCAAGTGTTTCTATTTTAAACTTTTTTTCCCACTGTTCATTATTTAGTATTAAAGACTTTAAACCGAGCTTCAAACTTAAATAAGCTCAAATATTAAAGATTTAAATTAAAAACTGCCCAATTTTTAATTTTTGAATTTGAAATTATAGAATTTTCAATGACTGTAACTTCCTAAGTTTTAACTAATAATACTTTCAATGTGACAACTGAAGGGTTAAAATAACAATCGCGGAATTTCAAACATAGTATATTTGAAATTGTTTCAAATATTTTAAATATTTGAAATTTTTCAAATTTTGGTCCAAATTATCCAATTTTGAACGATTTAAATGAAACATTCTTTAACTATTAAAACCTACATTTAAAAATTATACAATTTTCAGAATTTCATATTTAAGACAGAACAATGTTGTATATTTTATTTGTATTTTGCATTTTTCACGACGCTAGTGCACCTTTTTGACTTTCTAGGTATAATTTAATTTAAAAGTACTGAATCTTAAATTTTTCTAAAAGTAAAAGTTACTGGCTTGTAGACTTCAAATAATAATAAAATAAAATTACGAACGTTCCGAAATAAATAATTAAAAATTTAGATACTTAAAATTTAGGCTTGTCAAATTGAAGCCTTGAAAATTAAATGATAAGATAAGATAAGATTTATTGTGTATTTGCTGCTACACGTTGTTTTACACCCACACATGCTTGAAAATTAAACAATTTTACAATATTGAAATTTAACAATTTAAAATTAGAAGTGTTTCATAATGTAAAATTCCCATTGAAAGCGTAGCCATTCTAAAGAATTTAAATATGAATTCGTTTAATCTAACATTTAACACGTTTAATCTCACATTTAAAGCGATTCAATACCTTGTTCCAACAAAACTAAGAATGAACCAAATTTCCGATTAGAAAATAAATTCATTGTCATTACCCGCTTCTTTCCAGTCTCAAAAAATTTACCGTTTTCCATGACTTTGGCTCCAGAAGCCATCCTGTATATTGTACTTCTGGCTTTTATTTAAGAACTTCAATTAAATACTCACACTGCAAATGGGATGTGGCGAACTGCTGATGATTTTTCCACTAGCCAGAATCTTTGCCTGATCTTGATAGAGTTTGGAGAGAAGATTTTGTTCGGGTTGAGTGTTGGCTTTTCGAGCCAAGATGGCTTGTATTTGCGCCTGGATGTTCTTAAGAGCTTGTTGTTTTTGTGCAGGTAATTGAATGGTCTGAAACCTTTGGACAGGGGGATTGTTTAACGTGGGTGTCGGAGGCACTTGACTTGTTGATGTCAGTGGACCGTTAACTGCAACTTGCACAGGTTCAGTCTTGATAGTTTCGCTACTTGGTGGAGTAAACCCAATCGGCTTGGTGGCATTTTCTAACTTTTGTTGCAACGAGGCTGCTGTCACTATTGCGGGTTTGGTAGCATTGACGGTTTTCGCCTGCTTGATAAAAAAATACAAACATTTGAATAAATCGCCACATAACATAATAATAACCAGAAATGTATCAAGAACTTGTATTTAATATACCAAGAAACGATCAATCTGAAAAAATTACTTCAAGATTTTAAGCACCATTATATTGATGACAGAGAAAGAGGTCTCAGTAGATGGAGTTTTCAAGGAAAATTAGTTCTATTTTTTATAAGCTAGTTTCAAGTAGATTTTATCGCGGAAAGACGAGTAAACTTCAAATGTTGTTATCTCTACTGATAGTTTCATTTAACTTAAACAATCAGCCCTTTTTAAACAAATCAAAAAAATGAGGTATCATTTAAAAAATGCAACGTCACGAGCACTCTAAATTCTCTAGTTTTTTCCATGAGAAGACTATTTCTTTTCAAAACAAGCTAAAATCGCTTTAAAAAATTACCTGTGCATTCACGGTACCGTGCGTCATTGTAACAACCTTCGCTCTCCTCACAACCTTCGCCTTTTTCGGAACTGGACTTGGAGTCTGTTGACTATTCCCCAGATTCCTAATCTGCTGTTGGTTCAAGTTATCAATAAACTGGCTCGGGAATCCTGAGTTCTGAATCTGAATGTGTTGTGGCATCTGTGATGGTGAAGCCTGCACCACAATATTTTGTATATTATTCTGAATGGTAGGCGCCCCGCCCGAACTGTTAACAATAATCTGACTCGTGGGAGTATTAATTTGTACACCCTGCATGTTCTGATTGCTCGAGTCGGGTTCGCCAATCACGATCTTCTGCGTTTGATTTTGATTCTGCGGCTGCTGCGTTGCGTTCAACTGACCCGAGAGAAACTGTTGCAGCAACTGCTGACTGATGACCTGCATCTGTCCATTTGCGTTCGCAATAAGCAGTTGATCGTTGGGATTCAGATTACTCAGGGCGCTCAGGATCTCAGGACTGATCTTAGGTGCGCTGTTTATCACGTTAGAATTCAGAGGATCGTGCTTTTGCTCAGTCTGATTACTTGGATTGTTAGATATCAAAATACTATGGTGCTGCATATGCTGCTGTTGTTGCTGTTGCTGCTGTTGTTGCTGTTGTTGCTGCTGCATCTCAAACTGAACATTGCCAGCATTTGATTTCTTCCGTTGGTTAACATTCTGCGTATTCTGATGAACATTTTGAGTCTGGTGTATATTCTGATTCTGATGCAGATTCTGGTTTTGACTTATATTCTGACTCTGAAGTACATTCTGATTCTGAAAGATATTCCGACCTTGAAGTACATTCTGACCTTGACTTACATTCTGACCCTGAAGAACATTCTGACCCTGAATTACACTCTGGCCCTGCATAACACTCTGACCCCGAATTACACTATGTCCCTGAATCACACTCTGGCCTTGGATCACATTTTGCCCCTGAATCACATTTTGCCCTTGAATCACATTCTGACCCTGAATTACATTCTGTCCTTGAATCACATTCTGTCCCTGAATTACACTCTGACCCTGATGCACATCAAACTGCAAATTCTGATCCACATTTTGTATACAGCTTAGATCCTGCTGCATAACATTGATCGCCTGTTGTTGAATTCTCGCATTCTTCTGCATTACATTCACAGAATCCACCTGCATCCCTTCAGTTGTATTTTGCTGTATCTGCCCACTAGTGCCAATGTTCTGCTCGAAAATATGCTGAACATTTTGCGTCTGAACAGTATGAGTCGCAATCTGCTGAGCAACATTTTGATGATGAGGCGAACTCTGTGGTAATTGTGTGTCTTCCTGAATGCTAATCTGCTGCACATTCTGACTGTTCTTCACAACTCTCTGCATCGTCGTGCCACACTGAACCGTCTTTTGGGTTTGAAGATTCTGCTGCGGAAGCTTTGCGTGATTTTGACGGGGTGCTGTCGCTACACAAGTGTTTCTGACCCTCACCTGACTGCACTTAACCTGCTGGACATTCTGGTTAGTAACACTCTGATTGGCAGGCGACCTCGCAGTGTTTAACTTCGGAGAAGTCTTTGCTTCGGTGTGTTGAACTGCGTTTCTGCAAAATTGAACACCTGCGTTGGAACCTTGACTAACTTGAGAAATAGTCTGTGGATGGAGATTAGAAGTTTGCAAGCAATTCATTGAAGTGCTTGAGGTGCCTTGAGAACTCGCAGTTGATGTTAGATGCAGATTATTTGTATTCGAGTTGACATGAACGAATTGTGGAGACGTAATATTTTGAGACGTTGCAGGGCTCTTAATACGACTCGTAGGTTGAATTCCACTGAGGGAGGGTGACTTGGTGCACTTTTGCCTGTTCGAAGTCGTATTTTGAGACGCTTGGGCAGCTTGTGCCTGACCAAGTAGCTGCGAGATGATCTGTGAGTTCTGACCGCCGCCTTGCGTCAAAGACCGAATCAAGGCTTGGGCGGTGGCTTGGTCAATTTCTGGCTGGTTTGGTTCCGGGGTATGGTGAAGTACGACTCTTCCATCTTCGCCGACTGCTAGCCGCAGTTGTCCGGAAATTGTATTTTGTACGGGCATTTGTAACTGAGCAATCAGGTGACTGTTAAAACTATCCGAAGGTTGCGAGGGTTGCGACGCGTTCGATGCAGGTACGTGTATCACATTTTGAGAGGACGTGGTCGGTGCAGCCGGACTCGGTTCTGTTTGCATGTGAGTGGCTGCATCCGATTCAGTCGTGAGATCATTTTCAAAGATGTCATCGTCGTCGTTGATGCCGGATATTTTTATGATGCTTGCCAAGTCTAGCTTTGTCGGTTCTTCATCCTTTTTCTTCGCTTTCTTTTTCTTCTTGGCTTTCTTCTTTGGAGGTGGGAGTAAACTCTGGTCGATCATCGTCTGCGCATTTTGAACGTTGCCTGTGTTACTCGCCGACGTCGCTTGACTCAACTGGGATTGGGGATTCTGCACCATGGCGTTTTGGATCACTATCGAGTTGCTGTTGCCCGAGTTTGCTGAAATTAAAAGAAAAATTTTCGAATATTTTGCAAGAGAGTTTAGAAATTATTGATGTGGAAGAAGAATCGAGATATTTACCTGGTGCAGGACTAGAAGGTGTGTGTCTTATCACTTGTTGACTCGGTGAAGGAAAACCGTTCGGTACGGCAAAGAAAGTTGGCGCAAGACCCTGCAACTGCATACCTTGTGCAGTGACAACCCTTACCAATTGTTGCTGTGTCAGCTGCAATGAATAGGGAGAATTTAAAAAAAATTCGTCCTCATTTTCAAAACTTGAATGTGCAAACTAAAACCGACAAAAAATGTTTGAAATTTTAGTATTGGTTCTTCACATATTTAACCTACAATAGACAAGGGGCAATTCTTAATATAGGACTGAGCTGTGTAGGGATGCGAGAACTTGACAAATTAGATCGAAAAGTCCTCTTCTGAAATGTTAAGTTCCTAGTTTAGGAGCTATAGTAATTATTTCTTTTTAAAGGTTTGCTTTTCGATTTTTTGTCGATCCTCATCATCCCTTCAAGACTTAGTAACATGTTAAGAATTAGCCTTTATGCATATAAAAACGAGAATAACTTACACTTGAGAATAATGACTAAATTAAAAATTCCAGTTTCAAACAATTTCGGATCCCATTTATAATTTTTGAAAAATAAAAGACGAACTTTCGAAAACAGTAAATTTTCTAAAAAAGAATCTTTATATTATTTTATTCATTTAATATAAAAAAGCAAATTTTCTCATATAATCGACGCGACATCGACTTGAGAAGCTGCAGCGAAATTTCGTAACACGTAAGCAGACAACATGAACGACGGTGCATGAAGTTAAAGTTGAACCAAACCTGAGTGCATATAATGATTGTTAAAAGATACACGACAATTATAGATCGTCATGAGGGTGATAATTTACAAATTTGATGGATTCGATGGAAAAAATCATTGTTTGCCATTAGCTTCCCAGAGTGAAATTTGTAAAAATATGATTGTGTGCGAGTGGGTGAAACCATCACCTGTGCAGTATGCGTTTGTTGTTGAGCAGACGATGGAGCCCGTAGGATCAGCTGAACGCCACCCGGTTGCTGTTGAACGATTACTGGCCCGCTGGATGGCAGAACCTATATGCCAAACCCAGTGAAAAAAAAACCATTATGATGCCCTCTCGACAAATTTCGAGCTTAATACCATTCAGCCATATCTTTACAATGTCACAAGTAGAAATTAAAGAGTAATATGAAGATTTATTAGAAAAAGAGTTAGATTGAAAAAGTGCTTTCAAATTTAAAACCAAGTGACCACTTAAGACTCGGAAAAAAATCTCAGTCATTTCTCGGTACTTTTAGGAGGTTTCAACCTTTTTTTCTCAGTTATTTAAATTATCAAATGCACGCCTTCAAACTAAACAGTTTATAATTTAGAGTATTAAAATGAGTCTTCAAAGTAAGAAATCTAATTTTGAATATTCTAAATTTAGTGCTTAAAATTGCAAACAATTCAAAATTGAAAAATTTCAGACTCGAACCTTCAATATTGTACCAAGACAAAGTTTTTAAATTAAGATGATCTCAGAATGGAAAATTTTCAATATTATACATTTTTACAGTAGAAGTTATCAAAATGGAACAGCTTTTATTTTTAGGTTTCGAAACAGAAAAAAAATTAAAATTTTACCTTAATTGCAGACCGAGTTTATTTAAATACAAACTGTCTAAACGGAACAATCTGGGGCAAATGAAATTCGACAAATTGATAAAGCAGCACTGAAAAATTTTCCTTGAATTATTTAAGCTTTCAATTTGAAATTGTACAACATGGACCGATTAAAATTGCCTCTATCAAAATTTTAAACCAAATATATATACATCGAAAACTATTAAATTTTTCAACCATTTAAATTTTAAAGCAAACAGTTTCTAATGATTTAATTGAAAATTGTACAAATTGAAGCGAATGAATTTGAAATTGACTAATTCTAAAATCTACCTCAACATATTCGATTTTGACATTGACTAGTATAATTATTTAAATATTAAGGCTTCTGTTTATTATGGTGCGAAATTTTTCAACTTATATAAACTATTTTAATAGTTCTGAACTAATAATAATTAAAAACTTAAAAAGGCTTTAATTCATAATTATGCAAGTAATTTAAAAAAAAATTTAGATATAAAATTGTTAAAGATTTGTAATTGAAGGTTCTTCTATTTCAATTGGTTTTTTAAAATAATTATTAAATTTTGAAGTCTTTAGTCTTAAAATTGCGCAACTATTAACGCTCTTAATTCCAAACAAATTTGCAGAATCTTACAGGGTTTAACTAGAAAATCTTAAACATTTAAGAGTTTAAACTTCAAATTCCTTAAATATAAAGGTTTCAATTTGAAACTGCCTAATTTTTAATATTAGAGTTAGAAACAATTGAACTTGCAAGGATTGTTAAACTAATAAGATATTAACTTTTAAAATACATTATTTTTAAAAATATTAAATCAAACAATGGTGTATATTTCCATCTAAAACTATATGATATAAAATTTTCAAAAATTGAAAGTCACTCACTGGCAGGCTTGAAGTAAACTTGCAAAATTGTAACATTTCATATTATGAACGTTCCAAATTACACTAGTAAAAATATAGACCTAAAAATATAAACTATAAAATCCAAGGCATGGCAATTAAACGATTTTAAAATATTATAATTCAACAATTTAAAATTATCATATGAAATTTTCCATGGGAAATTTAGACATCTTGAAGAATTTCAAAACAAACTCACTGACTCGTAATTATACACGATATTCTACTCAAACTGACGCCAAAGTTCGCCGATTTTTTGGACCTCCATAGCGACCCAATGAAAAAATATAAAAATATGTTACAGGTATTAAATTAATCGTCATTGCAAATCAAAATGAGCATCTCTTTTCGTTTCTTGAAAATTTCAAAAAATTACCCATATTTCGGGTTTGAGAAGACCCTAAAAAAATTGAAAAAAAGAAAATACCACTAATTATAAAATCATGTTTCACATCAATCCCTTACCAATCAAGAAAATACGCGATTGCACTTTTTTAAGGTTTATTTTATAGAAAAAATACAATGAAAAATGATTTTATAATTAGCGTTATTTCTTATTTTTAAATTTTTTTGGGGTCTTCTCAATCCCTAAATAGGGGTAATTTTTTGAAATTTTAAAAAACCAAACCCGACGCTTACTGTAACATATTTTTATATTTTTCAGTTCGCTAGCGAAGTCCAAAAAATAGGCAAAAACAGCATATTTTGGCGTCACTCTTTCAAGACAGAAAATAAAATAACTGTTATTTCCTAGGAGTATTCCGGGTCTAAACAAATTATCAGTCCAGTGGCCAAAATTATGATAAACTTTGATAAATATTCGATAAGGCTGATAAAGAGAAAGCAAGCACTTTTAAAATGTAAAGAAGCATAACGTATGAGAAAGCTTAATGATTTAGACGATTTGTTGTAAGCATGCACGACAGAATCAAGACAATGAAATAAAAAATAATGACCTGGTTCAGAAGGAGACCCTGTGCAGTGGGTATCATCGTAGCAGTTGGAGGATTTTGTTGTGGACCAGTTAGCACTAATTGTGGCTGCGATTGTTGTGTCACCTTTGATAAATGACACAAATTATTTGCTAGACCACATAAACTCTGACAATCATCCGTTTATATATTGATACACATTCTCAAATGAAAGCAGAATATTGAAAAAACAGAGAGCGGAACACGACAAAAAGGCTGAAAGCATTTCCGAAAAACTTACTTGGCTCACTTGATTTGTGATTGTTGTTGTCACTCGTTGCTTTTGTTGCGATACACCAACTTGTTGATGTGGTGGCTTAGGTAGTATTTGTGGTGGTTGTTTGGCTGGTTTAGCAGCGGCAATTTGGATTTGCTGGTTACCAAATAGGTGGTGGGTTCTTGTCACAAGCTGAGCTGGTGCTGATTGGTATCCTTGTGGAGTCCCATGGATGATCTGGAGAACTTGCATTCCCTGCTGAATTATGGGAGTGTTAGGCCTTACGACAGGTGGACCAGGACTGCTTCCAGGTGCAGGACTTCGATTACTCAACGACCTTCCGCCCCCAAGATGATGAGGACTCTTGGAATTGGGATAAGGGCTAGGCGCGGGACTCTGTATTTGACTAACACTGATCGGACTCTGCATAGGACTCTGTAGCTGCATTCCAAAGGAATTATTCGGTGTCGAACTTGAGACAGGACTCGGACTGTTTCTGTTCCCCTGCATCGAATTTGAGGCAGGACTCCTCAGCAAGAGTCTATTAGGACTCGGGCTCGGTGTGGGTGGAGCAATATTAGAGGCCGGGCTCTTCATCGGTATCGAGAATGGACTTCCTGGCGAGCTGCTATTTTGACTCTGTATATTCTGCATCTTGATGTTCGGAATTGAGGCTTGCTGGCCTCCAGTTAAGGTGGTCGTTGAACTCAGAGGAGAACTCGAGATGTGCGAGAACTGCCGCTGAAACCCACCATGCGAGGCATTCGACTCGGACATGTGCGAGGTTACAACGCTGGAGAGATTCGAGGTCATGATCCCGAACTGCGCGACATTAATTGGATGAGACGCATGGCTCGTGTTTGCTGTAGTGGCAAGGATAGGTCCACCGCATGTACTCGTGAAGGTTTGACAACTCGAGGTGGGTCCTGTGGAGATCTGGGAGGTGGAGATGTTCGTACTTTGGTGCTGGGATATGGCTGAACTTGGCACGGAGGTGATGTTCGATCCAACGATGTGCGGAGCGATGCTCTGAATGGCTTGGAACGGAAACTGATTGGCAGTGCTGAAATTGGTGGAGGTAAGACCAGACGCGAGGGCATTCAGAGATCGATTTGCCCCTTGATTCGCGTTTAAATTAGAATTAAGAGTATTTAAGCTAGACGCAGAATTCGCACCGCTCAGATGTGCATTGAGAGTGGCAAGATTTTGATTTAGAGTTTGGCTCAAGCTCGTCAAGTTGGAGTTCACACCTGAGACTCCGTGATTTAAACCCGACAATCCAGAATTGATACTCGTGGGGTTTAAGGCGCTGAGGCGATTCAAACCAGAATTGATTCCATTTAGATCCTGGCCGAGGTTCGATATTCCATTGGTAATACTGTCCGGTGGTAAGTTAGTGTTAATATTCGAGTTTAGGGCGTTTAGAGGATTTATCGCCGTAAGGCCTGAATTTATGCTGGGGAGACTTAGATTGAGCAAAGGATTGGAAGTGGTTATAACGTTCGAAGTAAGCGACGTAAGGCTAGTGTTTAAGAGAGATAGTGGCAGTCCCATATTCAGGCCCACCCCAAAAGTGGGGGTGGCCGGGGGTAGGCCCATACCAGTCCCCGAGGAATGAATGGGACTTTGATTTAACTGGTTCAGTTGGTTTAAGTAAACTATATGACTTCCGCTTGCCGATCCATTCGCCTGATCCTGATTCTGAAAAACAAAAAATAAAACTGGTTTGTTGACAAACATATCGATGGCTGCAAATAAAACTATTCCATTATTTGGTACTGACATTAAAAAGCCATAGACATTCGTTTTTTATATTGACCCGTTGATATTAGTTTAACCTCGAGCGCGATTATCTGATTGAGACACATTACATATATTTGATTTTCCTCACTACATCACATTACCTTTTATTATGGCATTGAATTTAAATATGGAACGGCAATAAGATAAGATTTATCACAAAACATATAAAAGGTTTTACATCATATATTGTTTACTTTAGAAAACTAAAACGTGTATAAAAAAATAATATATAGGAAAAGCTTTTTTAAAAGCAAGGCTTTTTCTTTTGTCATTTTTATAATAACATATTTCACTGTAATGAGGTAATGGCTAATAGTTTACCGGATCAAATATTTACTTGACGTGGAAGGGAAATATTTTGTAATATCTTAATTTCTACTTTTCTAATAATAAATGTACTCACGTTATTCGATGGCTGTTGCAAGGTGAACGTTACCGCTTGAGCAGTCGAATTATGAGTTTGAAGTTGTTGTAATTGTTGAAGCTGAAAGACAATAAGTTGAATATCTCCTCGTCGTAGGGGACTAAGAACTTTGTCTGAAAAATATCTAATAGCCAATTTACCTGCTGCTGTGTGAGAACTGTTACCGGGTTGTTGCGACGTGTATTTGGGGATGTTGTAGAGGATACAGAGTCCCCGAGAAGAGGGCGTGACTGAGGCTGCTGCATGCCCACGCAGCACCTCGCGACTATGGGCAGCGTGGGGCTACCTTTTCTTTTCCTATTATATCCCTACTAATTCAACTTGAAACCTACAAAATATCATAAAATTCCTCGTGAAGTAAAATACAAATAACATTCCTAGAACTTTTGAAATCTTAAGTGGCAATTTTTTGTACCTTAAAACGAGAGGATCGAAGATTGGTGTAATTGACAAAGTGATATTTGCGCTGCGACGCCATTCAACGCGTTTTCGACCAACGTCGCCCGGCCCTGACATGCATGTAACTTCTGTCTTCACTCAAATTCGATTTTAGCAAACATGTCTGATATTTGCTTGTAGGTTATAGAAGTCGTTGCAAAAGCCGTCCGCAGCTTTTGAGAGATTTCAACCACGCTCGCATGTTAGAAGTATTACTCTGTCGAACGTCTTCCTCCATGAAGTGCATTATCCGTTGAAAAACAAGTGGACAATCGATTTTAGGACATTTTATAACTTTTTTCTGAAGTGCATTTGCTCAAAAACTGTTCCATTTATGAATACTTGGAAACTAATCGACCACTCCTGATTTTTTTAAACATCGGGCGTGGATTACTTGAGTTATCTTAAGGATTATTTAAATTAGTACATCTAAAATCTTTGACTATGCCATCATATTATGCTTAGGTTGCTTCTTCCTGGATAGTTTTTTTTATCCCAAGTCCAGGAGCCAGAAGTAATTGGCTGGCATTGTTTAAACTTTTAAATCAGGAACTGAAATTGGAACATAACGTTATAAAATCGTAGCTGCCTTTTCTTATCGTTCCTGAGATTATTCAACACCACGCTTATTTTGAATTCAAATTCTTTGTGGCTGGTTAATAGTCACTTGTCTTCCATCTGCAACAAAATAATACAAATTATTAGATGTTGATTTGGTAGCTTTATACACCTATTCATTAAACATAGACTAATTAATTTGTATTAATTGTTTATTAAGTCAGTTAGATAAATGAATAAATCGATACGAATTAAGTAGTGACATTTTCTTAAGTGTGCATCAAGATAATTCCGCACATCAGTATCACAGAGCTAATGCTTACACAATATATTTTTATTTAATTCATCATTAAATCATCAGTCTCGTTACTTATAAACATTATGCATATTTGTTTGTAAAAAGAAGTTACTGGATTTATTAAAACTAATAATTTACAAATCAAAATAAAAAAAGTAATGGTTCAATTATAAATTTTTCATTCTCATAATTTACAGTTTAATGTATTCTTATCACTATTGCTGCGAGTGATACCATGATTTCTTTAGAAGCATCTAATATTCATAAACGAAAATCTCTTTTGTTCTCACAGATAAAAGATAAAATTAGGTCGCAAGAATTGTTATGAAATTGTCAGACATTTAACCGGATTATAATCGAAAAGATAACGAATCTAGAGAGTTTTCAGACGAATTCATAATTATATGCAATTTCAAAATAAATGCTAAACATGAAGATATATTAATTTATTCTTCATTAATTAATTTATAAGGTTCTCTAGACATTAAAAAATTTCTTGGAAAATGCAATTAAATTATTCTATTTGTCGACTTTTTAGCATCTGAAAAAGAAGGTTTGACTTAATTTATCGCTATATGAATCTCTTTACTTAAATTTAACTATAACTTAAAATTTGTTTGTTTTTGGAAAGATAATTTTATTAAATCTATTTTCTAGTTTTGTCCTTTGATAAGCATAGCAATTAGATGTTCTAATTCAAACATATATTTTTTGATACAATTGATAAAATTCTAAAATAATTATTAAAGTCGAGTTTTCCATATAACCTTGAATTTATAAACTTGAATGCAATCAATAACAATTTGTTTAAATGTTATGTATTAGTTAAAAGTCTAAGCCTATTGAACGTTGTGAAAAATATATACAAAAATTGTATTTAAAATTTCTTCAAAGTGCAAACAAAAAAAGTCAAATAATCAGAAAATGAATACAGAATTTGTCAGAATCTCAGAATCCTTGCTCTCACTTATCTTATCTTAAAATTTCATTCCCAAATCTGAAAACTACACGCAGATCTCACGTTGTCAATGCAAACAATCTATATCAAAATACGTAATTATGCCCGAAAACGTATGGAACTAGATACTAAAAAAAGACAAAACTTTGTGCCATACCAAATTCCCACACCAATTTTTTCAGCGTAAATAATTCTCTCTCAAATAGTACAAACATTGAAAATAAGATTCAGCACTCGTTAATTTGAAATCATAATGCGTGGCACGATAGATTTCTGAACGAAACTCTCTTCTGCTCTCTTCTTCCAAAAACTCAAACAAAAGAATATCACGTTCTGTCAAAACTTGGAGCACATCTAACATTGGCATTTTCGTACTATCCACTCAAGAGGTCCGAAAAATGAAAAATACGACTTCTTTTGTATGTAAGAAGCGAAAAGTCCGAGAAAACTGAAACCTACGCACTGCGTTTACAAAGTGAGATCTCGCTCGAGATTTTCTCCGAGAAGAGAACGTAATGCAATTAAAAGTGAATTGGCAGAAAAAGTGAAGAACTTACCTGAGGAACCTCATCGACAGCTGGAAGGTGGAATTTTTTTGAGGTTATAACTACGCGCGCTCGAGCGCGCCCTTAAAGCGCGCACACACACACAAATGCACACACAAACACACCAAGCAGCGGCGCTGACAAGGCGTAAACAAAACAAATTTTTTGAGAATCCCGAAAAAGGGACTTCCGCGGGAATTTCTGGTCGACGGAATCCAGGAAATCGATAAAAAATCGTAGGAATTACCTCGTTTTGGAACCCGTGTTGTCCACATACAAAATACCTCCGCGAACCAAGTTTTCATTCACCGAGACACTTCCAGTTTTTCTGTTTTTCCTCGTGGCTCCCGACCATTGTTTTAATTAAATTATGCGTCACGAAAGTCACGATGCATAATATAAATATTTCCGAACTGGTTTAGATTCGTTTAGATTCGTTTATTTAGGGTATGTGTGAACGATAATCTAGTACGCGTTGATCGGTGGCAACGGCCATAATTAACTAGTGCTGCCATTAGTACGGCCAGAGATGAGGTGGGAGATTGCCGATATAATGGAAGAAGAGAATATCAGAAAATGTGAAAAACATGCGCTGATAA
>JAAAKG020000031.1:1862559-1872784 GCA_010014905.2 Druon quercuslanigerum
CCCAAACTGGGTGCGCGGATTCACCTAACTGTTTTGGAACCAAATGATCCCATACATATGGGCATATTTGTTTCTAATCACAGGATCAAATGATTCCTGCACTCCTAATGGTACATTACAGTTCCATATTCTTTTCCGTGTAGATATTAAAAAGAAGATTTTATCTGATAATCCCCAAGATATTAAAGGGCCAAATCTAAAATATTCAAGAAATATTTTTTAATTGCTTAAAAATTACCTGTAAAGCATGCCATTTTCTATCAAATGCAAAAGCATTTTATGTCGTAGCCCTCTGCTTTTGATATCCGAATTCTCAGGCATTGCCTATCTTCATAATTATTATGCAATTTTCGCGTAGAATGGAAACACACTTTCAAGGCTAATATGAAAGGTATACCCGAAAAAACGGGGCTAAAAATCTTCTGTCGTCGCCACACGTCAACGACATTGCTCCGAAAAAATTTCGCTTTTTTAATATATTGGATATTAACTGTTAATATCACACTTTTAACTTCCAATATAAACAGATATTGCCCTTTAATATCTTGTATGTTAAACAGAAGATATTAGATATTATGCCGTAATATCTATATGTTAAAGTTAAATACCAAAGTATTTAATATCTACTTTTCAATATCTATTGTTCTCCATGTAGCAACTAGGTTCGATCTACTTCTACCAAAAAACCTTTTTCACATTATCACCACAATATTTTTGCCCTCTGAAGCCTGGAAATAAATATGTAATATTTATCTCATATATCGTGCATGCATAAATAGATTGATTACACTGAGGCCAAGCGTTACGCTTACAGCGATCGTCACGCTTGCGATTATTTATGATACGTCAACCTGAATTCGCTCTGATTCAATCCCTGGCAAGAGTCGAAGACCCAAGTCCATCGACAAATCCGAGTGCATTTTATTATCCAATAAAAAAAGTCGACGGCAAACAACCCTGCTGAGTTCTATAGTGGACGAAAGTTTTTCAATAACGCGAACCGAGCTTATGTTTCTCTATAAGTTTGAATGTACACTCTCCGCTAAAAGAAGCAAGAAATGTTTAGTAAACTTTCCCTGCATGAGAGTAGATTAAAGGGAAAATAAGAAGTAATTATATTTGTGGTATACATCCTAAGTATAATGGGAATTAAATTAAAAATAAGAACACGAACTTTATAATTTGAAATCTTCGAATTTCAACATTGTGTCCAATCGACACCATGGATTCGCAAGCTGCCTGAATCATTAGTGTAATAGAAGAATCAGTGGGTTGTGCGTACTACATTATGACATTCCTTGTTCACATTGCAAACAGACAGTACAGTGGAGCCCAACCCAGCCCAGCCCAGCCCAGCTCTAAGAGATAATTGGGTTATCATCGGTTACGGTATGAACCGAGGCTTTCTAGCTTTCTATGCTTATATCAAGGATGTCCACATTACGGAGGATCCCCCACGCTCCTTTACTCGCGCATTAGCCCGATCATTATCGGCCTCGAGATGTCCGCCCCCTTCACAGCTCAGCTTCGTTAACCTTTTATAATTCCTTTAGAAGGAGGCCCTTCTCTCAATCACGCGACTCAAAATGTCGTTGGGAGCTTTGACACAAAGTCAAAACATCATTTCGAAACAACCAAGCACTTTTTATTAATAGACCAGCTTTTACTGTCTACATCGTCTATCAAGTCTATGCCACAAGCAAAATTGATCAATTCATGCATGTTGATGATTTGCAACCTATCACCAATCGTAATCTAATCTGCAACAGAAAGAGACTGCTCGATTCGATTTAATAATTGATAGATTTAGAAGGGTGATGCAGCCCGAATAATTTTCCCTCTTACTAAAGGTTAGCAGACAATAAATTAGAGCCTGAACATAAATTAGAGGCAGTTTCAAAACGTTAGACGTTGGAGAATAAACTGATTTCTCCATCGCTTTGATTATCTTGTTAAGATCGAACTGAAAGAACCAAGAGTTCACCTCTGCAGAAAGTTAAATCCGATGCGAAACGACAATGGATTTGGCCTCGCAAAACGAGAGTTCCCTTACTTTCCCTCTGCGAAGCAGCCGAAGGCACATCTTTATTCGAGGTTCCCGCCAAGTACGTCTGCCTTTGCCAGTTCGCCATCTCAAATATTTTTACGTGCACTCAAACTCAAGAATTTACATTATCGCCGTATAGTTTTTCTGCCTTCGCCAATTTCTGTAATCAATTTTTCTCCAATTTTTTTACTGTAAATTGCACAACTTCGAGATCTTATCCTTGTCATTAATGTGCAAAGGTAATTTTGTCCAAACAACCTTGCCGATTATAGGGTGTTTTCTGAATGAGCTGCAATTATCCATTTTGATATTTGCTCAGTTGAAGTTTTTTCAGTAAACATTACGATTAGTACAATTTGACAATTGTCTGATAATTAAACTTATACAGAAACTGGACTCAAGTAGTACGAGGGCATTGATCGGAGGCAACCTTCCTTTCCCTTTCCCCTTTTACTTAGCTGGTGTCGTTTTACAGAAAAAAATCACCTGGAAAAATAACTGTTTACAAGGTGTTAATGATGAAATAAAAGGAAAAATTTGCAAGATGGAAGCAAGAACAACCTAGTGGCATTTTTGTGCGCTCAAGAAAGAAAAGCTGCAAGCATGCAAACATGCGAAGAGAACCTTGTTGGGTGACAAGGTTTCAGCTATGTACCTTGGTTCAAGCGTTCTCATGTCATTTTAATCATCCCTCGTACGGAGAACTAACTATCAGGAACGAGGCTGGGACGTTAATCGATTACCAGAGGTCGCGGGAGATTAGTACAGACTGAAAAGCTCGATTCGCGCGCAGACGGTGGGATCAAGGATATGTAACGAGCGAGAAGCACGTGGCGTGAATATTCTTTAGAAGGAAATTGCAGAATACGAGCTCGTTATTATATATTAGCAAGAACAACTCAGATGAAGCGGGAACGAAACCAACTAACTCACCTCTTATCGCATATGATCATCGCATTTGGCGTGACACCGTCTAACGATCCTCTTAATGGCAAGAAATGCTAAAATAAGAAATCTACAATGCCATCTGACATAGTCAAGTAGGCCTCGCAACGCGAATATACCCAGCACACATTTTCTTAATTATTCACCCACATTTTTAGGATTGACTTTGAAGGTTGTGAGTTAAGAAGTACATAAAATGCTTGTGCAGGTTTTAGAAGGTCTAATTGTTTCAATGAAATAAGTAATTAATGCACAAATGGCTTAATTTAGCAGAAAGTGGAATAATTCTGCTATGGTATTAGCGGTTGGTTGATTCTCCCCGGTTGGTGTATCGAGCGGGGTGAATGCTCTTGCGCAATGCACGCACAGTAATACCGATCGTACCACCCCCATCCACAAACACGTGTATTTGAGTTTGTTTTCGTAATAAGAATATTTGTTTACTTTCTACATCAATTCAACCACACAGAACTTGATGCTTTAGAGTTTAATATAGAAAAATCTTTAAATAACGTAAATAATTACTCTAATAGAAAACTGTTCAAAAGGCAACATAAAATTTCGTAATTCTCTATGTATTGCTTTAAAAACGCAATAGCTTCAATTACAACAGCATATCTGGCATTTTGTGTACCTTACACCTGCATTAACTTTCAATGCACAATTGGAAAGGCGCCTCACTGCACGATTTAACATTTCGAACGCAATAGTATGAACGGAGCGATAATTGGTAATTGGTAATTGATAATTGGACAACTGGCGATCATCTTTGTAGTGTACATAAAAGTCATCAGTAATTGATCAATTTGTCGTTGCTCATTCGCCTTGAGAATGATGGACAATGTACACTTTTGCGACTGGAAGTGAGTGATTTGTAATGCATATATTGCAGGTTTGAAGTTTTGCGATTAGCGAATAACATAGGGTTATCGATCATGAGAAAAGGAAAATAGGAAGGATCACGACGAAATTGCAACGAAGAATTTAGGATTGCTTTCGACTCTAGCCTATAATCGAGGATTTATGCTTGGAAATTGTTAGGATATGACAGGTATGGAGATCACTGAGAAAACCCGACTTAAGAGTAACAAAAGGTTCAGGCTAAAATTGGTTCCTCCCTTGATTTTCTTCACCCTACAAATTCAAACAGATCGGCCTGCCTTACACGTCATTGATGGCAAGTTGTGAAATGTATAGTACGCGCCACTTTCACTATCGCAGCCAAGTTTCATAACCGTTATTATCGAGGACATACGTAGGCCGCAGAAGAGAAAAGAGACGTCTGCCCTCAACTTAACATTCATTGTTATCGATGTCATACAACCTCGTTTTGAATGTACTCAGCCCTTTCTCGCCGGATACCCTTTCACACATGCACAGGAGGATGTAATTACTGAACTACGAGCGTGAGGGAAAAGGGTCATGGTAAAAAGCGCTTTCTCTTTCGGAAGTCATAAAACGTATACAACGTGAGTTGCAAAGCAAAATTTTATGTTCAAACTTTAGAGAAACATAGCTGCTGAAAAAGACGATTAATTTCTTTTGTGAGTGATCCAGAAGAACTAGGATCTGTGGCAAGTCCTTGATTCGCGACGAATTCTGGACAAGGTAGAGTAAGATATCATTGAAAAAACGTGGTCGAGTAAATTTCATGACTAGATGGTGCGCTCACCTTTGTCGTAGAACTTAACGAGGGTTAATCGTTCCCGGTTCTAGATCACTCGAGCGTAATTTCCTTGAGCATGCCATAGGTGGATCATGCGAATATCTACGCCTTTCGTCCAGTCTAAACTCTATAGGCGCATACTTTTGCTCTTGCAAGCGCACACTCCTTCCTCGCGAGTGTCTCAATCTTTTGAATCCTAAGAATTAAGAAACAGATACAACAAGCTGTTTGTCAATATGGTCGTAAGTGCCTCCGAGCTATTTGCTTGTCAGAGTTCGTCATCTTTATTTCCTCGCTCATCCCACCTTCGCACTATCTATGAGTCCAAGGAATATCGATACAAGTGGAACGGAACCCAGCAGAAGGTCGCTGGTACATCAGCCATCAGGTCGCAAACTTATGGTCTGTGACAGACAAAAGGCGCTGAGCATGAAGTCAACTGAGTAAAGTGTTTCATGGTTGTGGACTTTTAAGATGCCGTGTATGCAAAGGTAATGTTAGTAGTTGCTAAGATGT
This sequence comes from Druon quercuslanigerum, assembly GCA_010014905.2. Classification (NCBI taxonomy): domain Eukaryota; kingdom Metazoa; phylum Arthropoda; class Insecta; order Hymenoptera; family Cynipidae; genus Druon; species Druon quercuslanigerum. The sequence continues at coordinate 1,867,734 of JAAAKG020000031.1, forward strand.
CTATGTTTGCGGTTTAAGTCTTCAAGGCAGATTTTTCATATAATGGGATGTATAGTCATTACACTAGCTCATAAGTAGTAGTAATTTGTTGATCTATTTGTTCTCTAAATGTAATTTCAATTTAAAGTACCAAAAACTTTGTTTACTTTAGCTGATTCCATGTCTGATTTACAACTTTATGGCAATCTCATCAAAAAATTACCAATGTTGTGAAACTATCAGCGCTTTCCATATTTGCGTAAAGAGGCCGTTTGTTAAGAGTCTAAACTCAGAACTGAGTAGCAGTAAAAATAAGCATTTCTCTTTCTGATCTAACAGCAGGAGGCCGAACCTAAACACTCGACTGTGTGGTCCCTGGTATCGGTGCAAACAAAGCTCTATTTAATATAACCACATTACCGAAAAAAGACGAGTATCTGGACGGATATTTGAGAAGATGATGGTAGACTGTGAATTCACGGGGCCGTAACTCGGAAGGGTGCATATGTACCTATCGTATTCATCGATGATGAGGAACAAACCATTTACCTTGTACGGTTTGAAGGAACTTGTCTCCCGCAGTTATTTAATAAGCTGGGTGAGGTTCAGTTTCTCGCTCCATCCTGGACACGACGGTATAGAAAGAACGGTTACCGCATAAATAACTCTCGCAGACGGTTATCGCGGGAAAGCATAAGAGGGGGACAAAAGGGGGAGGGTAGGGCGGAGCATACTCGTAATACATCGCGGTGGGTGGTTTATACAACCCGGAAGGGAATAACGAGCAACGGCACAGTCGACAAGGGAGAAATTTCTAACTTTTCAATTTTCAACTTTCAATGCACTGCGTGTGCAGCCTTTTAGAATGTGTTTCTATTCATCTTGCCAGCATTCCGTTTCCATTGAGTAACGAACTAACTTTAAATTCGCAAATTAAAACCCCAATATTCAGCTACGCTTACGAAGAGAGTAAAGTTATTACGTAACCTAACAAATAATTGCGGTAAGAAATAGTTGAAATTGCATAAATTCCTACATTAAAAGTCAGTCGATGGAATCTTTTTTGTGAATTTCAAGACTCGATAATGTTCTTCAGAATGTTTAAAGCTATAAATGACTCCTACAGAGTTTACACTTGAAAATGATCGGTTATTGATATTGGCAGATTGCCAATTATTTTCGTCTTCACGTCTATCTTAACGAGGGCTTAAACAATACTGAATTTAGGTGTACAAATACCTCAGAACCCACTTGAATTGAATAAAACATATTAGGAATAGAAAAGAAATACACGATTTGGAGATTCAATGGGAGCAGTTACTATTTATGTTAATTTTATTAAATAAATATTCTCTGCAAGGAATATTGAAACTATATAGCAATGATTCCAATTGGGAACGTACGTACTGAAAGACACATTCTTCTTTTTTTATTTACAAGCTTTTATTTGACTTGCTTTGTGCATATGTGAGACAAATCGTGCATCTTAACTTTAACACACTTCCACAGACCCAATCAACTTGAGACTTTGCATACATACGTACTTCCAACGAAAATACAAATGTCTATCTAATTTTATTTGGCCACTCCCCTTCACTCATATCTCCACATGGGGCTTTTTATACTGTTAGAAACCCCCAACAACATGGGTATCTGCGAAAATGTCTTGAACTCAAAAAAATGTCAGGTTAAATTAACCAGAATTCTGGTTAAATATGTCCTTACTATTTTTTCTGAATAGAGTACTCAGAATTCTGGTTAAATTCGCCAGAAATTCCGATTCAAACGAGCAGAATTATGATTACTTTAAAAAGCAAAATTGTAAGGGCATATTTAACCAGACATTTTTTTGAGTGTGAAAAGTACATTTCTAATTCTAGTTGAACCCCTTTTCCCTTAGACAGAGTTCGGATTAGAACTAGACTAGAATTAGACTCTTTGAAATTACGAAACATTTGAAAAGGAAACATTTGCGAAATACTGAAAAGTAGAAAATAAAATATATCATTAAAATTTTGTTCTGAAACAAACTTTTATTAAAATCTATTAAAGAGAAAATGAAAAATTCCATCTGAAAGCCACAGACAGACCTAGAGATATATGTATAAAACGTTCCAGGTAATGGTTAAAGTAGGGTTAGGCGAGCTAGGGTTCGGGGTAACGTCTGACTGAATAATTGATACATAAGTAAGAATGTTCTGTCCAAGTTTACCGTTTATAAATTACCCAGACAGGCCAACGTGATTGCCAACGTTTCGTACTACCAGTTTTTTCTTTGATGGGGGTTTGCAATAGAAATAATAATACAATAGCATAATAATTATAATCAAATTAAAAATAAAATCTTGGAGCATATATTAAAATGCACTTCTCTTACAGGTATAATGCTCAGTATTTATTTTATTTTTATATTTTTTTATATATTATATTTTTATATATTTAGCCATATCATACTTTTATTATACTATTATTTTTTAAATCCTTTTTCACAGGGAATTATTTGTTTTCTTTTTATTAGACTTCAATCAAAACTTATTTAACAGAAAATTTCATTTTCAGAGGCGCGGACATTAGGGTGTTCCAAAAAAGAAATTCCATGTTTTTTTCTTCAAGTTGGTCAATATTATGGCGTGTACCTGGGATTTCGAAATTAACATAGTATTTCAAATATAAATATCAAAAAACGAAAATTAAAATTTTAAGCTAAATAACGCGCGATAATTAAAAAAAGTCAAGTAAAGAAAAATGTTACTTTTTGAATAAGGCTCTACCAGAGTATCATAAAGATTTCTTGAATTTTTTGATAAATTGAAAATTCAAATTTTGAAGGCAGAAAAAAAATGAAAAATTCCATTCTTCCGTCAAACTATGCAAGATACGACAAAGAGATCTAAAAAGTTGTTATTATTTAGTTTTTGATAGGAAGCGTAGTTTTTGCTTTGTGCGTGAAAAACATTATTCATTTTTTCATAGAATGCGTAGTTTTTGTTTTAATCATGAGAAATAAAATTGATATTGAAAAAATCAAATCTTTGCAAAAATGATGCAAGGTACGAAAACATATAAAAATTGTGCATTCAAAAAAGATCTACAAATTTGTAATAAATTTTTGTTACAGGGATACATTAAAAATGACAAAAAAAATAACTTTTTGGAAAACCCACACTAAGCTATGATAACATTTTACTAATAAAATTCTTAACCTAAATTGTATCTACAAATTTTCTTTGTGCCATTTTACGCTAGGATGCGTTTTTTTGGTTTAAATCATAAGAAATAATATTAAAAATAAAAAAATTAAATTTATGGAAAAACGACACAAGTTGGATTAAAAAGTTTAAGAAAAAATTGTTTTTTTATGCGTACTTTAAAAAAAAATGTTAAACGAGATAAGGAAAATACGTCAATAAGAGTAGATATTATGAATTTTAATGATATACATTTATTATAATGATATATTTCTCATGGTAGCCGGGAATAAAAATTAGTGCAAAATAAAGAGCAAATATTAAAGTAATCATGAAAAATAAAATTTTGACATTATTTTTCAGTGTCAGAATAAGCAGTAACAGCTCGAGGTGCAGAAATAAATATAATAAACATTTGATATAATAGTGTTGCACATAGCGTACAAAATTTCACATTTTAGACAAAATAGAGTGTGAAGCACCATATAAGTGATGATAATGTCTTCGTTAAAGTTGAATGAGCTTTAAAAAAAGAGAATTCACAATCACCAACTAATAGTTTTCGTTTTTTTACCTTTCATTTGAAAAGGCAAGCTCACAAATGTGGGTAAAATACAAAGACCGAGCGCCTAGCGCGAGATAAATATGTTATTGAGCGCGAAGCGCCAAGAGCCATCTTATGAGACACGCGCCACGCAGGCAAGTTTTTTTTTTTCATTTTTCCTGTAAATTATGATAAATTAGATAAATAAGATAAATTATGGAAATGTTGAGACAAATATTTTTCATTTACAACATTTTTATATTGTTTCAATATTTAATTTAATTCCAAATCATAAAAAGTTCGTACGTTCTGTAATTAGGGACAAGCTTAATGAATGTTAAGAGTAATATTTTTGGTTGAAAACGTTTTGAAATTGGTTACAAAATTCCCAATTGTTTTAATTTGTCTCCCATCCAATCTTGAAAATTTAGTCTTTTCAACGCAAACTGTACCATTAATTTAACAAGATCAAAGGCAGTATCTTAGATAAACAAATTGTCGAAGTAAATAATAATTTTTTAATCAATTAAGATAAAACCTGTATCCGTCTTTCCCATAAAAAGTCCTTAGTGAATTATTAATAATGGTTTAACAAACGAGTTAATAATACCTTAAACAATTAAACCGCTGGCGACCAAAAGGGGACACACGGCCGGATTCAGCCTGAGAAGTATTGTCCTGAGTGTCAATTTTAAAAATCTTTCTAATTTCAATTTTAAAGACTGATACTTGTAGAGATTTTCAAGGCTCATCTGTTTTTCCTCTTGCAAAAATTTACAGGTTTTGTACTTTTTGAGATAACTAGTAAAAAGTGGATTTTTTGAAAACGAAAAATTCCAATCTTTTTTCACTTCAACTCGCGCTAATTTAGCCCATTTTCATAATATCCCGATTTCCCTACTACAAAGTACGTGTTTAAGTCTTCTGAAACTATCTAAGCAAAAAAAAACGAGAATATTGTAATAAACAAAAAAGTTATTAATTTTTTTTTGAGGCAATTCAAAAATCATAAAATTTAACCTTCAAGTGCCTAGTTTAGCGAACGAATTTTAAGCTACGGAAAGCTTTCAGTGAGAAAGTTGTTTATTAAGGCTCAAAAAAGTTTTTTGATAAGTTTTAGATCAATTGAATTAATAGTTCAAAAATTATGAATGTTTTAAAATCCAAGCGGTAATCTTGACGCTGCACAAAAACGTGCCTGGCCGGCTACGTACGCGCTGCAGCGAACGACGTGAAGGTCAAGTCAATCTTACCAAAACAAACGCACAACAGTAACTGTTTTTGTCATCTTCTATGAAATTCTACAAATAAAGCATAGAATCAGCGAAGTGATTGTTTCT
>JAAAKG020000031.1:1872884-1926382 GCA_010014905.2 Druon quercuslanigerum
CTAAGCATTCTTATTGCTGAAAGATTGGGCTTACTCAAAATTCCCTCGATAAACGAAGCGTTTGAAAATTGTCTAACCTTATTTTGATACTGATTACCAAAAAAATGTATAACTTTTTTATTTAACAAAATCAATCAATTTCAAATTGCACATTATCTTAATCTTAAACGGTAAAAGATACAACTTTTTTGTAAAGAGAAAAAAAATGCGCCATGAAATTTTCTACAAAGTGATGATTTAAAAAGTTAAATTTTCGAAAACTGATTTTCAAGTCATCAGGGGCCAACTCGAGAGGCTTGAAGCGGCTAGGCAAATTTTATGCGTGGTTATAGAATCCGGAGTCTTAATTACAATAGGGTTACAACTGTGAATTACTTAGTATTACTAGGGGATTACCTGGAATTATATGTGGATTAGGCTGAATTGCAATAGGATTATTTGGGATTACAAGTGAATTGCTAAGGATTACAAGTGTCCTAATTGGATCAAATAAGATTATAAGTGCATTACCGATGATTACAAGTAAATTATCAACTATTACTAATTGTATATCCTCGATTATATCGCTTTGCAAGTTGATTAGCCTGGTTAACAAGTGAATTTCACAGGATTACAAGTGTATTACCCAGGATTACAAGTGATTTACCCATTATTGCAAGTGGATTATTGTAGATTAGGTCGGAGTACAAGTGGATTACTGCAGATAACAAGTGGTTTACCTAGGTTGACGTGTAGATTATCCAGGATTACATGTAAATTATATAAGCTTACAAGCTGATTTTCCTGGATGTGTGCGTATTGCAAGTGGATACCCTAGTGTTACAAGTGAATTGCCCATCGTTACAAGTAGATAATCCTGGATTAATCTCGATTACATGTGGATTGCCGCTGATAATAACTGGTTTACAAAGGATGACGAGTAGATTACCAAGGATTACAAGTGTTTTAATTGGAATTATATTAATCGGACTGATGAGGATTACAAATGGATTATCTAGTATTACAAGTGAATTTCCCACGATTGCACGTAGATAACTCTGGATTACTCCAGATTACAAGAGGATTGCTGCTGATAACAACTGGTTTACATACGGCTACCTGAGTATCCTGGGGTTACGAGTAGATTACCAAGGATTAGAAATGATCCATGATTACAAGACTCCGTTGCAAGTGGGTTACTATAAATAACAAGATGACCTTCAATGGTTACAAGTTGATTACTAAAAATTAGACGTGAATTACCCATGATTGCAATTCGATTATTCCAGATTTCTCCGTATCAAAAGTGGATTATCTACTGTTTCAAGTGAATTATCCATAATTGTGGATGTGGATATATCTCCTTTATAGAGATTGAAAACTTATTTTTGGTCATACGTTCAATATATGATATATGTATAGATATGTTTATTTAGTTATAAAAGTCGGCGTTTATCCATAATTGCAAGTAGATTATCATGGATTAACCATGTTTACCCATAATTACAATTGGTTAACTAATAAATAAATAATTCGAAAAGAAAAAAAATAATTAGAAATAAATTTGCTAATCCACTGGACCGCACGTTTATGAGAATTGATAATCTAGTGTACTCCCCTTGCAAATCTAGGTAATCCATTTTTAATCCTGGTAACCAACTTGTAATACAGTCAATTCTATGTAGGATAGTCCACTTTAAATCCTCGATAATACACTTGTAATTTGAACCAGTCCACCTGTAACCATAGATAATCTTCGTTAATTCACTTGAAATATACAATAATCCACTCTGTAATCTATTTTTAATCCTGGTAATCCACTTGTAATGTGGCGTAATCCACCTTCGTCGGACCGCATTTTTAGGAGCTCTTTGCGTTCTCTTGAAATTATTTTCATAACGTAGAGTGGCTGCTGGATGAAGGTAGCCAGGAACATTTTTTAAAGATTTTATTGGCCAGCCTGAGAGTAGTGATCTATTTTTCACGAGAAAATGATTGCTGCTGTAAAACTACTTTATTGAATTGAACTTTCCAGCTGCTTTATACGATCTGAAAAATTAGCAGTAACTCTTCCCCTGCTTTTAGGATTTTATGTCCGTGATATTTGACAGAATTGGGTAATAATTTTTAACAGTGATAAGTCAGGCGGGAATAGGTTAAGAGAGGACATGAAGCTGCAGCTGGTTCGTAAATGTTGCGAGTTACCCTCGAGTGCAACGACCACTCTATGGAAAGTGCAATGTTGTAGACAGTCGATCGATCCTATAATTTATGGTTTACCAAAGGTCATTTGTTACTTGTCATCCAAAAATTCAGAGCCTGAAATACAAAGAGAGTGGCAAAAAAATGATCAACAATGGAAAGCTTGAATTTAAAAATTTATTTAATAATACGACTTCACTATCTTTCACCTATTCTCCTATTCTTCTCTTTGCTTTCTTGAAACTTATCCTTTTTCTCCTTTTTTCGCCTAAATATAAAAAAAGTCGTCTTTCTTGGTCGAAAATGAACTTCTTTGTTGAAAATTTGACTGGCTTCTATAAAATCAGTCTTTTGGCTTAAAAATTCCACTGTTTAATTAAAGTTTAATTTTATCTTATAAAAATTCATTTTTGTATTTGAAAAATTCAACTATGTTGTTCAGAATCTTCCATTTTTTTTTAAACTAACAAATTTGTAAATTTTTTTTGGTCGAAAATTTATCTGACTAGTTGCACATTCATCCTTTTGCATTGCAAATTCATTTTTTTGTAGAAAAGTCATTTTTCTTGGTTAAAAACAGATTTCAATTTTTCCTGTAACTTGAAACTACAATTTTAGTTACTTTGTGTTTTTTTCATAACTCCTATTAAGAGAGGTTTATTGGCAGTTGTGGGTAGAAAATTAATGTTTTTCGGTTGAGAATTCAGCTATTTTTGTTTAATTTGTCTTTTTTGGTTGAATTCAACTCAGAGTGATTTCAAATTAAAATCTTTCTTGGTTGAAATAATATCAACTATCACATTTTTCGTTGAGAATTCACCTATTTTCGTTGAAAATTTAACTGCGATTTGGTCGAAAATTCATTTACCTTGTTTAAAGTTCCACTTTTTTGATAGAAAGTTTAACTATTAGGTTAAAAAGTATCTTTTTTGTTGATAATTCATATTTTCGGTTTGAAAATGCAACTGTTTCGTAGAAAATTCGATTTTTAGGCTGAAAAATGATCAATTCAGTGGCATTTTTTTTCTTTCGTGGTACAAAATTGAGCTTTTTCGTTTCATAATTTATCTCCTTTTTTAAAAAAAATCAATTTTTTGTATTTTAAACATTCATTTATTTTGGTAGAAAAATTAATGTATTTTGCTGAAAATAAAACTATTTTGATAGAACTTGCAACTAGTTTTTTTTTTAAATAAGGAACATTTTGGTTGAAAGTTCAACTCTTTTGTTTAAAAGTGTTGTTGTTTTCAAAATTCATCTTTATATTAAAAAAAAATTTTGTAGAGGGTTCAGCTATTTTGTTGAAAGTTTGTCCTTTCTGGTTGAAAATTTAACTATCCGTTTGAAAGTTTTACTTATTTGTTAAAAATTCAATTATTTGGATGATGATTCGCAATATTAGCTAAAAATTAATTTTTTTTTGGTTTGGTTGGTCTATGACTCAATTTAAATTTTATTCCAAATATACATTTTTTTTACTTGTTAAAATATATTGTGTATTTTTTATTTATGTTAATAATGCCCATTTCTTTTTTGAGTAAGTTTTGATGTTTTATCATCTGAGTTATTTTGATTTTCAAATTATAAAATTATAAAAGTGAAAAACTAACTTTTTACATAACTTAACGTTACTTTATCTAGTGAATGTAACTTGCGCATCACTAGATAAATATTAACTTTTTTGTTGAAAATCCAGCTTTTCGGGATAGAGTTTTAACTACCATCTAAAAAATTGGTCTTTTTGGTGTAAAATTTGTCCAAATATTTTTAGTATACTCTTGGTCTTCTTTTTTTGGTTAAATAGTTTATTATTTAATTTTTGATTCAAAATTCATCTTTTTTGTTCAAAAATGATGTTATAGTTATGTAGAAAATTTCGTTTGGTTAAAAATTATTGTAAATTTCACTACTTAGTTGAAAGTGTAATTGTTTTCTTTAAATTTTGTTAGATTTTTTTTTTCTACTGTGAGTAAGATTTATCTCATTAGGGGTAATGCTTACCATCAACCTTTAATTTTAGTATTTTTATTTCTCAGAAGAACAGTTTTTTTTATAATTTAACTGTAACCTTTTTTTAAATAAATAAAATAAAATTTTGTTTTTGGGTGGAAATTTCTTTTTGTAATAAAAATACAACTGTTAGAGAAAAAAATGAATCTGCTTTGGTTAAGAATTTTACTCTTTTTTATTTCTCTTTTTTCGTGGAAAATCAATTTTTTTGGTGAAAATTGAACTGTTTTTACAGAAATTTCGACTTTTTGGATTGAATTTTGAAAATTATTTTTTCTTGGTTTTAAATGAACTTTTTTGTTGAAAATTATTTTTTCGAGTTTCGAAGTCAATCCTCAATTCAAAATTTAATTTTTTAGTTTCCATTTCTGTTAAAAATTCAACTATTTTCGATAAAAAGTCAAAAAGTGAGCACATTTTCACAATATTTGAGACTGTTTTTGTCAAGATTTAAAAGTTCTATGTACGGCTATTTATAGTACTCGGAAACTCGAAAAATTTATTCTTATGACTTTTTTTTCGATAAAATGAAAATTTTCAGAGTTATAGCATTTTCAAAATCCAAAAAAACAAACAAAAATGAACATTTTAAGCCAAACAACGTATGATATGAAAAAAAGTCAATAGAAGAAAAACGTTTTTTTTTTAAGCCCGACAATATTATCATGACAAATTTTTGAATTTTATCGAAAAGTTGAAAGTTCAAATTTTGATCATGCAAAAAATAACGAAAACTCAAAAATTATATTTTACTTCCAATCTATGTAAGATACGAAAAAAATGAATTAACTAAAATTGCATGCTCTGAATAGATCTACAAATTTGTCATTAATCACTGTTATATATGGATGCATAGTTTTTGTTTTTAGTCGTAAAAAACAACATTCAAAATTAAAAAAATTAAATTTTTCGACAAACGACACAAGGTACGAACTAAAGTTAACAGACTAAAGTTGTCCACCCTAAAAAGATCTATAAATTTTTTATTAATCATTTTTAGATAGGACGATTAGATTTTCTTTCAATTGTAAAAAATAAGAATAAAAAAAATTGTTTAAAAACGATACAAGAGACGAACAAAATTAAGAGAGAAAAGTTCTACATTTAATATAAAATATTAGATTTATGGCAAAACGACACAAGTTTCAGTAAAATGTTTAATTATAGTTTTTATTTTAAAAGAATGCCCATTTTTTAAATGATAAAAATAAGATAGTAAAAATACTTTTGTTTCAATACTAATGCATATCGTGAATGGTAATATGAATTTTTTTAAATGATATATATTTTTCAGGATGTCTAAGAATAAAATTTAATGCAAAATGAGAAACAATTATTAAATTAACCATTAAAATGGAGATTTGTACTGATATAGTTGAACATATACTGACAGAGTTAAACATAATGTAGAAAAGTTCGCATTTTCGACGAAATCGAGTGCTAAGTACGAGATGCGTCAAAAGAGACATGCGTAACAAAAGAGAATTCACAATAACTACATGACAGTTGTCGATGCTTATACCTTTCATTTTAAAAGGCTTGCGCACAAATGTGCTTCTTTAAAAATTCTTTTTTTTTTTTTGTTGAAGATGCATCATTTGGGATGAAAATGGCACTATTTTGTTGAAAATTCGTTTGTCTTCAGATCATTTTGAGCTGTGATGTTTCAATTCTACACAACAGGATGATTCTAAGTTGGCGTTGGCGTAAAAGTAATTATTCAGGGAAGCTTGATATAAGTAAATTACAAAGTTGAACAGAAAAGTCCTTATCATTATTGCTTTAAATAAATTCCAGATGCGATAACAGTGCTTACTAGTTTTTAATATTTTTAAATCTTTCAAAAATTCATTGGACAACAGGACATATTTTTTTCGCTATTTGGAAATAATTGTTGGTAATATTTGCATTAGGGAAAACCCTTTACACTCTCGGCTTTTAAAGCTAATCGATTAATACGAAATGGAAGACCACAGTTTCGTGAATGTTGGATATTTTGCTATGCTAATTTCACAGTTTCGCTCAGGCGTAACCACCGAAGGGTTAAACTGAACAGCGTGGGCAATGGATCGGTCTGACGTAATGTTCTATTTCCAAACGACCCAACCATCTACTTTCCACCCTCTGCAATAATTTGAGGCTTTCAGTCTGTCTTTTTAAACCCTTCTAATAGTTTTTCAACTCTTCTTAGGAGTGATTAGTTAGTCGTGCAACGATCTTTGTTTACTTAGAATTGTATCTACCCTTCTGTCAGGGCATTTTTTATTAGGAGGCTATCTTATATCCAATTTTCCTGTTACCGACATATTACCGACATTGAGACCATTCCATAGCTCAAGTGGTTCGTGTCCGTGCTAAGTTTCTACAATATTCTGGATGACGGTGTAAGTATATGTAGCAATAGAAAATTCAAGAATAAATCAAAATGTAACCTTGAAAGTGTTTACGTAAAATCATACAACATATTCTGGGAAACTTAGCACGGACATGAACCACTTTAGCTGTGAAATTGTCTCGATGTAGGTAACATATCGGTAATAGGAATCTGGGATTAGAAGTCCCCTTACTTATCTTAGTAGGTCTTAATAGGATACAAAACTTTTTTTTTGTAGCTGCACAGAGCCTAATTTAAATAATTAATATTGTAGTAGGTGGAGTAAATAAAGTTTCTCTCTTTATATGAGCCTTTTTCTCATTTTCGAGATTTGTCTAGTAATGAAATATGAAAGACTGAATTGGAAAAGTTTATAATGATATTCATGTAATGCAGTCGGCCATAAACATTAGCATTGAAAACTTGTCTCACGTAACTTTTTCCACTTGCATTCGATTAGACTTTGCAATTTGCCTTATGTCATACCATTTGATTTAGTCAGGCTCAAAACTTTTCTCAAAATTTGAGAATTTATCAAACAATTCTTTTTTTAGGAAACTTTAAACAATTCAAAATCGGGAATATAGCGAAAAAGTTTGACTCTAGTTTTATTGAATTCGCCAGAGCTATGGCAATCATCATCATTATATGAGAACACGAATAAAAGAAACATAATTCAATTGTATTGTTGTTAATTGAAGCGTATTATGTGTTAATTATTTATGAGATTAAATTAATCATTTTACGTGCATTGTTAATTTTAATTATTGATTATCAACTGTTGGGATGTATCCTCTACTAGAAAAAAACACGCGCGATTAATATTTCTTCTTACACAATTTTAAATTAAAATACAAACTTAATAATAATTGTCGAAATCTGAAAATATCAGGAAATTTTCTAGAGAGCGTGCTTATATTTTTTTTTTATTTCAATATAAAATTAAATAACAATGATTGTTGATTTGTAAAAGTAGATTTACATTACTATGATTAACTATTTTGTTTAAAATTCCGTATTTCTTTTCGAAATTAATTTTTTTAGGTGAAAATTTAACTATCCTATGTATTTTCTTGAAAATTCATTCTTTTTGGTGGGAAATTAATTTTTTGGTTTAAAAATTCATCTTTTTGCTCCAAAATACAATAGTTAGTTTGCAATAAATTTTTCCCCTCTCTTGACAAAAAAAACCCATGTTGGCAACTTGTCTTTTTGGTTGAATTCAAGTGCTTTCGATTAAAAATTAAAACCTTCTTTTGGTTGAAATATAAACTACCACAATTTCTGTTCAGACTTAACCTTTTTTGGATCTTGATTTTTATTTCTAAGTTGTTAAAAAATTATTCCCTAACTCCGATGGGATCCGAACCCATCTCTTTAAGATTGCCTAGCTGATGCTCTTGTGATGAAAATTAATTTTTTTGGTTGAACATTCATCATTTTAACTGAAAAAGCAACTCATGTCGAAACGTCGCCTTTTGTTGTTAAATTCAATTGCTTCTGAGTAAAGATTGAAGTCTGTTTTTCGTTGAAAAAGAAACTACTAGATGTTTGTTCAGAATTCGACTTTTTTTGGAATGAAAAATTTTAATATTTGGTTGAAAGTTAAATTATTTGGTTAAAATTAATTGCTTTCGTTGGACTATTTTTTTTGGAAAATTAGTTTGGTTTTTTTGAAAATTCGTCTTTTTGGTAGAAATTAATCTTTTTTGTTCAAAATTCATATTTTTTAACCAAATACTTAAATTCTCAAATAAAGCAGATTAATTTTCGACTCAATTTTTATTTTATTTTTTTTACTTATTTTTTTTAATAATTTAAATTTATTATTCATTATTTTTTCAAATTTCAATTTTATTAATTTTCAGTTATTCATATTTTAATTTGAAGTTGCAGTTTTGCCAAAAATATTATTTTATACCGTAAGAGATCAATTTCCAACCAAATAGTTAAATTTTCTACTAATTGATGGATTTCCTAGTCGATAATTTTTGTTGAAATTTTTTCAACAAAAAACTTCATTTTTAAGGGGACCATATTAATTTTAAATAAAAAAAATTTTCTTAGCCTGGAATGAAAACATTTTTTGATCAAATTGTTGAAAATTTAATAGTATACTTTTCAAACAAAAAGAATGAACTTTGACATAAAAATTTTTAATTTATGCTACAGTCAAGTTTAATACTTGAAAAATTTAAGAATCTATTTTTACAAATTTGTGACACTATTTTTTTACCTTTGATGTGAGTCCGAGGCCTGGTTTTTTTCTGGTAAAACTTAAAACGTGCATCATTTTTAATTGTAAATTTTAAAAATTAAAAACTTCAAGTTTAAATATTTACAATTAAAAGTTCTACAGTTTTGATGCATTACATTTGATCATTCTTGAATTTCGAAAGTATGTGTAGAAATACTAATTATTAATAATAATAATTTAATATTATAATAATTTATATTTCATAGGTATATAATTTTGAACGTTTTTTGTAATAGTTCAATTTTAAAGATTATAAATAAAAATTCTGAAAGTTTGTCAATAGCTTTCAATTGGAAATCTGCAAAATTAAAGAATTTTTTTTTTAAACCATCAATGGGACAGCATTTTTAATTATAAAATATTAAAATTAAAAACTTAAAAAATTACAATTTCAAAGTTCAACAATTTCAAAGACTTACAAAACAAAATATTAGAATTTCAAGAAAAATATATAGAATGGCTAATTATTCAATTTTCAAGATTTTAATTTTAAAGTTATGTAATTTCGGACTTTTTTGTACTATTTCAGTTTTGAATATTCACATTTAAAAATGCTTCAGTTTTGAAAATTTCTGATTTAAGATTTCAAATAAACAATACTCAGTCAAGTAGATTTCAAATTTAAATATATTCAGTTTTTAAAATGTACAAATAAATATTGATAAATTTGGTCAAGAGCGAAGAGTTTTTAATTCTAAATCTACCAAATTTTTAAAACTTTAAATGTAAGTAATTATTATTATAGAATTCTTGAATTTTGAAAATATTTTCAATTAAAAAATATTCAATTATGAATATTTAAAGTTGAAAATTATTCAATTTTATATATTTATAATTCAAAGTTCTACAATTTTGTAGCATAACAATTGAAAATTCTTGCGTTTCGGAAATATATGTAGAAATGAGAATCCCTGGAATAGTTCAATTTTGAAAATTTATAACATTTGAATAATACAAGTGTGAAGATTTAAAATTGAAATTTATGCAACTTTAAATACGTACACAAAAAATTCTTAAAGTTTGTCAAGAGTTTTCAATTCTAAATCTTCCAAATTTAAGAAATTTTAAAAGTAAATCATCAGAATTATAGAATTTTTTATTTTAATACTTAAAATTTGCATAATTTCTAATTGTAAATTTTCCAAATTAAAAACTTCAATTATTCAATTTTAAATGTTTACAATTCATAGTTCTACAATTTTGAAGCTTAACAACTTAAAATTTTTGCATTTCGTAAATATATGTAGAAATGATAATTATTTAATTGTTAATATTTACATTTTGAAGGTATGTATTTCTGAACTTTTTTCCTGGAATAGTTCAATTTCGAAAATTTTAAATATTTGAATTATTCAAGTGTTAATGTTTAAAATTGAAATTTATGCAATTTTAAATACGTACACAAAAAATTCTTAAAGTTTGTCAAGATTTTTTAATTCTAAATCTTCCAAATTGAAGAAATTTTAAAAGTAAATCATCAGAATTATAGAATTTTTTATTTTAATACTTAAAATTTGCATAATTTCTTATTGTAAATTTTCCAAATTAAAAACTCTTCAATTTTTCAATTTTAAAGATTTATAATTCCAAGTTCTACAATTTTGAATTGTAAAGTTATGTAATTTTAAACGTTTTTTGCTTTTAATAGTTTAAGTTTGAAGATTTATAATTGAAAAATTATAAATTTTAACGATTTGCAATTTAAAACATTTGTAAGATACAATCATGATGGATTGTTAAAAGGGGTTGCATTAAAAAATCGTACTTGTATTTAGCACTAAGGGTATGCAGTTTTATGGCTCGTTCACCCGCAAGCACTTTTTATTTCTTTTCTGTTACAGTTCTGAAATGTCTCCGGCTCTCTTCAGACCCCGTCACGCTGAAGCTGCGAAGGGGTGAGTGAGTTCCCTGCACTCTACGTCTTTTTTTTTATTTTCTCTTTTTTTTTCACCTAGGTAGGTATGCGCTCGAGGGGGGTTTCGTTCAAAAGAAAGTGCACTCGCTTTCCCTCTATTTTAAATCCATTGAGTGAAAGTTGGCAGATAAGTCGCGCTACCTCCTGTTTATCCAATTCATCCCTCTAAATATTTATCTCTCAATGTTAAGGTCCATTTTCAATTTCTGACGAGATGCGAAATTATTGTTGAAAAATAGGTTTCCATATTGTAAAGTTTTTGGTAGATAATATGTTTTTGATAGAATATTTGTAATAAGTTCGCAGGGTGGCCGTAGGTTAATAAATTAGAATTTTGTAAATTTTAAGTTAAAAATGTTTTATTTCCTCCATAAAAGATTCTTGTGTTAAAAATGTTACAAGATTACAATTATGGCACTTGAATATTATTGGTCAGAGAAAAGTTAGGGAATTATTTTTTCCTGTATTTTTATTTCTTTTTTTCATTTTCTTTCGCCTAGCGATTGTATTTTTAGTTACAAAGTTTATTACTTGATCAAAAATTCAATAATCTTGTTAAAAAGTTATCCTTTTTGGTCGAAAATTTAACAGTTATGTTAATAAAATTGTTTGGATAAAATTTTTTATTATTTTCGTTAAAAATTAATTTCGTTAGTTAAAAGTTTAAAATATTTTTTGACTTGTTTTGTGTTGAAATAAATTTCTTTGGACTGAAAATGTAATGAATCCATTTTTGGTTAAAAATTGATTTTTTTTATCAAAAATTGAACTACTTGTGTAAAAGTTGAACATTTTATTGTAAAATATATTTTTTTTTAGTTGAAGGTTCACCTCTTTGTTTCAAAATTTAACTATTTTGTTGAAACTTGTTCAAAATTAATGTTTTTAGATGAAAATGTAACTTTTCCATTCTTGGTTTCAAGTTGATCTATTTTAGTTGAAAATTCCTCTCTTTTTGAAGAAAATTAATCTTTTTGGTTGAAAAATATTCTATTTGGTTAGAAATGCAACTGTTTGGTTAAAATCTAAACTGTTTTATAAAAAATTCGGCTTTGAACTATTATTAAAAATTAATTTTTTTTAGTTGAAAGTTTATCTCTTTGGTTGAAAATTGGTCTATTTTGTTGAAGATTCGTTTGTTTTTGTTAAAAATTAATTTTTTAGTGAAAATTTATCTTTTTGTTTAAAAATGCATGTATTTTGTAGAAGCAATTTAATGTTTTTATTGCAAATTTAAGTCTGCTTGGAAATTCGACTACATCGTTGAAAATTCGTTCTTTTTGTCGTTGAAATGACTACTAATATATTTTTCATTGAGAATTCACCTTTCTGTTAAAATTTAACTGTTTTCTATTGATTTTTAATATTATGCCTTTGAAAATTTAATTATTTTTTGTTGTTGAAAATACAAGTATTTTGTTAAAAAGTCTTTTTTTGTTTTTGAAAATTCAAATGTTTCTTTAAAAATTCGCCTATTTGGACAGAAAATTCGTCCTTTTGGATTCAAAGTTTTAAAATTCGTCTTTCATGACAGAAAATACATTTTTTGCTGAAAATTCATTTTTTGGTTGAGAATTCATTTTTTGTTTTTAAAAATTCGACCATTTGCTTTATAATTAAACAATTTGGTTAAAAATTCAACTGCTTTGTTTAAACATCATATTTTTTAGTTGAAAATTTAACTATTTGTTTTAAAATTCCTGTATTTTGTTCAAAATGTGTCTTTGAAGATAGAGAATACATTTATTGGTTGAAAATTCGTATTTTTGGCTGAGAAATAACCTTTTTGTTTAAACTTCAACTTTTCGGGTTTCAAGATTCAACGTTTTTCAATTAAAGTTTAATTTTTTTGTTTAAAATTTTGATAACTAGCTTTATAATTCAACAATTTGGTTAAAAATTACACTATTTTGTTAAAAATTTATTTATTTTCTTGGAAATTAATCTATTTTGTTAAAATATATATTTCTTAATAGACAAAAAAATTCTGGGTTCAAATTTTTCTTGAAAGTTCGTATACTTTTTTAAAAATTCGTCTATTTTTGGATAAAATTCATCTTATTGCTTTAAAATTGATCCTTTTGGTAGAAATTTAAATGTTTCTTATTTGGAATTAATTTTTTTAAACTGAAAATGTAATTGTTCCATTTTTTGTCGAAAATGTATCTTTTTTTATAGAAATTAAATTTATTTCGTTGGCTGCAAACTCGTTTCTTTTTAATCAAATATTAATTTTTTAACTGAAGACGGAACTGTTCCATTTGTGCTCGATTTATATTTTTAGTTAATAATAAATTAATTTTGCGGAAAACGTGTTTCATTTTTGTTGTTTAAAATTTACTTTTCTAACTGTAAATTTAACTATTCTGGTTTTGGTCAGTAAATTTATCTTTTTTAATCAAAAATTTTTATATTTGATTGAAACCGTACTTTTGTGGGTAGAAAATTCATCTTTGGGGTTTAAAATTCCACTAATTGTTTGGATAAAAATTCATATTTTTGGTTAAAAAGTCTTTTTTTTTTAATATTTGGGTGAAAATTCTTTTTTTTCGTTGAACGTTTATTTTACTCATATTCTAACTATTCTAATTTTGGTTGTAAATTAATCCTTTTTAGATGATCATTCATTTGCTTTGTTGAAAATGAGTCTTTTTTTGGTAGAAAAATCAACTATTTTGAGTTGAAAACTCAACTAAAAAATGTTTAAAGAATATTTAGAAAACAAATTTTTTTGCATTAATATTATTAATCTTCTAGGTTTATTTTGTTTTTATATCTAGAAGAATTGAGAAATCGAGATATTGTAGCAACTCTGAATAAAGTACTGTTTAAAGCAAATAACATATTTTCTATTAATTTGACTTCTACTACAATTTTGATTAAGGGCCCTTTCCAGTTTAAAGCGATACGTTTTCCCTTCGAAATGTAAATAATTTACTAGGGAATTAGGTAGTTTTATGGCCACCCTAGATCACATTTTAATAATTATAATTAATAAAATAATTAAAATAAATACAAATAATTGACAAAAACCCTTTTAAATTTCAATCGTGATTGAATCGACCTTTTCGTTTTAGATCCAGCCATCAAATCGTACGTGCGGCGTTTATTGTGTTCCGGTCAGCCGATTTGCGAAGGTACTGAAAGTTTGAAACTCTTTCGAACAGGAATTGAAAACAACTCGAGAAACAGATGTTCCGGAAATTGTGATGAGAGAAGCGGAAAAAATTCCGGATCGGAATTGTCGATAAGTCTTCCGCAGAATCCTACGGGAGTTCCGCAAAATGCAGTCAGGAGTAATGGATCGTGTAGCGATGCGTCCGGATCCTCGGAAATCGAAGCACTTTTACCTCAATTCGACAGCTTCAAAGAAGAGGAACGCGCCCAGTGGGAACCATTGTCCGGTGACAAGTTTGGCAGACAGAAAAATACTCCGAGGTATATACAAACAAACAAAAAACTAAAATTTTTTAAAAGTTCCAACCAATTACCTCAAAAAATAAATACAGTCTTCACACTCTTTCCCTTATTCCCTTCTTTTCTTCTTTTTTAAGGAAATTCTCTTTTTACCCATGTTTTCAAGAAACTTCCCCTTTTAATGCTTTTTCGCTCAAATTCGAAATAAATTGATAGAAGACTATAAGGAAATTTAATTATTTTTATTGAAATTTCATCCTTTTTGATGAAAAAATCTACTATTGCATTCTTAGCTGAGAATTCAGTTTTCTTTTTGTTTAATATGTTATTATTTGGTTTAAAGTTTATTTATTTTGTTGAAAATTCAACATTTTGGTTAAAAGGTCATTTGTTTGGTTAAAAATAATTATTTGGTTGGCAAGGAAACAATTTGGTTCAAAATACACTTATGATGTTTAAAATGTCGCAATTTTTTCTAACAAATTTTATTGATTTGTGTATTTGTCGGTTTTGGTAGAAATATCGTCCTTATAAATTGAAAATTCATATTTTTTGGCAGAAAAGTCTTTTTTATTGTTGACAATTCGTCTTACTTGGTTGACAATGAACTTTTTTTGTTAAAAGTTCAATTATTTGGTTTGAAATTCATTTTATCTGTTTGAAAATTAACTTATTTGTTGAAAATTTAATTATTTTGTTAACAAAATTTTAAGTTTGTCTTTTTTGATTGAAACTGTATCTTTTTTATATTAAAGTATTTTATTTTAATTCCCCTTTTATGTTTGAAACTTAACTTTTTTTCTTGGAAATTCTACTATTTTGTTAAATGTTTTTTTTTGTCTAGGAAAATGAAATTTATTTGTTTTACATTCGTCTTTTTTGATGGAGCATTCGTGTTTTCAGATTAAAAATTCATCTTTTTTGATTAGGAATTAACTTTTTGTTGACAATTCTACTACTTTAAAAAAAGTTTTCCTTTTTCGTCGAAAATTCCTTTTACATTGATCATTCATATTTTAAGGTAGAAAAGTCTTTTTTGTTGTCGAAAATTTATCTTTCGTGATTGAAAATTCAAGATGTTTCTACATAATTTGTCTTTTTTGCTTCAAATATCAATTATTTAAGTGAACATTTAACTTTCCTGGTTGAAAATAAACTTTTTCTTTGAAAATGTCACTTCTATTTTTTTAATAGATAGAAAATTCGTTCTTTTCTATTAAATAAAATTTTTTTTGTAGAAGTCTTTTTTTAATTAAAAATTACCTTTTTTGGTTGAAAATTAACTTTATTTTTGATGATTCGACTATTTTATTACACAGATATCTTTTTTTCGTCGAAAATTTAACTGTTTTGTATTTAAATTCGACATTTTGGATAATAAGTTCGTCCTTCGCGATTAAAAATTCATATTTTTTGTAAAAGTCTTTTTTTAAGTTCAAAATTACTCTTTTTTTTTTTTTGTAAATTGACTTTTTTGTTCATAATTTCATTACTTTCTTTAGGAGTTATCGCTTGCTTCGAAAATTCATCTGCTTTATGTTACATTCGTCCTTTTGGATACAAAATTCTTTTACTTTGACAATCCATATTGTTTGGTAGAAAATTAATCAGGTTTCTAGGAAATTTGTCTTTTTTGCTTTAAAATTCAATTTTCCGGGTTTAAAAAGAACTTTTTAAATGAAAATTTAACTATTTTTAAAAAAAGTTATCTTTTATCGCCGAAAATGAAACTATTTTGTTTTACATTCGTGTTTTTGGATAGCAAATTCATCGTTTTCAATTGAAAATTCATCTTTATTGTAGAATTCTTTTTTTTTTAGTTGATAATTAACTTTTTTGTTGAAAAATGAACTATTTCGTTCAAATGTTATATTTTCTTTCCGAAAATTAAACTTGTTAGATTTACATTCGTCCTGTTCTAAAAAAAATCGTCTTTTAGACTTAAATATCCAATTTGTTGGTTGAAAATTCACCTTTTTCTAATTGAAAATTATTTTTTGTGTTGAAAATTTCACTACTTTGTTAAAAGTTATCTTTTTTCGTAGGATATTTAACTGTTTTGTATAAATTCGTCTTTTGGAATAGAAAATTCGTCCTTTTAAATGTAAATCTTATCTTCTTTTGTAGAACAGTCCCTTTTTGGTCAAAATTCATCTTTCTTGGTTGATAATTTACTTTTTTGTTAAAAGTTCAATTATTTGGTTGCAAATTAACTGTTGTATTGAAAATGTCACTATTTTGTTAAAAAGTTATATTTTTCGTCGGATATTTAACTGTATTGTTTCAATTCATCTTTTTTATAGAAAGTTTGTTTTTTTAAATAAACAATATGCCTTCTTAAATAGAAAATTCATCTTTCCTGGATAAAAATTATGTTTTATTTTGAAAACTTCACTATTGTGTTAAAAAGTTATCTTTTTCATAGAAAATTAAACTATATCGTTTTTTAAATTCGTTTTTAAATGGAAAATTAGTCCTTTTCAATAAAATATTTATCATTTTCCAATAAAAGTCTTATTTTTTTGGTTGAAAATTCCTCCGTTTTGGTTAAAAATTATCATGTTTGTGGAAATTTTCTTAATTATATTAAAAAGCTATCTTATTTGTTCCAAAATTTAACTATTTATTTTGACATCCGTTTTATTTGTATAGAAAATACGTCCTTTTCGATTAAAAATTCAGCTTTTGTGCAAAACTATTTTTTTAAGTTGAAAATTCCATTTTTTGGTTGAATATTAACGTTTTTTGTAGAAAATTCAACATGTGCCTATAAAATTCGTCTTTTTGCCTTAAAATTTCAATTATTTGGTTGTAAATGCATCGTTGCTGGTTAAAAAATAACAATTCTGTGCAAAAATTAAGTTATTTTTATTATTATCCGTCTCCGTCGAAAAGGAAACTGTTTTGTTTTACATTCATTGTTTTTGTTGTTGTTGAAAATGAAGATTTTTGTTTAAATTTAAACTGTTTTCTAAAAAGTTAATTTCTTGGTCAAAAATTCAACTGCTTTTGGTTTTAGTTTAATTTCTATTTGAACATTTGATTATCGGCTGGAAAACTCTTCTCTGTAGGTTAAAAATTCAAGGTCACTAAAGTTGGCAACGTTTATAAACGAAGTTATAAAATTTCCATTTCTTTTATTAAATATTTTCACCTGTTGCCAGGTAAAGTAAAATTTAATTTCATTCCAATAATCCCTAACATTCAACTAAGTATTACCCACCCATGAACTTTGACAATTTATACGGAAAATTAAAAACAACAAATTTATTTTCGTTTATAAACCTTGCAAACTTCAGTTACATAGATATTCGTCTCTTTTGTTTGAAAGTTTCAAAATCCAATGTGCGTGAAGTTCTGTGCGTTCAAATGAACGCAATTTTTTCGAAATTTCTATTTTACCCATAAATATTGTTCAACAGCAATTTAAATTATGCTAATTACTAATTACTAATCAGTAAAAAATTTCGTTCATTTGAACGTTCAGAATTTCAACCACATAAAAATCCATCGCTTTTGGTTGGAAAATGTTATTTTTTTGCTTGAAAATTTAACTATTTTGTTAAAAATGAAATATATTTCTATACATGAAATCTCAGGAATTTAAAGCGTTTTCTATTGAATTCATATATGCTACAACGATAGAAATTTCAGGTGATTAATTCACGGCACTACTTCTTGATTTTATTATGATTTGGCGCGAGAATTGAGATCTCGGACCCCTTGCTTTAGAAGCATAGGGTCTCGAAGTTTCAGGCATTAGGCCTCGCCCCTTTATTCTCAGGTTCCGAATTCTATGCTTCTAGATCATAGAGTCCGAGACTTTAAGTAATGGTTAATTAATTAAACTTAAAAAAAATCTGTCGTCCCTTTATTCCACTATTGTCATGAAAAATCACATCATCTCCCCTGTTTGGCGAGAATTTCGGGCTGTGAAATCTGTGAATTTGATTGCAGATTCGAGGCCTACATGATGACTGGAGACTTGATGTTGAACCTCTCACGAACACAACAAAGCACCTGTCTCCTTCCAAAATACCAGAAAAAGGTGGATTCGTTGAGGTACAACAATCACCATTCCCACCATCGCTATAATCACTACAACCATCACCACCACAACTCCGTACCTACCAGTCCTAACGAAATACTCGGCCACCACCGAAGCTACAAGGTGACCGGGTCAAATTCAGCCACTACCTCACCAGTTGGAACCGCGAGGCGCGAAAGCAGCCAGTGTTCGCCTGCTTGCGAGAGCAAAAACAACGCGAACTTCGGCTACTCGAGTGGATTCGTGAGGACCTCTCGATCCGAGGACCACCTCCAGTTCCAAAAGGATCCATCCATGAGTACCGTGGACATCGACATCGACGACGACGTCACCTCGAGTCTTAACACCCTCCTGGACACGAGACCCGACAGTGGCCAGGGTCTCTCAAGCGAGCGTATCGTTTGGACTTATAATGCGCCTGTCAGCTCGCCTTCCATCTCCGAGAGAACCTCCTGCTGTCGAAATGGGAGCTCACCTCCCCAATCCTCGAGTAGCAGTTCCTCGACCGAGGGCACCAGCCCTCAGCGTTCCCTCTCGCCGGCTTCCCCGACCTCGGTCTCTTCATCCGTTATGTCCTCCAACTCGGAATCTCGCAGGTTTCCTCTACCGGTGGTGCCTGGCGCCGCTCAACTTGGACTGCCTTCCGGAGAGGGCAGTTCACCAGGTGGATTGCATCCCACGAATGGTGATCTCAGCCAGTCGGAAGCGATCAGCAATATGTCGAGTCCAGACTACAATGACGAAGAGACTATGGATATTCTTAGTGCGCGTGATATTATGATGGTAAGTGATCCCAGTGATAGTGATTCGACGATCCTCGCGAGTGAGCCACCGCAGAGGCGGCTCAAGAGTGGAAGCTACAGCGCTAGTCAGGAGTCCAGTGAATACAGAATAGTCATTCAGGTTAAGGGACCGGATAAGGAGAGTGCGAGGAATTCGAGTCCGCGGCAGAATAAGCGCCGGGGAAATTCGAGTAATGGGGAGATCCAGCAGCAGAATCAACGCACTGGGAATAATAATCATTCCTTGCCGGAATCTACTGGATACCAGGTGATCTACTGATACCAGGTTTTCTTTTGCAGGCTTACTTTTTTTCAAGAGCATCTTCTTCATCGCTAGTCCAGATTAATCAAAATCACTTTCCAAGTTTAAGTTTGAAAAAGTAATAAATTTAGAGAAGAAATGGCAAAACTTAGGCAATTTATAAAAGAAACACTTTAAGTAATTGAGGGTCCGGATTAGGCTGGTCCCAAAAAACGCTTTTCGAACTGCAGGGCAAGACACTCCGCCAAATGTTTCCATTTCCGGAGAAAGAAATTCTGTAAATTTTTTTTTTCGAAATTCGAATATTAAGAAATACCACCGGGCACTTCAAAATTGAACTCATGTTCCAGGGTTTCATCGAACCGTGCCAAGATTTTTAGAGATTTAAAATGAGTCTCTACGAAATAAAACCATACTAATAACTTTAGTTTTTACATATTATTGTTACTTTCTAACAATTTCCGTCGTCTTTTTCATACAAATAATTACTAATAGACCATTTGAATGTTTACCATGACTTTTTATAAAATTATTTTTTTTTTAAACAAATGCAAATTATTTGAACAATTATTTATTCCCAAAAAATGTAAAAAAATAATCGTATTTTTTGATTGAAATGTAATTGTTTCTCATTAGAGTAGTAAATTTTTCGAATTTATTGGTTTTATTTTCAAATTTGCTCAAAATTTAGACAGAGATATCAACTTTCTGTTTAAATTAGTATCCTATACTACGTTTTATTGAATAATTACATCATTTTGATACATTTCTTTTAATGTTTAATAAAATTCTATTTGCTTCAACAATCTTTATTTGCTCAAGCTGTTTTTTCCGATAACTAAACTGACTGTATGTGCATAGAAATAATAAATTTATCACTTTTTAATTATTTAAACAAATATAATTTGTTTAAATAATTACTTTTCCAATAATACTCTTAAAATCGTAATTAATTGTTTCTCTTCTATTTTATTTCAATTTCTTACTTATCGAAAAATAACTAATTGAGCAAATAAAATTTTTTTAAACAAATAGATTTTTGTTAAACATAAGAAGAAATGTATCAAAATTATGTAATTATTCAACGAAAAGTTGCATACTATATCAATTGGAAAAAGTGGACTTCTCTGGCTCAATATTTAGAAATTTTGAAAAATAACAATAATTAATTGTTTAAATAATTACATAAAGTTTTTTTAAAAAATTGCTGTTCCAAACAATGACAAAATATTGCATTTAAATCAGAAAGTACGAGTATTTTAACATTTTTGGGAAGTAATTCATTTTTTAAAGCATTTGCATTCGTTGAAAGAATTGAAAATTGTTTAAAAGGTCATGGTAAATATTTGAATTATCCTTTAGTAATTGTTTGTATGAAAAAGATGACGGAAATTGCTAAAAAGTAACAATAATACGTAAAAATGTAAAAAAAAATAAGTGAAAATTTTTTGGTCATATTTGGGGCGCTTTCTTTTTCGGACATGGAATCTTTGCGGGGGGGGGGGGGGGGCTTTGCCCCCAAAGGGGAAAAAAAATTTTGGGTGCTTTTTTTGGTTACCCTTCTTTTGACGCAAAAAAGGGTTTTTTTTTTTGGGTGTTTTAGGTTCGGGTAGTGTTGGTGGGGGGGGGGATGGGGGGGGGGGGGGTGGGGGGGTTCTTGCCCTCTAGAGTGAAAAAAAAATTTGCGATGCTTTTTTGGATCACCCTACTTTCGACGCAATAAGTGGTTCTGCGCTCACATAATGCGAAAAATTCTTGTCGAAACGTCTTATGGTATTCAAATTTTAAAGTTTAAAAAATTAAATTTAATAAAATGCGGACTTGTAGATAATGACAAGATGGAAACTTTCTTCTATTTAAATTTTTTCTTTCCGGTGTATATTTTTAATAATAAAATTGAAAAAAATTGAAAAAGGGATAACCAAATTTGCCGAATTCAATTATATTTTAAAACATAAATCGTATTTTTAAAAATTTCAAGTACTTCTCAAGAACTTAGAATTTTGCAAAGGATTTTGAAAGATTTCGAACAATTTCAAATATTTAAAGGTATTTTGCATAGCTTTTAATAATTTGAAGGGATGTAAAAAGGATTAAAAATTTTTAGGGTATCTTAAAAAATACAGGGAATCTTCAATTGATTTCAGTAATTTTTTAAATCAATTAAAATTTGAAAAAATTAAAAACAGCGTGTAAATGTTTCAAGATTTTCAAATAAAATTTTGAAGCATTTTAAAGATTTTTAAACTATTTAAAATAAAAATAATGTAACTTTTGATTTATAAAGTGTTCAGCTTTAGAGTCTGATTTTTTTTTAATTTCATTGGTCGTGAAAAATTTATGAGGAACGGGAAAAGCCCGGGAAATGATTGGGAACTTTTTTCTTTGAATAAAACGGCCACTCTGATTTTGAAAGGTATGGAATGATTTTATGGGACCTATAAGATTTTATTGTATTTTAAAAGATTCCATTGGATTTTATAAGATTTCCGAGGGTGTCAAAGATTTTAAGCGATTTTAAAAAACATGTCAAGGTATTATAATAAATTTTCAAATATGATGTTAAAGAGTTCTAAAGATTTTAGAATATTTAAAAAAATTCCGGGGAATTTTCAATTGATTTAAATAATTTAAAGTTTTTCAAGCTCAGTTTTTCAAAAATGATCCCTACATCTTTAGTCAATATTATTGAATTGAATTTTCCAAGTTTAATCTTCGCATGGCGTGTTGCAGAATAGAAAATAGTACAAGTTTCAGTTTTATTTTAATAATTGTATTTGTTCACAGGAATTAAAAGATTTTGAAGAGGAAAGAGAGCCAATGATTGCTCCTGCCAGCGAAGAGCAGAAGCAAAGTGGCCAATCGCCTCCTTTATCCGCCGACGAAGAGAGCGATATTGAGAGTCTACACAGTTTCCATTATAGTCCAAAGGCCGTGGATTTGCCGTCTGCAGTCAGATTAGCAAAAAGGCTTTATTCTTTGGACGGTTTTAAGAAATCCGACGTCTCCCGACATCTTAGTAAAAAGTAAGAATTAATTCTACGTTCCTATTACTAAATTTAGCACCATAATGCTGCAAAAATAAAACAATTTTATTAGGGTGACCAGGATGGCTTGATCGGATGATCAGTATATTATCTCACGTCTCACGCCCTCCAACCAAAAAGATAAAATTTTAACCAATAAGAATAATTTTGTATAAAAAAGGTTTAATTTTCTACAAAGCACTTGAATTTTCAACAAAGAAGTTAAATTCCTAACCGAAAAAATTAATTTTTTACGCAAATGAGGAATCTTTAATCAAAAAAATTAATCTGGAATCAAAAAGATTAATTTTTTTACATAAAACGATGAATTTGCGATAAAATAGATTAATTTTTATCCAAAAAGATTTATTTTTTACCAAGAAGGTAAATATTCTATCACAAAAGACAACTTTCAACAAAATAGTTAAATATGTATCCAAAGAAATGAATTGTCAACTAAAGTTATGAATCTTTGACAAAAAGAATGAATTTCCAACTCAAAAGATTCATTTTCTAAGAAAAAAAGATGAATCTTCTACTAAAAAGATTAATATTCTACCATAAATGACAATTTTCAGCAAAATAGTTAAGTTTGTTACCAAAGAAATTAATTTTTCAACTAAAATAAGGAATCTAAACCAAAAAATGAGTTTTCAACCAAGTAGATTAATTTTCTACCAAATAATATGAAATTTCAATCAAAAATGGAATAATTACATTTGCAGTTGAAAAATGCATTTTTAGGTATAACATTTTTTTAAAAAACAAGTTAATTTGAATCAAATAAATGAATTTCCATCCAAAAAGATTAATTTTTACCAAAAAGATTAAAATTCTATCCTAAAATACAATTTTCAACAAAATAGTTAAAGGTTTAACTAAAGAAATTAATTTTCCACGAAAGTGACGAATCATCAACTAAAAAATCTAATTTCCAACCGAGAAGATGAATTTTTAATTAAAAAGATAAAATTTTAAATCAAAACTGAAATAGTTATTTTTACAGTTTGAAACATTATTTTTTAACCATTAAAACCAATTTTTTAAAAATGGTTCAATTTTTCAACCAAATAAATGAATTGTAAACCAAAAAGATTAATTTTACACCAAGAATATTCATATTCTACTACATTTTCAACAAAGTAGTTAAACAAAGAAATTAATTTTCAACAAAAAAATATATGTTTCAACCCAAAATGGAATAGTTATATTGACAGTTTAAAAAACAAACAATTTTCAGCAAAACAGGTTAATTTTTAACCAAATAAATGAGTTTTCATCCAAAAAGATTAATTTTTTACCAAGAAGATTAATAATATACCCAAAAATATAATTTTTAACAAAATAGTTCAATTTTTAACCAAAAAGAATGAATTTGCAACCCAGAAGATTCAATATCTATCAAAAAAGATGAATTAAAAAAGATAAATATGCAACCCAAAATGGAATATTTATATTTATAATTAAAAAAATTGATTTGTAACTACGAAAAAATTAATGTTTAAATAATAGTTCAATTTTAAAATCAGATAAATGAATTGACAAAATATAAAGATGAATTATTCACCAACAAGATTAATATTCTACTACAAAAGAAACTGTTCAACTAAATAGTTAAATTTGTAACCAAACGAATAAATTTTCCAGTAAAATAAGGGAGGTTTAACCAAAAAAATGAATTTTTAACCAAGAATATTATTATTCGACCAAAAAAGATGAATTTCCAACTTATAAATATTAATTTCAACCCAAAATGGAATAGTTATATTTGCAGGTTAAAAAATAATTTTTAAATATAAAAAACAAGTAATTTTCAACAAAACAGGTTCATTTTTAACCAAACAAATGAATTTTCATTAAAAAAGACTAACTTTTAATAAGAAAATTAATATTCTATTAATTTTTATACATGAAGACAAATTAACAAATTTTAATTTTTTAACAAAATGTATTGTAAACCTAAAAGATGGATTTTTCTCCAAGAATATTAATATTCTATCACAAAAGTCAAATTTTCTACAAAATATATGAATTTTCTACTAAAAAAGATCAGTTTTAACCCAAAATAGAATATTTAAAAAAAGTAATTTTCAACCAAAGATTATCAAAAAATATAAGTTTTAAACTAAAAACGATAAATTTTCAACCAAAAATGGAATATTTATATTTTCAGTTTAAAAAAATAATTTTTTACAAATAAAAAAACGAACATTTAGAAAAATATATGAATTTTCAGCTAAAACCATGAATTTTCTGTAAAAAATGGAGTTGTTAAATTTTTGAAATTGAATTTTACAACAAAATAGTTCAATTTTGTACAAAAAAAAAAGGTTTTTAAATCAAAATAATGAATCAGTAACCAAAAAAAAACAACACTAAGTAGTTGAATTTTAACGCAAAAAGACGAGTTGAGTTTTCAACCAAATAGGATTGACTTTTTTCTTTTGAACAAAATTGTTGAATTTTGACCAAAATAATTAAAAAAAACGTTCGTTCCCTAAGTTTGTAAACTATACAAATATATTTTTTAAGGTCAAAATTAGTATGTAAATAATTAAGTATAATTTGTACAATATGTTAATTTTTTTAAATACATATTTTTCTGAACATCCAAGTTTCATAGGCAATTCGACGCTTTCCTTTCATTTTAAATACTAGTAAAATTCTACACATTTCAAAATTTTTAAATTAAATTTAACAGTCACAGTGAGACCTGTCCCCTTAGAAATGGTGAACAAAATTTAGGTCCGCGTAATAAAAATTACGAATTTTCATTTTTGTGCATAGAAAATCAGGACAAAGCAAAAAAATCAGAAAATCAGGACACCTATATAAAAATCGGGACATTTCCTGATAAATTAGGACGTCTGTTCACCCTAAATTTGACTAATATTGAATCTGCACTTTTACTAATTTTTATGACATTCGTCGAGATCCTTCTCGAATGAGGCACTTCAAGGTAACTGTACCCATCACAATAATACTTCATTATAAACAATAATAACTATTTTTACCAGCAATGACTTCAGCAGAGCAGTGGCTGAAGAATATTTAAGGTACTTTAACTTCGAAGGAGACACGCTGGACGTGGCTCTCAGAAAATTCCTTGCACAGTTTTCTTTGACTGGTGAAACCCAAGAGAGGGAAAGAGTTCTTGTTCATTTCTCCAAGAGGTATCTGGACTGCAATCCTGGCAGCTTTAACTCTCAAGGTAACTATTTTTTTTTAGAGAATAATTCCAGGCCTCGGACTCACCACATTATTGACACTTTTGATACTATTTCATACTTTTTTTTGTTAGCGATTACACTATTTTGCTACTCTTTCGAGAGAAAAAAAATCACACTAAAGACACTATTTTCGCACAATTCTGTGCTAATGCCACGATTTCTTTACTTTTACTTAAAACAATATTTTTCATTTTCATCGCTAATTGGCTAAAATAATATGCCCTTCATCTCAACGAATCACAACTAGTGTTCGAACGAATTTAAATGCTAGAAGAAAATTTTTACGAGATTGAGAATTTAAAGCAGAAGCTTTTAAAATCACTTGGAACGAGACCAATGTCTAAATTCTTCTAGGTATAAAACCAACAGTACACCGTATTTTAAACACTTTTTTTATTGAGTTTTCAAATAAAAGAGATAAATTTTGAAACTAGGAAATGAATTTTTAAGTAAAATTATGAACTTTTAACCAAAGATATGAAACTTTAACCAAATAGTTAGTTGAATTTTCAACCCAAAATAGAGTAAGCAGAATGTTAGTAAAATAAATATTCAACAAAAAAAAGAACTTTCAACAGAATAGTTTTTTTTCATTCAAAAAAATGATTCTTAACCAAAAAGAGAAGAGTTACATTTTCAGTTCTAATAATGAATTATCAACCTATAAAAGAAATTCTCAAACAAAATAATTCAATTTTAAACGTAAAAGATGAATTTTCTACCAAGAAGATACAGATTCAATAAAATATGTAAATTTTCAAGTAAAAAAAAAAGAATTTACAAACAAAAACTACAATCGTTCAATTTACAGTTAAAAAAGTAGAGTTTAAACAACTAAAAAAACAAGTTTTAAGAAAAATTAATTAATTTTCAACTAAAACTATAAAGTTTTAAAAAAACTGGAATAGTTACATCTACAGTTAAAAAAATTAATTTTCAACTAAAAAGAAAGAAACTTTCAGCCAAAGAAATTAGTTTTCAATTACAGTGATGAATTTTTCTTCAAAAATATTAATTATACACTGAAAAGTGGAATTTTCAACCCAAAAGATGAATTTTCTGTTAAAGAAAAAACGAATTTTTAACTACTTATTTTTCCAACCAAAGAAATTAATAAAATTCTTTTAAAAAATAGAATAGTTGAAATATCTTTAAAACAGAAAATTTGTAAACGGAAAAGATAACATTTCTGTCAAATAGGGTAAGTGTTCCACAAAAAAATGGAATTGTTAAATTGAATTTTTAACGAAAATCATAAATATTCATAAAAAAAAAATTAATTTGTAACCGAATACATGAGTGTTTAACTAAAAAAGTCATTTTTCTACAAAAAATAATATACTTTAATTTTCAGTAAGTAAAATAAATTGTCAACCAAAAAAGAAACGAATTTAAACAAAATAGTTGAATCTTCACTTAAAACAGATAAATTTTCAACTAAAAATATAATAATTAAAGTTTCAGTAAGAAACTTAATTTTCAAAGAAATCAAAGTAAATTTGCTACAAAATAGTATAATTTTCAACCAAGAAGACTGTATTTTTATCAAGAAAGATAAATTTTCGCCAAAAAATGGAATAGTTACATTTTTATTTGACGTTAGTTCAAATTTGGTATCAAATGCTTTAACTTTTTTATCAAATTGTTGAATTGTTAAGCCACAAAGATCACTTTTTTACAAAACAGTTGAATTTTCAACCCTAGAATACTTGGATCCTCAACTAAAACAGGTTAATTTTAAACCAAGCACGTGCTTTTTTAACTAAAAAGTGTATTTTCCACAACTAAAAAAAAAATGAGTTTTCATAAAATACATACATTTTTAGACAAATGTTTACATTTTCTAGCGGGCTGTTGAATTTTCAAGGTGAAAGTATGAATTTTTAACAAAAGAGTTGAATCAGAACAAAAAGATTAATTATCAACCAAATACCATTAATTTTCTCTCAGAAAAAGTAATTTCTCAACAAAAAACATACATTTTTAAACAAGAAGAAGTTATAACAAAATTTTTAAATTTTAGTAGTAGTTAAGGTAAATTTTCAGTCAGAAAATAAATTTTTAGCAACAAAAAAACGATATTTTAACTAAAATGATCAATTTTTAATCATTAAAATGAACTTTAAAAAAAGTAGTTCAAATTTTAAATAAGAAGTGGAATTTTTGACGCAAAAATACGAATTTTCTACCAAACCGTCTAATTTTTAACAAAAAAGTTAATTTTCAACCGAAACAGGTTTGTTATTAAGCGCAGACAATTGTATATTTAACGAAAAAAGAATACATTTCTACAGAAAAAGATGAATTTTGAAACCAAGCAAATTTTTTAGTTCAGAAAGAAAAAAAATTTCAATCAAATTCTTGAATTTTCAAGCAAAAAAGACAAAGTTTCTACCAGGGAGTTAAATGTTCAAAAAAGAAGTATGACTTTTTAACAAAATTATAAAATATTCAAAAAAATAATTCAGTTTTGAACCAAATAATAAAGTTTTAAACCCAAAGAAATGAATTTCTAACAAGAAATAGTTAGATTTTCTTATTGGGTTCTATTAATTCAGTTCGCATTTGAGTGGAAAATCCAGAAAAGGAGGACAATAGAGAAAAGACTGTAAAGCCTTCGATAAATAAATAGGAATTTTGATAATTTATAGACTGAATAATAAAATTTTAAATAAACATTAAAGTCCATTTTTTATTTTGCCTGAAAATAAAGTTTATTTTATAATGAATCCTATTCAATTTCGGGTTAACACAATTTTAAATTCAGACTACACACAAGTTAAGTACTCGCCAAAATTTTCCAAAACTATTTTGACATATTTTTTTCAAATTTGTGATTTTATTTACACTATTTATGATCTTCGAAGTGAGTCCGAAGCGTGATAATTGTTGATTTTATTACTGCAATAAAAATAAAAAATTGAAATGAAATCGTCAGATGCTGTTCATACGCTGACCTGTGCGATAATGCTACTTAACACGGATCTTCACGGTCAAAACATTGGCAGAAAGATGTCTTGTTCAGAGTTTATAGAAAATTTGTGGGAGCTCAACGACGGCGATAATTTCCCCAGAGAAGTGCTCAAACAGCTTTACAATGCTATTAAATCGTTTCCTTTAGAATGGGCGTTGTGAGTATCTACTGTTTTCTCTCTTCTTTCGCACCATCAAGCGCAGAGAGTGACTGAAGAATTCCCTCTCGATTTATTTTCTTTTTATCAAATGTTTAGTCTCTACAGCGAATTTTAATTGCCTTCAATATTTATCTTGTAAAACCTTGTAACTGAAGATTTTCAATTATAAGTTAAAGTCGACTAAATTTTAAATACAACGGGTTTAAAACTGTAGAGCTGTATATGCTTGAACTCTTCCAAATTATTCTTCATTTCCGAAAGCTTTGTAGTTGATAAATTTTTCAGAGTGTCTATCTGACCAGGAAATCGGAAAAACGAGGAAATGACCGGAAATATGATTCAGAGACCGGGAATTTTCTTGCGAAAGTAGGGCAGGTCAATCATCTGAAAATTTTTCGATTGTGCTAAAAAAAGAATTTTGAACAAAATAGTTAAATTCTCAACGAAAGGGATGAATCCTTTACAAAATAAAATTTTTCAGCCAAGAAAGAAAAAATATGTCAACCAAAGCATAGAATTTTTAAGTCAGAAAGACGAATTTTTTACAACACAGTTAAGTTTTTTACCTGGAAATATAAATTTTCAACAAAAAAGTTAATTTTTAAACAAATAATTGAATTTTCAACCAAATATGCGAATTTTGTATAAAATTGTTATGATTTTTTGTTCAAGTATTAAATTTTCAACCCATAATTAAAAAGGTTTAAAAGTTTCTACCAAAATAGTTAAATTTTCAGCCAAAAAAAGGTGAATCTTCAACTAAGAAAGATTTTTCAACCATAACAGAAAAAACTTTTAAGCAAATAGTTAATTTTCAACAAACAATTAAACTTCAATAAAATACGTGAATTTTAAGCAATTTAATTTTTAACTAAAACAATTTAATTTTCTGCAAAAAAGTTTAATTTTCAAGTAAAAAAAGATTAATTAACCAAAATAACGATTTTTTCAGTCAAGAACAGAAACATTCAACTAAAAGGTTGAATTGTCAAGCTCAAAATACGATTTTTGCTACAAAACAGTTAAATTTCCGACAAAATAGTTAACTTTCAATAAAAAAGATATTTTTTAACCAAAAAGTTAAATTATTATCCAAAACAATTTAATTTTCTGCAAAAAATTGCATTTTAAAATAAAACAAAATACAACTTTTAGGAAAAGATATGAATTTTTTAAATCGAGAAACGAGTTTTCTACAAAATACTATACAATTTAATATAGTACAGTTGGATTCTCAACAACAACAAATTAATTTTCAAACAAATAATATTTGAATATTTTTAAAACCTTTTTGAAATTTTCTGAAACATTGTAAAATGTTTAAAATCTACTGAATTCTTTGAATGATTTTGAAATTTTTTTAAACTTCTTGAAATCTGTCTGAAATTTCTCATTTCTTTGCGAAATATTTTGAAATCTCTTGAATCTTTGAAATATTTTGAAATATTTGAAATCTTTTGGAATCTTGGAAATTTCTGTGGAATATCACTCAAATCTTTACATTCTTTGTGAAATATTTTAAAGTATTTTAGAGTCTGAAATATTTTAAAATATTTTATATGTATTGGATTTTTGGCAATCTCTGTAAAATATTTCTGAAATCTGAACATTCTTTGTGAAATCTTTTAGAATCTTTAAAACCTTTTTGAAATTTTCAAAACATTTTGAAGTGTTTGAAATCCACTGGAATCTTTGAAATATTTGAAATATATTGGAATCTTCAAAATTTCTGTGGAATTTTTCTGAAATCTTTAAAGCTCTTGTGAAATTTTCTGAAACATTTCAAAATGTTTGAAATTACTGTAATCTTTGAAATATTTGGAAATTTTTTTAAATCTTTGTAAAATTTATAAATTCTTTGCGAAATCTTTTGAAGTGTTTTAGAGTCTTGAAATATTTTATATCTGTTGGAATCTTGGAATTATGTGTGAAATATTTCTGATATCTTTAAATTCTTTGTGAAATCTTCAAAGCCTTTATGAAATTTTCTGAAAAACTTTAATGTTTTTGAAATCTGCTGGAATCTTTGAAATATTTGGAAATTCTTTAATTCTTTGTGAAATCTTTTGAAATCTTCCTTGAAATGATTAAATTCTTTGCGAAATCTTCTGAAATATTTTTATCTCTTTTGGAATCTGACTTTTGGCATTTGTGACTCTTTCAAATTACCTGACAAAAATTAACAATTGACCTGCAGAAGACCGTGAATTTAAAAATATTCGTCGGGTAGACACTCTGTTTCTTTTAAAACGCTTCTATTTTTAAGTTGGAAGTTTTACCTCACGCTTTTTCTTTATTTGAATACTTTATTACTTTAAGAGTTTCTTCACTAAATATTTCTCTTCTTGATTGACCGAAAAGTAAACTTATTTTATTTCCAAAAGGATATAATTTTCGTGGAATTGAGAATCTCAATGAAAATATTTGATGTTACTTTAGGGACGACGAAGGAGACGAAGCAGCGTCTCACGCTGTTCAGCAAGGCGACGGTCCAGCGATATCTACCTCCGGAAATCCATTTCTGGATGTTCCAAACATCACTGGTGCTACTGAATATAAAAAGGGTTACGTCATGCGCAAGTGCTGCTATGATTCCAACGGAAAGAAAAGTACTTACTCAATTTCAAAAAGAAAATGTTGATTTTTAATTGAAAAACGGATTTTGATGATATCATATTTTTCAATTTGTTTTTCAGCGCCTTTTGGGAAGAGAGGGTGGAAAATGTATTATTGTACATTAAGAGAACTTGTATTATATTTGCACAAAGACGAACACGGCTTCCGAAATGATAGTTTACACAATGCCATACGTATTCATCACGCGCTAGCGACTAAAGCATCTGATTATACGAAAAAACAATATGTCTTCAGGTTACAGACTGCCGATCAAGCTGAGTACCTCTTTCAAACTAGGTAAGTCATTTTCAATTATTATTATAACTAGAAAAAATGGTATTTTTATACCATTTTTATTTAATTTAAATATTAATTTTGAATTTAATTGTCTTCCAGTGATCTGCAATTTTTATTTAAATATAAAAATTTATCCCTTTTTTAACGTAACAATTTTGAAGATGTATGAATAAAAAATCCAAATATGTTGAAGATGAAACGTCAAGTATTCATTTTGAAATCTTTTCAAATAATGAAATGCTGAATGCTAATCATAAAAATTACAGAACTTGTAATTGTGAAACTTAAAACTTGCATAATTTTTCATTGTAACTTTTTGAAATTAAAAACTCTTCAATTATAGGGATTTGCAATTAAAAATTTTGCAATTTTGAAAAATGAAAATTGAAAAGTCTTGAATATTGAGGATGTGCAATTTAAAATTCTTTAATTTTGAAATCGGTCTATTTTTGAATGTTTTTTTTTTTAATCATTCAATTTTGAAGATACATAATTGAAGACGCTTCCATTTTAACGTTATATAAATAAGTGTTCTTTAATTTTTATGACTGAAGATAAAAGTCAAATTTTTCAATTTTCCAAATTGATTAAATGGCTAATGTGAATTTTCAAAATTAAAATTTTCCATTTTAAAGATGTGTAAATAAAAATTCTTAAATTTAGATTATTTTCAAATTCAAAAGTCAATTCTTTCATCCTAAATCTTCCAATTTGAAAAAATTTTGAATATAAAGCATCAAAATTACAGTGCTTTTTTAATAATAATCATTTTGAATTGAAAGTTTCAAAGATTAAAAACTGTTTAACTTCAATGTTTTAACATTCAAAGTTTCACAATTTTAAAGAGATACGATTGAAAACTTTTTAATTTAAAAAGAATATGAATAGAAATAATTAAATTTGGATTTTTTTGAAATCAAATGTAAAGTTTTCATTTCTAAATCCTCCAAATTAAAGAAATTTCGTATGTTAAACATCAAAAAACAGAATTTGTCATTGTGTAACTTAAAAGATGTGTAGTTTCTAATCCTAATTAAAAAAACTTCAAGTTTAACGATTTGCAACTTAAAATTCTTCAATTTTGAAATAGGTAAATGTCGGATTTTTTGAATGGTTTAATTTTGAAGATTTAGAATAAAAAACTCTTGAGTTTTAAAGATTGATAAATATTTTTAAATTTGGATGATTTTGACGATAAAAACTCAAATT
Organism: Druon quercuslanigerum; assembly: GCA_010014905.2. NCBI lineage: Eukaryota > Metazoa > Arthropoda > Insecta > Hymenoptera > Cynipidae > Druon > Druon quercuslanigerum. The sequence goes on from JAAAKG020000031.1 coordinate 1,905,643, forward strand.
TTCAATTCTCCAGCATCCAAAGTGATGAAATTTCTAATGTTAATCATAAAATTTTCAGCGTTTTTTTTAAATATTTTAATTTGAAAGATTTGCAATTGAAAACTCCGATTTTGAAGATGTTTAAAAAAAGATTCTTACCAATTTTATTATTTTTTAAATCAAAATGAAGTTTTCAATATTCGATCTTCCAAGTTGAAGAAGTTTATAATATAAAACATCAAAATTACATAATTTCGAAATGTTAAACTTAAAACTTTTTTTTTCAATGTAAATTTATTCAAAATTTTGTTTTTCGATTATTTTGGATGATTCGGCAGATTTCGATGATTTAAGATGATTTTAGAGATCAAAGTCAAGCTTTTAATTCTAAAGCTCTCAAATTGAATAAATTTCAAATGTAAATCATTTAATTTACAGAATTTTTTATTGTAAAAGTTTAATCTTGTAGAACTTTATGTGTAATTTTTCAAAATTAAAAACCCTTCAATTTGAAAGATTTATAATTTAAAGTTCTATAATACTGAAGAGTTAAATTGATAACTCTTCAATTTTAAAGAATCAAAAATAAAAATTTGTTTTTGTTTTTGTATGAATTGAAGATTAAAAGTCAAGATTTTTGACTTGAATTAACTTCAAATGTAAATCATCAAATTTATTGAACTTTCAATAGTAACAATTAAAACTTGCATAATTTTTAATTAAAAATTTTTTTAAATCTACAATTTAAACCAAATTTAAAGTTCTATAATTTTGAGAACTTTTAATTGATAACTCTTCATTTTTGAAAAAAATATAATAGAAAGTTATTATATTTTTTTATAAAGTTATTTATAATAAAAGATTTTAATCATTTGAAGGAAATTCAAAGAGTTTGGAATGTTATAGAATAGAGAATTTTCTAGAATTTTAGAAGATATGGGAAGCATTTACAAGACCTACAAGGTTTTAATATATTTTAAGAGATCTCACAAGATTGTATACGATTTCCGAGGAGTTCAATGATTTTAAGGGATTTTAAGGCTCTCAATCTATTTTAGTACATTTCCCAGGATTTCAGGAAATATCATCATAGAATTTTACGCGATTTTATAGTACTTTAAAGGATTTTTAAGAATTTATTCACGAGAAGTGAGGTATTTGGTAGGTTTTCAAAGATTTGAAGAAATTTAAAATTATTTTTTGGAATTCACCCTTTATTCTTATTAATTTGCTACGAATTTCTTTTAAATTCTTTGCCATTCTTTGGACTTTTTGTAATTTACTTAATTCGTCTAAATTTACTCAATTCGACTTGATTTAATGGATTTAAAAAAAATGTTAATCAATTGATAAACTTATTTAAAATATTTTTTTTTCAAATTCCTCGGAATTTTCAAGAGCTTTAAGAGATTGCAGAAGATTTTAAAGGATTTGAAATATTTTAGTGTATTATAAAAGATTTCTCAGGCATTTTTAAGAGTTTTAAACAATTTTGAGGGATTTCCAAGGGTTTTAATAAGTTTAAGGGTTTAAAAAAAATTTGCACGCACTTTAAAAAAATTTCCTAGAATTTTAGAAGACATGGAAGTATGTTATAGGAACTACAAAGTTTTAAGGGATTTTATAAGCTCCCAAGGTATTTTAATCTATTTTTCAGAGCTTGCAGAAATATCAAATTTTATAGAACTTCACAGTATATTATGAGATTTTAATGGATTTCAAAGAATTTATTCACAAGAATCTCGAGGGATCTCGCAGGGTTTCAAAGATTTGAAGAGATTTTAAAATATTGTTTGTAATTAATTTGGAATTCGCCCTGAATTCTTATTAATTTATACTGCATTCTTTTAAATTCTTTGGAATTCTTCTAAATTCTACTCAATTCAATGGAGTTTAAAACAAGTTTTTGTTTCATTTATCTTCAAGTCTTTAAAACTCAACTTAAACTCTTAGGCATTTATTCATGTTCTTTTAAATTCTCTTTAATTTAAAAATTTTTTTCCATATTTTTTAATTGTTTTAAATTTGCTTGACTGTTTTTTGATTCAGTTTCATTTTTTATGAATTTGGTTGAGCTCGTCTCATTTTTCGTAAATTCCTAAAAGTTCACTCTGATTTTTTTGTAATCAATGGAATTATTCGGCTTTAAACATTTTTTCCAATCCATTTGAGTTCTTTGAAATTCAACTTTAATTGTTTTGTAGTCATTAATCACTTCTTTGGTTAGAAATTAGTAGGGAGTTTTTTTGTAATTCACCCTGAATTCTTTCAAATTCGTTGGAATTCTCTTGAATTTCTTGAATTTACTTCTATCTTCTAATCTTCTATCTTCTAAATTCACTCAATTCTACTTAGTTTAATTGATTAAAATTTTTTATTGAACTAAGGCATTTTATCAAATACTTTTAAATTCCCTTGCATCTTTCGATGCTCAATCCAAAGTTACTGAATTCAGTTAAGCCTTTTCATACTTTTAAATTCTTTTCAATTAATTTGATTTTTTTGTCAATTTACCTTGAATTTTTATGAACTCAATCTAATTTTTCTCATTTTCAGTAAATTCCTCTAAATTCATTTCAATTTTACGGAAATAAATGAAATTTTTTTGATTTTAAACATTTGTTCCAATTCACTTGAGTTTATTTGAATTTAAATGAAATTATTTTGAAGTTTTACGAATTTTGATCCCTATATTTTATCCAATAATGACTATAAGGCCTGTTATATATATTTTGAAACATTTTCGAAAATTGCAAAAGAATATTTGCATTTTTCATTCGCTGGTGTAGAAAATATTAAAATCTTGAGATCGTAATTATGAGAAATATTGTGCGGATATAAAGTTGGGAGTTGCCAATTTTAGAATTGACATATAGACACATTAGGCGAGCGATTCAGAAACTGGGAGACATGTGAAAGATGTCAATTTGAATAAAGCGCTTAGAATAAGCATTCAGCTTGTTTAATGCAGCATTATTGGCAGCTTTTGTATTCTCTCTAGCAACAGGAAATGCGATCACGTCGAAGGTCTTCTCTGCGAATATCATACGAAATTTTCTTCATTGTAAAACTCTGAAATGCGGGGCTTCAAAATGCGTGTGATTCATTACGAATAAGAAATGTTCTTCTTTTTCTTTTTCTATTTTTCTAAATAGAAGAAAAAACAGGGGCGTTACTAGACCTGGAATACTTGGAAAAATCACGATATTGTGAAGAAGTTCTGAAGAATCTGGAGAAGTCATATAGAATTTTGTAAAAGTGACTGGAACTTTAAACCCAGAATAAATCCCTTAGGATTTATTATAAAAAAATTAAAAAAATAAAAAATAAAAAATAAAAAAATAAAAAATATATAAACGAGTCACAGGGGCACTTTTGAAGTTGGAATCTCAAAAACCCGCTTTTCGTGAAAAAAAACCTTCTAAAGTTCGCTCGTTCCATAAGCTCATATGGCTTTGTGAAATGTTTAAATTCTTTGAAAAATCTATTGGAATCTTTATGAAATCTTTGTAACAAGCCTGAGATCTTTTTAATTCTTTCTGAAATATTTGAAGTCTTTGTGATACTTGTGAAATCATTGAAATCTTCGTGTAATATTTCTGATATCTTTAAATTCTTTTTTAAATTTTATGAAATATTTTGAAATCTATTGGAATGTTTTAAATATTCTTCCATCTTTTTAAATCTTTCGAATCTTTGAAATTATTGTGAAATCTTGGAATCTTTGAAAGCTTGAAATATGTTGCGAAACCTTATAAAATAATTTATAATCTTTTAAGGTTGTGTGAAATATTTTTAAATCTTTATGACGTTTTTTTAATCTATCTGAAATCTTTAAAAGCTTTATGATCTTTGTGAAAACTTTGAAACCTTTGTGAAATCTTTCAATTTTTTGAAAAATCTTCTGAAATATTTGGATATATTTTGGAATCTCTGAAATCTTTCAACTCGTCGACAAAATTTTGAAATATTCTGCAACATTTTAAATCTGTGGGAATTTTAATAATCTCTATGAAATATTTTTTAACATTTTGAAATCTACTGAAATTTTTAAAATCTTTAAAAACCTTGGTGAAATTTTTGAATTCTTTGCGAAATTTTCTGAAATCTTTTTAAATATATATTTACAATGACATCTATAGGGATTTCGTAAAATATTTTAAAATGTTTGAAATCTTCTGGAATCTTTGTGAGATCTTTGTGAAATCTTTAAATTTTTTGCAAAATCTTCTGAAATCTTTTGGAATCTTTGAAATCTGTGCTTAGTTTTTTGAAATCTTTTGAATTCCTTGTGAAATTTATGAAAGTTTTTCTGAAATCTTTGAAATTTTAAAGTCTGCACAAGTCTATTGAAATTCTAGAAATCTTTCTGAAACGTGTATATTCATTGCAAAATCTTGTGAATTATTTTCAGATCTTTATGAAATTGTGTAAATCTTTCTGAAATCTTCTGACACTTTTTGTAATATTTGAAATCGTTGAAATCTTTCTGAAATACTTAAATCTTTAAAACTTTTGTGAAATCTTGATATTTTCTGCGAAATCTTCTGAAATCTTGTGAATTTTTTTGGAATTTTAAAAATCTTCGGAAATAATTTAAAGTCTTCTAAAATCTTTTTTTCTAAAATATCTTTGGAAATATTTTACTCATTATGAAATCTTTGAAATCACCGTGAAATCTTTTTGATCCTTTCTAAAATCTACTGAAATTTTTTGGTATGTGTGCAATCTTTGAAATCTTCTGAAATCTTTAGAAATTTTTGAAATCTCTGTGAAATCTGGTGTATTTTTTTTTAATCCTTTAAATCTATTGAAATCTTTAAAACCTTTGTGAAATCTTCTAAAATATTTTGAAATATATTTTGAATCTATCTATATATGTTAAATCTTTTTAAATATTTGTGAAATTTTTCTGAAATCTTTGAAATTTTTGTAATATTTCTGAAATCTTAGAAATCTCTCGAAATCTTTGAAACCCTTGTGAAATCTTTTGGAATCTTTGAAACATTCGTAAAATCTGCTAGAACCCTTGTGAAATATTTCTGAAATATTTAAAATATTTACATATTTCTGGAATATGAAGAAAAATTATAGTAATCTTCGAAAGATTTTAAAATCTTTAAGCAATGATATCCGGTTTACACTCATACGTTGAGTGGTCAACCCCTCGATATAAATGCAATTCCTGGCTGCGATAAAAAGAGTTTTTGAAATTGACTTTAATTGACTGGATTTTTCTTTAAATAAATATACCTGGAAAAACCTGGAAGTCATGCTATTTTAAAATCGGACTTCTGTATCAACCTTGACATATAACTAAACTACTCATTTGTTCCTGACGTTTTAAAATTAAAATTTTGATTTTTTCTAGTGATTCTAAAGAGTTACAGTTGTGGATCGACACGATCAACTTTGTCTGCGCAAGTTTTTCCTGCCAACCCCTTGCTGGCGCGGTAGGCTCTCAACGAAAGTTTCAGCGGCCTTTACTTCCGTGCAGTCACACGAAGTTAAGTCCCGTAAGTCAACCTTCTCAAAGTTTACAAAATAGAAAACGGCAAAAACAAACTTTTATCTTGTTTTTTCTTTTTCGTTTTTAATGGTGCTTCAGAGAGAGCAGTTGCGGGATCATGAAGATAGAGTGAGTAAGTTGGAAACTGAGCTAGACGATCACAGACGACATCCCCCCGAAAGAGGAGCAAAATCACTAACGATTCAAAATTACAAAGAAAAAGACGCTTATCTGCAATATGAGGTAATTTTCCACTATTCAGGGTGGCCACTGATCTTAAAAACCGGGTATTTTTTAGAGTTTTTTTACTTTTGCATTAAATATTATAAGTTTAACTTTAACTTAACTAAAAAGTTACTCTTTTCAGTTTCTTAATTTTATAATTTATAAGTCAAAATAACCAAGATGATAATACATAAAATCTTAATTTAAAAAGAAATCTCATATAAAAATATTGCATTTTCAACAAAATAGATGAACCTTTAAAAAGCCAGTTGAATTTTCAACCAAAAAGATAATTTTTCAACAGAAGGGTTGAATTTCTAATAACAATAAAATATTAGGTACATTGTTAGCGAAACCGTTGTATGTTTAACCAGGAAAATATAAATAAGATTTTATTCGAAGAAATTAATTTTCAATCCAGACAGAACACTTTTGAACAAAATGTTGAATTTTCAAGTCAAAAGGATGAATTTTCAACGAAAAAGACACCTTTCAACCAAATAATTGAACTTTATACCAAAATAGTTAAATTTTTTAAAAACGTACGTAAATTTTCAACGAAATGGTTGAATTTTCATACCAAAGATCAAAAAAGTTGATTTTCTCCCTAATACTTTAATCTTTTACCAAAATATTTGAATTTTCTAGAAAAAAGGTGTTAAATATTCAACGACGAAAAAAGTGATCTTTTTTAACAAAAGAGATACATTTATAATCGAAAATGTCGCATTTTGAAACATAGAGAAAAATCTACTGCATTTTTAGCTTTCAAGCCAAAAAGACGAATTTTCTACAAACCAGTTACATTTTCAAACCGTAAATATGAATTTTCAAAAAAAAAATTATTTTTCAACCAAATAGTTTAACTTTCAACCAAAGTAATGGAACCTTGAACAAAATACATGACTATTTAACAAAAATATATAAATTCTCAACGAAAAAAAATAGTTTACATTATTTCAATCATAAAAGATCTTAATTTGGAATCCAACATAGTCGAATGCAATCAAAAAAAAGATGTTACATTTTCGAACCGAAAATATGAATTTTCAACAAAAACTTACTTTTCCACCAAACAGTTTAACTTTTTACTCAAGTAGTCGAATTTAAAAACAACTACAATAGTTTTCTACCAAGTTATTAATATTTCAACCAAATGGTTGAATTTTCATACCAAAAACATAAATTCACAAGAAATAAGTTAATTTTCACCTTAATAGTTGAAGTTTTTACCAAAATATTTGAATTTTCTACACCCCGCCCCCCCCCCCCCCCCCCCCCCCCCCCCCCCCCCCCCCCCCCTCCCAACGAATTTCCTACTAAACAGTTGCCTTTTTAAACCGAAAATATGAATTATCAACAAAAAAGTTATTTTTTAACCAAATATTTGAGCCTTCTACAAACATATTGGAATTAAAAGAAAACATGGAATTTTAACGAAGTATTTAAATTTTCAACGAAAAGATAATAGTTGATATTATTTTGAACAAAAAAAATTGAATATGAAAGATTTTTGATTTAAAGGTAATTCTTTTGAAAAAAAGTGTACTATTATATTTTTTGTTCAAAATTAATCTCTTTTCGTTAAAAATTCTACTTTTTGGTTGACTATTTGTTTTGTGTAAAATTCAACTATTTTGTTTAAAAATAATCTGTCTGAAAATTTGGTTAAAAACTGTACTATTTGCTTGCAAATTTAATTATTTTGTTTAAAATTAAACTGTTTTCTTAAAAAGTTGTCTTTCTTGGCTGAAATTTAATATTTTTATTTGAAAGTTAAAACTCGACTATTTGGTACAGAATTTCATTATTTTGTTGAAAATTCGACTATTTTGTTCAAAAGTCATTCTTCTGATCAAAAGTTCCAAAATATATTTAAATAATTTGTAGAGATTTTTAAGATTTTAGGGTATTTTTAAAACATCTCAAAAGTTGCTTATCTTTAAAATGATTTATAAAATCGGAAAAAAAGATCTAAGATTAATTTCTATTTAACAGTAGTTATTTAAAGCTTTAGTTTTTTCTTTCTTTTTAGGAAAAAGTTAAAATTTTTTATTTAATCCTAATGATCAAGGTGTCATTTTATTCTCGAAGGATTCTCTAAATTTCTATTTGGGTTGCTTTTATTTAAAAAATGAATTGAGAAATCATACAGTTATTATTGTTATGAACAATGGTAGTTTAAATTTTAAATAACACCACCCAACTAAAATTTCAGATAATCGTTCGAAGTAGAAAATGAGGCCTTAATAAGGTTTTAATATATTTTAAAACATTTTACAGGATTTTATAATATTTCCGAGGATTTCAATTATTTTAAGGGATTTTAAAGGTCTTAAGGTATTTTAATACATTTTTCAGGGTTTCAGGAAATATCATTGTAGAATTTCATGGTATTTTATAATAATTTAGTGGATTTTAAGGAATTTATTTGCCAGAGGTGAGAATTTAAAAAGATTCCAAGGAATTTTTATTAATTTCATTTATTTGGGGGGTTTATTTAAAGTGTCCGAAATATTTGAGGATAAACAATTTCCTAGAATTTCGGAAGATATAGAACGATTTTACAGGATCTATAAAGTTTTATGATTTTCTAAAAGATTTCGTGGGATTTTATTAGGCTTACAAGGATTTTATTTATTATAAGGGTTTTTTTTAAAGCTCTCAACGTATTTTAATAAATATTCTTGGACTACAGGAAATATCGCTAGATTTTTTAGACTTTTACAAAACTTAATAATAATTTATTGGGTTTCAAAGAATTTATTTTTAAAAACTAAGATATTTCTTAGGGTTTTACAGGCTTGAAAAGATTTAAAATTATTCTTTGGAATTCACCCTGAATTCTTATTAATTTATCCTGAATTCTTTTAATTTTTTCGTTTTCTTTTGATTTTTTTTAATTCATGTGAATTCTTTTAAATTAGCCTAATTCATTAAGGTTTTTTTAACTTTATTAACAATTTTATTTAATTGATCGTGACTAATTGATAAAATGAATAAAGGATTTGAAATATTTTAAGGTATGTTTTGAAGTACCTTGGTATTTTCAAGAGATTTAAACTATTTCAAAGGTTTTCCAAGGGTTTTGTTAATTCTACGGGATTTGCAAAAATTTGAATGCCAAGGATTTGATCGATTTTGTGAGGTTTCAAGAGCTCTCAAGGTAATTTAATAAATTTTCCAGGATTTGAGAAACTATCATCAGATTTAATGTAATTTCATGGGATTTTATAATACTTTAATGGATTTAAGAGTTTAAGAACTCGCCATGCCCCTTATATTTTTAGGTATTTCATCAAATTCTTTTAAATTTTCTTTAATTTTTCTAAGCTCATTTCAAATTGACTCAGTTCAATCAAATTTTGCACATGTTTTAAATGTTTTGAATTCAGTGGATTGTTTTTTTTCCATTCAGATTTATTTTTTATGACTTTCATCGAATGCTTCTTGTTTCCTTTAAATTCCTCTAAACTCACTTAAATTTTATGGAAATAAATAGATTTTTAAAAATTTTAAATTTCTTTAAATCTTTTTTGTAGTCACTTTTTTGTTAGATATTAGTATGGTTTCAAAGATTGGAACAGATTTGAAATTTTTTGTTGTTGTAATTCACCCCGAATTCTTATTTATTTATGCTGAATTCACTTTAATTCTTTGCAATTTTCTGAAACTTCTAATTTACGTAAATTTTTCGAAATTTACTTAATTCTAGTTACTTCAATTGAGTTTTTTGAATTTTGAAAGGTTTTTATTTAATTGATTCTGAAATCTTTTAACCTCACTTCAAATACTTAGGCATTTCATCTAATTCTTTTGAATGCCTGTAAATTTTTTTAAGCTCATTTCAAAGTTACTGAATTCCATGAAGTTTTTTTCGTATTTTCAAATTGTTTTTAATTCATTTTAATTTTTCTTTATTCACCTTAAATTTTTATGAATTTCATTCAATTGTTCTCGTTTACCTTAAATTCCTCTAAATTCATTTCAATTTTACGGAAATCAATAGATGTTTTGTATATTTTGCAGATGTTTTACAAGTCATTTGAATTCTTTTAAATTTAACTTGAATTGTTTTGAAATCTTATGAATTTATTCTGAATTTCTTAACCCTTGAGCGTGGAAAAGGTACCCTATGAGTGTGACAAAAACTATCCTTTGGTCCCTATATTTTATCAGATAGGGGCTTGTCGTGAGGCCTGAAATACATGAAAGTAAAAAATCAAATTTGGTGAATGTTGCAGTTGAAGAGGTACAAAAGTTACGCCTATCTTTTGCGATCGCGATTGGTCTTCACCGAGGTGGAGCCGCCTCTGGTCGAGAGCAGCATCGGCGAGGTGGACGAGGTATCCGGTGCTCCGCTGAATTCTGATGTGGCATTGGTCCCACCTCCAGTTCCTGATCGTCCAGCCACAAATAGGTACAGTTATAGGGCCGCCATTTACAACCGTAATCTTCTGAATGGCCAGGACTTTGGCTAGGTTATTGGTTGACATGTGATGGGTGTATTTTCAGCACGTGTGGTCTAGTCTGACCTGCGTACGTAGGCCGAGGACAGCAGTGGCAAGTCCTTATTTTGAAGAAAAAATAGCAAACGAAGGATACGCGTCATCTTTTGTTAATCTGCTTTGTCGTCGATCCCTATAACGTAAAAAAACGTTAAAAAAAAGAAAACAGAAAAAAAACAATTCTTTCAATCATCTCTGTACATATAAGAAACTGACTGATAGTCGCTAATAGTATTTTGATCTCACGGTTAAGAGTTTCACAGAGTTTCGTTTTTGTCAGATCCTTTTTTTTTATTTTTTCTGACTTTATTTATTTTTTCAAGATAAAAGTTACTTATATTTAAAACAGATGTTAATCGAGAAAGAGACAAACTGCTGTCACGCCTGCTACTGGTCCAGCTTGATCGTAATTAGCTGGTGTGGATATGGGCTTATTATTAATACTAGAGAGTAATGTACATTAAATAGTGGTTACTAATAAATCAATTAACAGACTATCGTAATTATCTTGAGGAAATACAAGAGCGACTGATTGTATTTATTAATTCGCAGATATCATACTTTGACCTCGTCTGCCATTACATTTGAAATGAATTCTATGTCCAAGAAATCTCTATTTTTCGGGTTTCAAAAACTTGATGAAAGGTACTTAAGTTCTTATCTTGTTACTGTTATCGTACTAGTACACTAAAATTTAAGAAATCATGTTTTATGATCGTGATAGCTAGGATTGTGATGAAATTATTTCTTGGGAGGGGATTTTTAGCTTTAAAGATTTCAGAGAGGGCCGAGTATGATATCTAAGTTCAGTCGTTAGAAAGAAAATTCTCGTAACACGTGGTTTTTGACTTTTTTGGTAATAATTTTCAAAAGAAAGTAGTACACAAAGGAAAGTTTTTTGTTTTTTTTTTTGGTTTAATCATTAGATTATCGAACGGAGTTTCGCTGAAAAACTGACTGACTAAAAGTTTTAAAAACTGAGTCTTGGTATCGCGTGAGAGAAGCGTTAAGATTCATTTGCATTTCTAAATGCTTCTAGACTGTGATATTATTTTTGAAAATTAAGCGAGCATTCCTCTTCACGTTCTTGGATTTTACATTCCACGAAATGTAAATTTCTTGTATATTCTCTGGAGTTAAGGCTTCAAATTCTACGTTTATCAGTAATCTTCCATCGTATCACACTTTCTGTTATACTTCTGAAATATTCATGATTACATGGAACTTTGATTGGGATGAATTTTTTGTCAATTCGAATTGAACTTCCGTGTTCTCGCTTTCTATTGCTTTCCTAACAAAACAAACAAACAAGAAGCACTTTTGTCAAAATTATACAAAAAAAAGAGTTTTTCTCAAGACCTTTTATTGAATTAATAATACTCATTTTGTATAGGAATTTACAAGAGTTTTTCTTGTCTTGTGACAAACTGCAGGTTAAGGTTTTTATTTTATATTATGCAAGGTGAGACTGCTTGAAAAATTATTTATTAAGCTTCGTTATTTTTATACTTATCAAAAAAATGAATTAACCGCATTGCAGGACGAACTCAAAAACTCAAGAAATCCATTTCATCATTGATAATACCATACATAGATAAGTTCGGTTTGCAAATATTTGGTTTATTTATGTAATTTTTCAATACGATTTACAATTAATTGTACATTTTGTTAGTAAATTTTCAGAAAATGTGTATTTCTTTCCCGGCAAACCAATGGTTCTCGATCAATCGATGAAAGTAGGTAGAAACAAAAATTCATGTTAAGTTTCTTACTTTCTTGCAGTATTAAGTAATATTAGTTATTTATGAACATCATTATCTCCACCAATTTTGTAGTCGCGCGAAGTCTATTAGGGTGGTCCAAATTTTTTTCTCTTGAATTTTCATGCATATTGCCCCTAATTTGGTTCGAATCCACAAAAAAGTATAAATGGGGTTGGGGGGGGGGGGGTATTGAAAGGTTCTACAAGCCCCATGAAGTTTAACACGTTTTTCCCGTGAGGAAAAATATGTTTTGTCTAAATTTTATATAGAATCGTCAATATTAGGTAAATCTTGTAGAAACTCAAAATTTATCTTCACAATTAGCTGTGCAAAATGAATAAAAATAGTAAAAAATGCGGATTTTCGAGTTTTTGGCGCTGATTATGTTTCTTTTGCGGTTCTTTATTAAACAGTTTGTTTCTAATGCATAAAGTATTACTTTTAATTGATTATTAGTTGTTCAAATAATTTATTATTATTTATAGCCACTTTTTCTTAGAATAGAGTTAGAAGGTCGCCGTTTTTTCTCAAATTTCTCAAGTTTTCATTCACAACGAAGCAGTTTTTTCTGAAATTGTCGACCTTTTTGTCCACTTATTAATTAGAGTTAGTTAATAGTTCATTAAAGTTAACAAACATATATTTTTTTCATGACTTTCTTTTTGAATTGTACTTAAAAGTTACGGCTTTTCTGAAATATTTCGCCTTTTCACTTTTAAGCAGGCAAAAAAGATAAAAAGAAAGTGGTTGTTCAAAAAGTTATTCTCTATAATGTTTATTTTTTTAAACAATTGTTCATCAAATCACAGAAAAACATCAATTTTTTATAACTGCGCAATGGGAATATGAATAAAATAATAATAAATTGTTTAAATAATTATGTTTGTAAACTTGAAATAATTATTACCTTACTTTATTTGAAATGAGACAACAATAGGAAAATAAGAGAAAAAACTGCAACTTTGTAGCAGTATTCTAAGAAAATTTTATTCCATAAATAATAATAAATGGCTTACATAATTACTTCTATTGCATTTAATTGGTAATTGCCTCCTTTCAAACGAAAAGTTGAATTATTCGGTTAAAACCGCGACTTTTTAACCTTATTCTGATGTAAAAATGCTAAAAGCAATAATACATTGGTTAACAATTTTATCTAAACATGTAATAATCAATAAATTTTTTTTTATATCAGAAATCATTTGTATTTAAAAAAACAGAAAAAAAGCATAATTAACGCCAAAAACTCACTAAACTTAATTTGTCACTGGTGGGTTTTTTGTGCCCTATCAAACAGACATGGGGTTGTATTTAAAAATAAAATTTTTTTCGTATTCTATGGTTAATTTTGAAGACAAATGTTGACTTTCAAATCTATTCACCTAATATTGACAATATTGAATAAAATGCATAAAAACGTATTTTTTTGTTATGATAAATATCTGTTAAAATTCATGGGGTCGCGGAACCTCAAAAAATCATTTAATATCATTTATAATAACAGTAATAATAAAACATACTTTCTTATTAATTATTTTCATATTATTTTTTAATTTTATTCAAAAATAAATAATTATTAGAATCATTTATATTAATATCTTTTAAAATCATAAAAAAACACATTTATTTTTTTGTGGATTCGAAAAAATTTGGGGGCCATATGCATGAAAATTCGAGAGAGAGAAAAATCGAATGCATTTTTGGACCACCCTAGTGTCTACAATATTGTACAGATTTTACAAATTGCTCAATAATGAGAAATCGTTTTTAGAATTAAGTTTCGTTGCATTATGAAAATTGTGAATTGGTATTTTTGAATTCTATTGTTGAAAATTATTATTAGGTACACTGTTAAAAGATAACTTGTGTTTCTTCTAACTTTATTTTTCTAAAATTTAAATAAGCAACTAATAACTGAGCAGTTTGTAAATAATAAATGCTTCCAGAAAGTTTTGTAGAACTAACGTTAGATAAAGAGAGAGAGCGAGAAGTTTTGAAAAATAATATTCATAGGGCACCCTGCTTTATTTCTTGCCAATCATATTGTATCGCATCCGGTTTTGGCCAAAAAGGAATTAAATAGAGTACAATAGTTGCAGTTTTTAGTCATCGTTTTCATTACAAACATTGTAAAAGAGTATAATTTATTTATACCTAATATTAATACCACGAAGCTAAACTTGTACTCAGATTATCTATCCGTAGAAAAAATTGACTGATTAATTTCATAATCTTTGAACCAAACTGCCATACAAGTACCTGGGTGTCTACTCACACGGAAAGCTTGGAATTGTCAGGGAATTTTTGTATACCAAGAAAAACCTGGAAAAGTCAAGGAATTTCGTTTAAAGTCAGGGAATTAACTTCGAGGACGTGTTTTTTGTTGTTGTTGTAACATAACATTAAATAGCAATCCTTTTTTTTCAGTTGTAAAAGTAGCTTTATATTACTGAATTGAACAATTTATTTAAAAAGTGGTTTTTGTTTTGTTAGAAATTAATTTTTCAACTTTAAATTAAGGTATTCTACTTTTGGGTTGGAATTTATCATTTGCAGTGGAATGTTGAAACATTCTTGTTCATTTTTTTTTCTTTGTTAACTGAAAAGTCTTTCTTAGGCAGAAATCCGTCCCTCTTGGTTGAACTCTATTGTTTTTTATTTAAATTGAAGTATTTTTTTGTTGAAATATCAAATATAGTACGTTTTTTGGAGATTGCTTTAATTTAACATTTTGTTTAAAATAAAAACTGTTTGTTTGAAAGTTGAACTTTTTTGCTGACAATAATTTTTTTTTTTTGATAAAAAGTAAATTTGTAAACGGAAAATTTAACTAATCCAGTTGAATATTCCATCAATTTAGTTGATAAAAATTCTCTTTGGTTGGAAATTAATTTGCTTACCTTCAAATATATATTTTGTTGAAAATTTGCCTTTTTACTAGAAAATTGAATTATTTAGTTAAAAATTAATTTTTTTATTAAAATTCATTTTTTTGTATGAAACTTAATTTTTTTAACTGACAATTTAACTCATCCAGTTAAATATTCCATCAATTTAGTTGAAAATAATTCTCTTGAGTTGAAAATTAGTTCTTTTACCATAAAATTTAACTACTCATTTTTTTTTAAAGTTGACTTTCTCAGTGGAAAAGTCAAATAAAACTGAACTAATCCAACTGAATATCTCTTAAATTTAGTTTAAAATTCATTTTTTCACCTTAAAATTTTACAACTCAATTTTTTGTTAAAAATTGATATTTTTCAGCTAAAAATACATGTATTTTGTTGAAAATTACCCTTTTTGGTAGAAAATTTAATTATTTTCCTGGACATTCCTTCTTTTTTGGTTGAAAATTAAGTTTTTGCTGTACATTTAACTAAGGCATTTTTTGTTACAAAATTTATCTTTTATATTTAAAAATTCAACTTTTTTGTTGATAATTGGCATTTTTTAGTTAAAAATTCATCACTTTGGATGAAAATTTAATTAGTTTCGTGAATATATTTTTTTTTCTGTACATTCAAGTATTTACTTCAAAAGTTATGTATGTTTTAAATGATAATTTGCTTATTTTATTTTTTGTTGAAAATGTATCTCTTCAAGATTAAAATTCATTTATTTAGCTTAAAAATTCGACTGTTTTGTTGAAAATTGTTTTCTTTGGATTGAAAATTTTATTATCTTCGTAAATCATAGATTTTTTAAACTCAAGACTTCAACTATTTCTCGGAAAATTCATGTATTTCATTAAAAATTCTTCTTTTTTGGTAGAAAATTAAATTGTTTAAATTATTATTTAATTTACTTTAATTATTTAATTTGCAAACTTTAGGAGTATATTGAACAAAAATTAATTATGTTTTTAACATAATTTATATATTTATTCGATGGTGATGAGATACGTAACCTAACCTTGTAATATAAATAGTAAAATATTACCAAGTCGAACATATTAATTCTCTAGAAACTTCTACCATTACGAAATTATTAATCCTTTAATAAAGTTACTTTTAAAAATGAAAAAGTGTTATTGTAAACGTGTCAAAATAGTAATATTTACGTATAAATAATACTGTTTGTACATATTTATATATTTAAAAGGACTGAACAAAATTTATTTATGATAAAATCGCGTAATTGTTTACAATATCGAAACACTTGAATGGCTCTGTACTATGCAAAATTATAGGAAGAACCTCCCTACAGTGGATAATCATTAACTAAGAGCACAATTAATGAAAAATAATTAATTTTAATTTTTGTAATACCTATAGTGTCTTAACTATTAATTAAATCAAATTAATTATTTTATATACATTATTATTTTTAATTAATGATTATATTCCTGGTAAAATCTTGAGATACTTGTGAAAGACCTGGAATTGTCAAGGCATTTTTTTCCAGGATGTGAGTAGACACCTTGAGTACGGAGAAAGAAACAAAAAAGAAAATCTTGTTCGTCGAGAGTTTAAGAAAGAGGTGTGAACACGGCCCATTCGCTGGGAGAAGTCATAAATGTCTATTCAATTATGATTAAATAGACTCGTAGTTTTCTTTTCAACAAGTTTCTAGAAAATGCAGTAAAATAAAGTGCATTTAAGATTGCATTCTAAAAAAATGCATTCGAAAAAAAAACATTTCATTTCCTCGTCGACTTTGTAAGTTTTTCACAGCGATATAGAAAGGTCTTAGTTTAATAATATATTTTATTGTCGCGCTTTTCATTTTACGCTTACCAGTCAATTTATACCCTCGAGATTACAAAATATAGTAGGATCTAACTCTAGTTTATAGAAAAAAAGCCCTTGTATATATAAAATGTAATATATGTGGATAATATAACGATTATTATAAATCGTTTGACGCTGATGGCAATAAAAACGACTCTCCAAGTTATAAGTATATCTCGAAGATTTTTGCAAAATATCCTGAAATAACGTACGTATTTTACAATGGCATATAATCAATTTTGAGTTTTCCTTGCATAATAGCTAAGTTGTGCAGAAAAATAATTACTAATGTCATTTTAGATCATACTAACCATTTTCGCACACATAAATTATAAATAGGTTTGGGAAATTTTTACTTCCACAGTTACACTGTAGTTCTTTGTAATGAAAAAGGGACGTTATTTTTATCAGAACTAATGATATATAATATTGAAATATTAGACCTTTATGGATGAAAACTAATTTTTACTCTAAAAGTCCTTACCGACATTGACCCGCATCTGGGAGCGTAGATGGTTTTATTTTATATTAACTAACAATTAATATTTCTTCTTTGTTATTAATAGTTGCTAAATATATTTAACACTGAAATCTGATTCGTCGAATTTTAGGGTGACCGCTAGACCCGGAAAACCCGAGAGATGAAAGCAAATTTATTTTTGGACCGAAAATTTTATAAATTTTTAGAATTAAAAAAAAGGTTTGATTGAAACTTTTTTACTGTTGAGTCCAATTGTTAACATATTTCGATTGTGAAATCATTCAGTTTACAATGCGTAATTTAAAAATGTTTTACGTAAAAACTTTTCTATTTTGGGTCTTCATTTTGGAGACAGAAATTCCATTGGATGACTGTTCATTAAAAAAAAAATTATTTGCCAATAGGATCCTGTTTACGAAAATACCGATTTTACAAAAAAATTTGGATTGAAATGTTTATTTATTAAATAGAAATTGAATTGAATTTTCAAAAGCTGAATTTTTAACCGCTTGAAAATTCTATTTCCAATATTCTTCAATTATGAACTGTTGAAAAATTAAAAATTAAATTAAATTGAATTTTTCATCTATTGAAACATTGAAAATTGAATTCAATTTTCAACTTTTGAAGAATTGGAAATAAAAATTGAATTTTCAACAGTTGAATTTTTAATCTTTAAAAAGTCTATTTTCAAAGATTAAAAATTCAAGTGTTGAAGCATTTGATATAAAAATTGAACTTTCAACAGTTGAATTTTTAATCTTTGAAAATTCTATTTTCCATATTTTCCAATTTTCAACTGATAAACAATTGAAAATTCAATTGAATTTTCAACTATTGAACAATTGAAAATTAAATTCACTTTTTACTTTTAAGGAATTGAATATTAAATTAAATTTACGACAGTTGAATTTTAACCTAGGAAAATTCTATTTTCAATATTCTTCCATTTTTAAATGTTGAACAAAGGCTAAAAATTAAACTGTTGAAAATTAAATTAAATTTTTAATTCTTTAACTGTTGAAAATTGAATTCAATTTTTTAATAGATGAAAATTCAATTCAATTTTCAACTGTTCAAGAATTAGAAATTAAATTAAATTTTCAACAGATGAATGTGTAACCGTTAAAATTTCTATTTTCAATATTCTTCAATTTGTAACGGTTGGAAATTTTTAATTGCAATGAGCATTCTTCTTTTAAAAAATTGAAAATTTAATTCAATTTTGAACTGTTGAGGAATAAAAAATTAAACCGAATTTTCAACAGTTTAATTTTTAGCTTTTGAAAATTCTATTTTTAATATTATTCAATTTTTAACTTTGAAAAATTGAATTGAATTTTCAAATATTGAATAATCGAAAATTCAATTCAATTTTCTACTGTTGAAGAATTGAAAATTACATTGAATTTTCAACGTTTGAATTTGTGACCGTTGAAATTTCTATTTTCAATATTCTTCTATTTTCAACTGTTGTAAATTTTTAATTGAATTGAGTTTTCATCTATTAAAAAATCGAAAACCTAATTCAATTTTCAACTGTTGAAGAATTAAGAATTAAATAGTATTTTCAATAGTTTAATTTTAAGTCGTTGACAATTCTTCTTTCAATATTCTTCAATTTTCAACTATTGAAGAATTGGAAATTGAATTTTTAAACTTTACAAATTCTTTTTTCAATATTCTTCAATTTTTAACTCTTGAAAAATGTAAAATTGAATTTTAAACAGTTCAAAATTCGATTTTCAATGTGCTTAAATTTTTAGCTGTTAAAATTCAAGAAGAAATCGAACTTTGTATTTATAAAAATTTGAAGACATAATTTTACGAAAGAATTTAATAAACATCCATGTATTTTTTTGTGGAAAAAGTAGATTTTTTTCGTAAATTGGTTTTCATTGAAAAAAAAAGTTTTGGCAAATTAATAGTCCACCAATTGACTCTCAGATAGGGAATTTATGAGATTAAAAAAAATCCCAACTCTGACCACACCTAATTAAAAAAGTAACAACTAAAATCGTTTGAAATAATTTGCTTTTTTGTAAATTTTTAAAACTGCAACTGTAGTTCGATTATAAAAAATTATAAAAAAAAAATGAACTTTAAATTGAAATGTAATAAGATACTTCTGGATTTCTTCTAAATCAAGCAATTCACATATTTTAACGTTAAAAATTCTACTCTCTCAATTTAAAAGTCGAATATAAACGTCTGATTGAAACTTTATAAACTATTTTCAGTTTTAGAATAACTTCAATTCAGTAAATTTATAATTTAACGCTTTTAATCAATTCCAAATCTTATTCAAATACTGTCTCAATCTACAATATTCCAAATTTAAATTCAACATATATATATTTTCCAAAATATTCCAAATTTAAATTTTAAATTTTTTTAATTGAATAGGTTTTAATTTATAGATTTGACCGTTCATTTAAAATGAGCAATTACTAAGAAAATTTTAAAAACTCCAATTTGGAACTGAATTGTTTTGAAGTAGCCTTGAATATTTAAAATTTCAGAATGTTAATTTAAACTTTTAGCGTTACAATTTTGATTGTACCAATTTATACTGTCTAGACTAAAATCACAAAAAGTTTTCTGATTAATCTATGAGGATGGGAATCATATTAAAGTAAATAGGGAAGGTGTAGACGACAAGGATGTCTTTGAATTTTTCTAAAGGGTTGTTTAATCATCCCTTATTTAGAAAAGCAGAGAAATGAACTTTTCGTAAGGAATAAATCACCAAAGATCAGACCTACAAAATCTCTTTAAAACATTGATATAGAAAGTGTCCTTTAAAAGGACTTGCATTATGATTTATTTTCAAAGTAGTTTAATCATCCCTTAATTATTAAAAAAAATATATCGATATTTTAAGCGGGATAAAGCACTAAAGATGTTTTTATTAATACATTGATCTAAAAATCACTTTAAACCATACACGGGTAACGTTTTTTTAGCAGAATTTTTATTAGAATTTATTTTTCGGGTTTGTTAATCTTCCCTTAATTATAGAAACAAAGAAATCAATATCTTATATGGGATAACGCACCACAGATTTTTTTATTAACATATTATTTGTGATCTAAATCTCTTTAAAACATATATATGAAGCGCCTTTTAACAGGATTTGCCTTAGCATTTATTTTGAGGGTCATTTAGTCATCCCTTATTAATTGAAACAAGGAAATTAATATTTTATACGGGATAAAGCACCAGAGATTTTTTTATTAATACACTGATCAACAAAATCACTTTGAAGCATATATATAGGAAGCGTCTTTTAGCAGGATTTGCATAAACATATTCATAATCATACTCTCTCTTTCCCTCGACCCCCTCCATCACGTTTAAAATATCGATATCTTTTTTTTTAATAATTAAGGGATGCTAAACTACTTGGAAAATAAATTATAATTCAAGTCCTTTTAAAGGACACTTCCTATATCAATGTTTTAAAGTGATTTTGTAGGTCTGATCTTTGGTGATTTATTCCTTACGAAAAGTTCATTTCTCTGCTTTTCTAAATAAGGGATGAT
>JAAAKG020000031.1:1926482-1937039 GCA_010014905.2 Druon quercuslanigerum
CCTTTTGTTTCGGTAAGGCTGATAGTCAAGATGTGAAACTTTTAGCAAAATCGAACAAAGAGTTTAGGAGAAAAAAAGACTTTTCACTAAAATAAACATTTTTCTATTAAAATACATGTAAAAATTGAAACTTTGACCATTTTTTGTTCAAAAACTGTTCATTTTTCTTAATTTTTTCTTTCGGATTATTGCTTCGCTGGTTCGAAAATACGAAAAAAAAATTAGATTTAGAATTTTTCATAAAAAGTCATTTACTGTACATTTGGTGCGGGGTCCTTTTCAAACCCTAAAATATAACTAATGTCGGTAACGGAATATTTAATAACTCCCCTAGTTATGATAGTTGTCGTGCCAGAAATCAGATCTATGAAAAAATAGTTTTCTATGATTTTAAGGAACATTATTTTTAATGAAAACATTTTATAACTTACAAAAACATTTATTTTAACAATGTTTTTTACAATTGAATTTTTCTATACTATCGCTAAATATTTTTTGGAAAATGATTGAATTTTAATCAATGATGGCTTATTTTTCGTGAAAAGCATTCTTCGCAACTCTGTTGTTTCCGATCTTGAAAATAAATTTTTCTATAGATGAAGTCGTTTCAACAATTAAAATTGTTTTTAATAAAAAAAGACATCTAAAGATTATCTATCTATTTTCATAATTGAAAACTGTAAAGTTGAAAGGAATGTTTTTCCCCAAAAAAATGAGAAGTAATTTTTTTTAATTCAACCATTTTTAAAAACTTGGTATAACATTAATGATTTTTCGTAAGTTTTAAACTTAGCTTAATAAAAAGATTGATGATATCATTTCGTTTCTTATAATCATAAAAAAACGATTTTTTCCAGAGACCTCATTCAAGGGCGTAGAAGCTTTTGGAGGGGGGGGGGGGGGCAGAGATTTTTCTATACTGTATTTTGTACAATTTTTGTTAATAATTCATCTTTTTAGGTTGAAAATCGAAAATTAATTTTTTTAGTTAAAAGTGCAACACTTTGGTTGAATTAAATTGTCTTTTATTTAAAATTAAAATCTTTTTTGGTTAAAATATCAGCTATTATATCATTAAAAATTTCACTATTCAATTCTTGGTCAAAATTTTTGTTTAGCTTAGAAATTGAACTATTTGTATTTTGTTGAAAATGTCTTTCTTGGATTAAAAAATAATTTTTTAATCATAATGTTAAACTATTTGATTAAAAATTAACTTATTTGTTAAAACTTTATATTTTCGAATTGAAAATTAAACTTTTTTGTTTAGATAATTCGTTTTTTAATTTGGAAACTCAACAATTCGGTATAAAATTAAACTTTCTTGTAGAAATTCGTTTTTTTTTTAATTTTAAAATTAATTTGTTCAAATGGAAATTTTACTATTCCATTTTGGTTAAAAATTAATTATAGTTTAATTTGGAAATTTAAATATTTTCTTGAAAACTCATGTAGTGTATTACAAAACTGATCTTTTTTGTAGAAAATTAATCTTTTTATTAGTTGCAACTTCATATTTTTAGGGTTGGAAATTCAACCGTTTTGTATAAAAAATTCTTTGTTTTTTTTTGTTTTAAAATTTAACATTTAAGTAGAAAACAATTAATTTATTTATTATTAATTATTTAAAAATTAAACTTTTTAGTTAAAAAATCAACTATTTATTTCACAATTGATGTAATTTGGTTAAAAATTTGTGCATTTTTTAAAAATTAATTTTTTAAGTTGAAAATAAAATTTCTATTTGAAACTTTTTTTCCGTTCTTTTTTATTAAATATCAATATTTAATATGAAAATTTTACTATTTCATATTTACTTTGTTAACCATTTATATTTCTTGGTAAAAAATTTTTCTGGGTTGAAAATACAACTATATCTTTAAAAATGTATGTCTTATGATGGAAATTCGTGTTTATTAGTAGAAAATTAATCTTCTTGGTTTAAAATTTCCTTTTTTAATTGTAAATATAATTATTTGATTGAAAATTGAAATTTTGTATAAAAAGTAAACTTTTTAATTCAACATTTGGTCTATGCATCCGCCCTTGAACTAATATTTGCCACGACAACTGCCTTAAGCACTAGTTTTTATTTGACAAATATCCAGAATGGTGTTGATAACATTTTTCAAACTAATGCACAAGTATGACTGTGACAGTAAAAATCGAATTCGAAATCGAAAAATAAATTGCATGCAATGATATAAATAAGGCATTACTGAAGGTGTTGGAAACTAGATCATAGATAATTTTAGATAAATAATAAAATATTCTGCATGCGATTTAAAAATTCCCGGTAGGTAAATAATATTAATCTGTTGCATGCAACAGGGTTGAAGAAGAACAAGTGAAGAACAAATCAAGCAGCTCGACTTTACTAAGGTGCTAAGAGGAAAATTATTTATCCTTCTACGTGATGAACTTCGTTAGTAATAGGCGATTCCTGACTGGGTAGTATATTTATCTATGTAAATAAATGTTAATCGTTTTAAGTTTTTAATACTCAGTAATTTTAATGTTGATCCTTGGATGTTCCAATTCAACATTCGAATTCCCGCTACCAATTTCTTGATAATGCTCGACTCTCAAATTTGTCTTTGACAAATATGAAAAGCCATATTGTGCCGTAGAATCTCGGATTGATTGTTAAAAGTTACTTGAGATCCAGAATTAATCGTTGCAAAATTCTGATCCAGTTGGAGTTTTTAAATTTTAAAACATTAACGTGAGTTGGTGTGCCCGAATGCAGTGTGCCTCAAGGCAGTACCTTACATACCTCAAGTACCCCAAGGCAGAAAGTATTTTTTTATCTCTTATTTGCTCATATTTTTTCTTCTTCGTGTTAGGAACAACATTTTGTTTCAAGTAATTTATTTGCAAGTTTTTAGAATCTGCCAGTCGATGTTTTAAAATCTAGTTACTCATGAAAATTCTAGAAAATTGTTGTATGAAATTCATACCTATACGGGTGCTTCTCAATATAAAGGTCACTTTTGCTTCCCCGTGTAATATTTTTGCAAACATTGATTGAATTGTTTTAAAGTTTTGAAACCAAGGTTAATAGAATTGAAATTATGACTACTTTTTAAAATGTCTCAAAAACTATTATTCATTCATATAGATTTTTAATTTATCGTAAAGTTTTCCCGGCATTTTTTTTCTTGAACATGCGATGACAATTTAGACACTTTTCAAGTAGATATCTTGCAGATCCATAAATGTGAATAAATTTCATTAATAAATCTTTCAAATTTAATCATTTTAAATATTTAAAATTGAACTATTACAAAAAAGAATATAAAATTGTATAATTTTCCACTGTGCACATTAAATATTGAAGAATCTTCAATTTAAAATTACACACTTTCCTTTGCAACTCTCCAAAATTGTAGAAGCTTGAATTGTAAATCTTTAAAATTGAATACTTGAAGAGATTTTAATTATGAAAAATTACAATAGAAAATTATGCAAGTTTTAAGTTTCACAATTAAAAATCATGCCATTTTTATTATGCACATTTTGAATTTCTTCAATTTAGTAGATTTAGAATTTGAAAACTCTTGTCCAAATTAAAAATTTTATATCAACGTGTCTTCAAAATTGAATATATTTCAATTTTAGATTTTAAAAATTTAACTGTTCCAAAAAAAGATTCAAAATCGCATCGTTTTCTAGAATACAAATTAATTATTGAAAAATCTTTAATTACAAAAATTCAAGATTAAGGAATCTTAGGTCTTCAAAATTGAACAGTTTCAAAAAAATATTGAAATTATAAAAACTTGAATTGTGAATCTGCAAATTTCAAGAGCTTTTAAAAATTCTTTAACTTTGATGATAATTTTAATTTTGATTTTTAATCTGAAATTAGACATTTTTTAAACTTTTAAGATTTAAAATTGAAAACTTTTTCCTGGACAAAGAGTATTAATTTTTATTTTAACATATTCCTAGTTGAATATTTTTAATTTTTAAATTTCAAAGTTACATCATTTTAAACTATAAACATTCCAAATTAAACAATCTTTCATTTACATCCTTAAAATGGAACAATTTTAATTTGCAAATAAGTTTCAATTGTAAATCTTAAAAATTAAATTCTTAAAAAACGTTCACAATGACGTACCTTTTAAATATAAATCGTGAAATTTTACCTCTTCAAAATTGTAAAACTTTAAATTGTATATATTTGAAATTCTCAAGTTTTTAATTTAAAAAAATTTTAATTAAAAATTACGCAAGTTTTAAGTTTTAATATTCTGTAATTTTGATGATTTAAATTTGAAATTTCACCAATTTAGAAGATTTATAATTGAAAATTCTTGAATTTTAGGAAAGCTTATCAATTTTAATTGTACATCTTTAAAATTGAATAAATTTCAGTTTTAAATAAATACGATTGATCTTTAAAATTGAGTGAGTATTTGTCAATTTAAAATCTTTCAAATTCAATTATTAAAAAAAAGTATTCGAAATTGCATTTTTTTTACTATAAAAATGAAATATTAGAAAAGTTTTTAATTGCATACATTCAAAATGGAAGAATTTTTCATTGTAGTCTTAAAAATTAAATTATCCCTAAAAAACGCTCAATGTTATTTCTTCAAAATTGTAGAACCTTGAATGTAACATTTCTTTAATTTAAGAGTTTTTAATTTTAACAGATTACAAGTAAAACTTATGCATATGTTTTTACTTCTAAAATTAAAAATTCTATACTTTTTATGATTTGCGTTTGAAAGTTCTGCAATTTAGAAGATTTAGAATTATAAATGCTTGACTCTTGAGAAAATTTATTTTTCAATTTTAAAACTTCATAATTTTAATATTTCAAAAAATGTATTTAAAAAGGCATCGTTTTCTATGATAGAAATTAAATATTGAAGAGTTTTCAATGGTATATATTCAAATTTGAAGAAGTATAGATGTTAAGTCTTCAACATCAAAACTACATAGTCAAAAAAAGAACATTCAAAACTAAGTAATCTTAAACTGCTAACATTCCAAATTAGTAAGTTTTCAGTTGTATATCTGAAAAATTGAAGAATTTCGATGTACAAATTTGAAAATGTACAATATTCAAAATTAAACTATTTAAAAAAACGTTAAAAATTACATAACTCTAAAATATAAATTGTGAAAATTGAGTAATTTTCAACTTTGTCTCTTCAAACTTGTAGAACCACGAATGGTAAATCTTTAAAATTGAGTTTTTAATTTGAAAAATTTACAATTAAAAATTATGCTAATTTTCATTTTTACAATTAAAAAATCTGTCATTTTTATGATTTACAGTCGAATTTTCTTCAATTCCAGAAAAGAAAACTCTTCGCAAAATTTATGAATTTTCATAGATACATTTTTGTCATTGAATACTTTTCAATTTTAAATCTTCAAAATTGAACTATGCCAAAAAAAAACATTCCAAATTGCATTGTTTTATCATATACAAATTAAACATGGAGTCAACAATTGGAAATATTCAGAATTGAAGAATTTTCCATTGTTAATTAAATTCAAAGTTGAATATTTTTCAATTTTAAATCATGGAAATTAAATCTTTTTCAATTGCAAATTAATAAATCTTCAATTGCAAATTGTTAAAATTGAAGAATTTTGCATTATAATTCTTCAAAATTAAACTATGCAAAAAAAGCCTTTAAAATAATAATTAAAGTAAGCAATAATGAACTTTGAAATTAATTTAATTAATTAAATGATAATTAAATTGAATTAATAATTAAAAATACATGCAAGTTTGAAGTTTCTCCATTACAATTTTTTATACTTTTGATCATTTTTATTTACTTATCTTAAAAATGTTCATAAAATTGAGACCATATTCAAATTTTTTATTCTCCATATTGGATTAGCCAACTTGAATTTGGACATTCTATTACTAAATTCGGATTCAGTAACCCCGAAAACTTAAGTATATTCATTTTAGTGGAAATAGGATCACTAATGCAGATTCTGAAAAATAGCCGATTTGTTTTTCTAAAAAAATAGTTTTCAAAAAATGAAAGGAAGATTTAAAGCTTAAATACTTTCAACATTACCTATTCTAGCACCAATAAATAGTTTTGATAAAAGAACAGATACAAAATAACACCTATCGAATGTGACCTCAATATAGAGAATCGCCCATATTTTCGAGATTTTAGAGAAAAATCGCCAACACCTAAAATAGTGACGCAATTATTTTAGAAAATATTTTAAAACCAGTAGTTAAATTTTCTAAAACTTCTTGTACTTATTTATACAAATGAGAAAAAATAAAACTAGATTAGAGTTTTTAAAAGCAGTGGCTTGCTTCCTTTTTTTTCTTCATCAGAATCAAACAGGATCTGAAAATTAGTTCAAAAAGTAGATTTCGTGGAGATTATTTATTCTCTGTGTCCACTGGTCTTTAAGTATAGTATATATTTATACCAAAGAACTGCATTTACTAAAATGGATCTAAATGATAACCTAGTTATTATGTAAAATAGTTAGTAAGATTAAAATAAAACTTTTATAAGATTCGTACGAGGTACATTTGACTTATTTAAAGCTTAAACTTGCTGTATCGCTTTCCACTAAGGGGATAATTAATTCAATAATTAATTATTTAAATAGATGAGAAACTTAAATTCAGATTTTACCAAGTGTATACTAAGATTTTCTAAAAGAATATTTTAAATATTGAATTTAGTGATAATAAATTAGTGAGGAAATTTACTACCCGAGAGTAATTTTCACTAAGTTTTTTTAATCAATAAAACAGCTCAACTATGTATAATCGAATAAGTTAAAAAAATTGTGCATCTAGATATGGAAAAGTCAACATTGATGACGGTGCAAAGCTTGAAGTCTTATATATATATTTACTTTTTAAATACATAACATTATTAATTTCGATTTAAGTAAAGAATAATTTATATTACAAAAACAATATCGAATATATACTTTTTTTTAACCTGATTTGTTTTGAATGATTATAAATTTTAATTTATATCTTAAAATTTGAACTACGAAAAAAAGTATTCATAAGTGCATCGTTTTCTATTATACAAATTAAATATTGAAGATTCTTTGTATGTATATGCTTTGTATGCAATACAACTAAAAAGAGTACAATTTGTAAAAAAAATCAACAAAATCATCAATAAAAAAAAATTAATTTTTACGAGTTTTATTTTTAGCCTCAAAGAAAGTCAAATGTTTTTAAAAAGAAACGAATTTACTACAAAAACGTTTCATTTTCTATCCCGAAAATATCAATTTTCAACGAAGAATGTAATAGATATTTCAATCCAATAAGATTTTCATTTTAAATCAAAAGCAGTTGATTTCATCCTAATGACGATTTTTTTACCAAATTTCCAACCAAATATAAATTAAATTCTCAATTAAAACAGAATAATTTTTTATAAACAGTTGCATTTTTAAGCAAAAAATATTTTCAAAAAAAAATTTTTACTGAGAGATTCTCAAAGGAATTATCAACGAAACGTGTAATAGTTGACATTTCAGTCCGAAAATAGTTTTATTTCAAATCAAACACTCATTTCAACCAAAGAAGATAAATTCGTATAACTATTCTTGAGAAAATTTAAAAAACATTTTTGAAGTTTCCAGATCTGTTGAAAATTCATATATTTTAACAATGTTCAAAACCTTTTAAAATATATACACTACTACTAATATGCATACTACAAAAACTTCGAAATATCTGTCAAAATATGCATATTTTATCTGAAAAATTGTAATCATGAAAAATTAAAAAATTGTCCGAATCGACAAATTTAGAATTTTTTTGGAATTTCTCCAAATTTCCCTTTAATATTAATTTTTTTCTAAAAAAAAATCAATGAAAGTTTTTCCACAAATCTTAACAGAATTTTTTTGTTCTCTTGAAACCTTTCAAAATTCTTTTTAAAAAACTTCTAAATTTTTTATCTTCAAAAATGTAAATTTGGTTAACAAATTTTTTAATTTAACGAAAAATTTTGATTTAAAATCTTAATTCTTTTCCAAAATTGCAAGAAATAGTTTGAAATTTTTTTTTTAAAGTTTTTTAAAATGTGCTATTAGCGTCAACTTGCAAAATTGCCATATTTTTCTTTAAAATCTTTTAAATTCTTTTTTAATAAATTTTATTTCTAAACCTTAAAATTTTTTGTTCACAATTTTTTGAAAACTTCAAATTTCAAATTAATTTTTTATCTTTTTAATAAAACTTCAGAAATTTACAAATATTTTGCAAAATATGCAGTTCATCTAAAAAAATTTACATAATGTAAAATTATAAAAGTACCCTAATCGACATCTTTAAAAGTCGTGGAAAGTTTTCGAACTTCCCCTAAATATTAATTTGGTTAAATGAAAAATCATTGCAAGTTTTCCCTCTAATCTTAGAATTTTTTTATTCTCTTGAAACCTTTCAAAATTCATTAAAAAAAAATTCCATTTTTTTTTAAATCTTCATAAATCTAAATTTAATTTACAATTTTTAAAAATATTTTGAAGTTTAAAATTATTTTTTTATTTTCAAAGAACCTTTCAATTTCTCTTAAACCTATTCGCAATTTGTCTAAAATTGTGTTTTTTTTTCTTCAATTTTTGTTTTCTTGCAAAATTTAAAAAACTTTCTTTAAAATTTACATTCTTTTCAGAGAGTTTAAGAAATTCTTTGAATTTTTTGGAAAACTTTTAATTTACTCTTAAAAATCATTTTTTAAAATACAACTTTTAAATTATTGTTAAATCATTAAAAAATTTCTACATTTCTCTTAACTTATTCGTATTTTTTCTAAAATTTGGTAATCTTACAAAATTGACATATTTTTTTCCCACACGTTCTTTTTTTCTAAATTTTGTTTCGAAGTCTTCAAATTTTTGGTTTAAAACTTTTTGAAATCTTCAAAGCTGAAAATTATTACTTTAAATTTCTCCAGAAATTTTATCGTCTGTACCAGTAATTTTTTGTTAGCTTTTGTACATAGTTTCATTTTTCTCATCTCTTTATAAGTGTGAACCAATAAGTGTGAAAAAAGAAAGTGCGAATCAAGACGTGAAACATTCAGAAATGTATTCAGAACCAAATTATTGCCTTTATTATTAAAGAACCATATACACTTTAATATTTCTCGTTTACAAATAAGTTTTTAGAATTAAAATTCCTCATTTTAAAATTGATATTTAAAAAATTCCAGAAAATTCAATAGAAATTTCAAACAAACTGAAAACAGCCTAAACTGAAAATTAACCCAGTGCGCAATAATCAGGTTATCACCAAGAATAAGTGCGAGATTTTCGATCCACCAATTTTTTTGTTAGATAGGTAGATGATAAAACGGTAAGTATTGCTTGTTTTTTTATACAGATTTAATCACATATTCATAAACGTGTATAATAATTAATAATTCATTACTTTACATTTCCGTGATTCGAAATAAAGTATTCTATTTATTTACAGAGATAGTGCAGAAAATATCCAAATAATACTTAATTTTATATTACATTCGTCGAAAAATCGTCGACTTTCTCAACATACAAAGATATAAATTCATTTTGTATACATACATTTACACGACTGTTGTTTCCGGCGCGGCAGGGCTCGTCGTGATCCACCCAAATTCATTCAAGCTTGATGAAACAACGTATTATACAAGTAATAGATCATCCTGATTTGTGATTAAGTAAAACTAAAAATTGTACAACTTTGGAGGAATGTCGTGATGGCATAGCACCAACTTTACTATTTATCGATTAGTCGCACTGCAATGGCACGTCTGTCATATATTTATATTTATATCTATATATAATATATATAGATAATTTTTTTTTCAATCCTTCATGTAAAAACCTACCCAATAACGTAGTAACAGTAACAATTTTAGTTCATCCACTTGCGGCAGGTTGCGGCACCACATGCGCATGGTATTTTATGTTGATCATCTTCAATGTCAAACTTGTAATCGTATGATAACTGAAACGAAAAAAAAAGAAACAAGATTTTAGTGCCAATCTCTCCAGGGTGGTCGTTTTAATTAAAGAAAAAAAATCTTGGTCATTTCCCGGTTTGCAGAAAATTTTCACGGTCAATGTAATTTTAAAAAATAATCGAAATCTAAAGACAAACATTTTTTCATTTGAAGTAATAAGAACTGAGCTGAAAATTAAAGCTCTCTAAGTGGAGCTATTTAATTTGAAACTTTTAAAACTGAAGCTTTAAAGTTTTTTAATTGAAGCTACTAAAACTTTTCAACTGAACAATTTTAAATTAAATGCAGTTAAACTGCCAATTAAATTTTTGTAACTTTTATAAATTATAGAGCTTAAAGATTCAGATTCAGTTACAAAAATATAATTCCACGTTATAATTTTTAATGCTCTAAACTGAACAATCAATCGATGGATGTAAACATTTTCAAACTTATATCATTTTAAAGAATTTTAAGCTGGAAACATTAAAAATTGAATGATTACATTTTTTTAAAGAAACTAAACACTTCTTAAATTATTTTAATAATTATATATTTATATTATTTTTTATTATTTTATAAATTATTT
>JAAAKG020000031.1:1937139-1989415 GCA_010014905.2 Druon quercuslanigerum
GAGGAAGGGGTTATAAAATTTTTAGATTGATCTGGAATTCTCGTGTTATTTGTTTAAATAACACGTTCACTCCGCAATGAAATATTGCAATATGTAACGTTTCGGCCAACATCAGGCAAATTATATCTTAAAAAGAAAATCTAAGAAAATTCCAAAAATTGTTGTTCTGATGATGTAAATTGAAGAAAACCATGATAAATAACTGACTACATTATTAATTAGGAAACCTCAAAAACAACAGAGGGTCCTAAGGATTAAAAGTTACATTTTTTTTATTTATTTTTCGAGCGAACTCAAGCGATTAATGAACACTCGATCGTAAGATCGAAATAATAAAACATAATGTTCCTATTAAATTATTTTAAATCTATCTAAAACAGTTTTAATTGATAAATTTTACAGAAAATATATTAATATTTTCAGGCATTTCCAGATAGGGTAGACACCCTGTAACCCCTCGACAACTACATACGTAAAATACGAGAAAACGAAATGAATGAATGAATGAATGAATGAATGAATCACCTTGAGGCCAAGAAGCACTGTGAGGTTCAATCTTCTTATTAAACTGCTGCCTTTGGAGAAGATCTCTCAGTTGTCGATTGACCTCCGGTTGCTGACTGAAAGCCTCGGCCGGCTGTGCTTCTGTCCTCGATTCGGGCCTGGGAGAGGCATAACTCGGAACCGGAGAAGGTGTGGGAGGTTGGCTGCTATAAGGATCAGGAGTACGAGAGGGTGCATAGACATGTGTGGTGGGACGTGTGCTATTTGTATTAAAAACAGGTCGCGGAGTGCCCGGGGGTTGGTTAAATACTACATCGTTTCGCGGCGACGTGGAATACGTCGAGGGAGTGCTGACGATTTGAGATCGGGGCGTTTGCGAGCCTTGGGAGAAGGCCTCGCCACCGCCGCCGCCCCCGCCGCCGCTGCTGCTCTCGAAGCGTTGGAAGTGCTCCTGAGATTGCGAGGAAGCCGGCGATTGAGGAAAGTCGTGAGGGGATTGAGGTGCTTGGGGTGAAAATGGCGAGGGTGGTTGAGGAAAAGCATTTGGAATCCCAGGCCTCACGACATTTCCGATCGGACGCATCACTGTCGTTGTACAGGGTTGATTGGGCAAACGAGGCATACCTTGATGAGGACTTTGGGGTGCCATGCCTCGAGTCACTTTTATGGGAGGTGTTGCGAAGGTGGCTCGAGATCCTGGTGAAGGTGAAGCCATCGAGGTCATCTGATTGCCATCCTGCGGAAAAAAATGATAAATTAATACACTTTACTACTGGCTTTAGGTCTCGGGAAGCTTTCAAATTACACAGGGTGGCTACAAAAATCTGGTTGTAACTTTCCTTGACTTTTCCAGGTTTTTCAGGTATGATTTTGAAAAAATTATAGGTCTACATTTCTTTTTTTAATTTAGCCAATTAAATTGAGTTTTAACAAATTGTTATGCAATGGTAATGGTTTATCAATAAGTTTTTTTGAATTCAAAACAACTTTCAATAATATTTCTATCAAAGTGAAAAAAATATTCTGTAATTATAAACATATTTGTTTTTTGTTATTACTTTAAGAACAATTATAGTCGAAATATTAATGCAAAGTTTAGAATTACATTTGAAAATAATATTAAGCTAAAAAAACTCTACACTTTGTAATAAAGTTAAAATAAAACTTTTAGATCACAAGAACTAATAAAATTTTCTATATTCAAATTTATAAAAATTTAATCAAGTCACGAGTTTCCTCTTCAACATTTTCAGTTCTTTTTGCTTTTTTTCTATTGATCTTCCATTATTTCCAATTTTCAAATCTAAAATTCGTTAAAAAATACTAAATTATTAAGACTTTGACATAGAGACGATTAAAAAAGTTTCAGTCATTTCTTCAAAATTCCATGACTTTTCCAGGTTTTCATGTCATTCTTTTTAAATTCAATTACTTTTCCAGATCTTCCAGGTCTTGTAGCAACCCTGAATTATCAGGGTGTCTACTCAAATTCAAAATACCAAAAAAATCCCTGATAATTCCAGGTTTTTTCCAGGTCTCAGTACATTTTTTCAGGTGGGAATCACACTTTTAAAGACATAATGCTTGAATAATCAAAAATTATCCACCTGGAAATTATTACATTCTAAATACTAAAGATTCAAAACTCGAAATATTAAAGTTCACAGCCAACAATTTTCGAAAAAAAGGGCTTTAAATTCTTAAGATTTCAAGTGGAAATATATTACATTTTCAAGAAAATAGTTGAAACTAAAAAAAATAAATATTAATTTTACAACCAAGCAGTTACATTTAAAACCATATAGGAATTTTCCATCAAGCCAAAATACGAATTTTTTCAGAAGACAGTTGATTTTTCAACAAAAAACTAAATATTGAACCAAGATAAA
This sequence comes from Druon quercuslanigerum, assembly GCA_010014905.2. Classification (NCBI taxonomy): domain Eukaryota; kingdom Metazoa; phylum Arthropoda; class Insecta; order Hymenoptera; family Cynipidae; genus Druon; species Druon quercuslanigerum. Next base: position 1,939,533 of record JAAAKG020000031.1, read on the forward strand.
ATAGTTAATTTTCAGACTTAAAAGTATTGTTGTTTTTTTAAGACAGTCGAATTTTAAACAAAAACCTTTAGCTTACAACCAAGAAAGATCAATTAAAAATAAAAGTGATCTTTCTACTCAAAGTAAATAAATTTGCAATCAAAAATAACAAATTTTCTATCTGAAAGCACGAATGGAAAATCAAACAGTCGAATTTTAGAACAAAAATCATCTCTTTTTAACAAAATAATAAAAATTATAACATAATACAAAAAAAAAGTTCATTTTTAGTCAAGAAAAATCCATTATTAATTTAAAATTTACATTTGTAACAAAATATTTAAACTTTAAAACAAAAGAGACGAAATTTTCGAAAAATGGTAAACTTTTCAACAATAAAATAGTGACATTTTAAACAAAATAGTTAAACTTATTTGCCAAAAGACTGAATTTAGAATAAAAATGATTTTTTTAAAACGAATTTTCCATTGAAAAGGTCCAAAAGCACAAATGGGCATTCTATCGAATTCTATCAGTTTGAAATAAAAATGTATTTTTTACCAAAAAATATTAAGTATTAGCCGAGAAACATGAATTTTCAACCAAATATTTAAATTAAAAAAAAAATAACAGTTTTCAACCAAAACGTAGCATTTAAAGAAATGGTAAAACTATCAAACAAAAGAGTCTAGTTTCTTTTACAACATAAATGAATTTTTAACAAAAGAGTGGAATGTTCAACCTAAAAAGATGAATTTTCAACCAAATCGTAAGATTTTCATACAAAATAATAAAAGTTCATAAAAAAAATCAGTTTCATTTTTAGTCAAACAGTTAAATTTTCAACAAAAAGTTCATTTTAAATTAAGAAAAATGCATTTAAAAGTATTACTTTTCTACAGAAAATAATGAATTCTTAGTTTAAAAGAACAAAGTTTCTATAAAAAAATATGAATGTTTAACGAAAACGTTGCATGTATAATCAAATAGTTCAACATTCAACCGAAAGAGACAAATTTTGAACAAAATATTGAATTTGCAGCCTACAAAGATTAATGTTTGACAAAAAATAGTTGCACTTCAACCGAATAGTTGAATTTTCAAACCGAGAGAACGAACTTTTTCAGGAATTATCAACCAATAAAGATGAAGTTTCAAACAAAACCTTGAATTTTTAATGCGAGGACTATTGAATTTTCAACCACAAAAACAGGTATTTTCTGTTAAAAAGATGGATTTTTAATCCAGAAGGACGAATTTCCTATCCAAGAAGACAAGTATGCAAGAAAGCAGATGAATTTTGGACCAAAAAATATTACTTTTCAATAAAATTGTTGAATTTTCAATAAAATTACACAATTTATAAAAAAGATTAATATTAGCTGGGTTTTTTTTCTTCTTAAGTTCTATTAATTTAGTTCGAATTTAAGCGAAAAACTAGAAGTCTGAAAGTCCGAAGTCTGAAAAATGAATAAAATTTCGCGAATATTTAAACTATAAATACCATTACCATACATATTTTAATAATATTAATACTATTTGTATGTAAAATTAGGTAACTGTTTTTTTCATTTGTAAATATAATTTTATAAATAAAGATACGTAATTTATTAATCGTATAACTTTTTTAATTTCTTAAACTTCCTGAAATCCATTATTTTAAATAATAATTCTAACAAATTTGAGCATTATTTTCATGCTTGAAATTCACACAATATTAAATTTTTTAAATATAATTCTGAATAAAAAAATTATCCTGAGATTAGTGAAAATGATTTATAATTTGATATACACGCTCGAAAAAAAATAATATCTTTAAAAAAAATTCCCTGACATTTCTAGATTTTTCAAAGAATGTTTTCCAGGTGGATAGACACCCTGATTATTTTTAATTTATAAATAATAAAAACAAAGTACTTACTTGAGAGGTGGAAACTTGTAGTTGAGTAGTTAGTCCCGCAGTGCCATCAGGATTCAAGGCAGGTGTGCCATCCTCGTTGATTTGCCTATGAACTCTTGCCATTGCTGAAATATTACATATTCCTATGTAATAGTATTAAAAAAATAATATTTATTTTCATGCCAAAGAATGTTGATAGATGTACAGTCAGACTTCACAGTCCAAAATGCTCCCAAAAAATGCGAAACTGGGTAAATTCTGGACCAGATAGAGCAATATTAGAGGTATCAATTCTTTTCGATAAAATTATTGTAAATACAGTACTAAATCTAATATGAAAAGCTTTGAATTCCATGACTTTAAGTAAGAATCTATTTAATTTTCAATAAAATAGTCTACTTTTCAAATACAAGAGGTTAATTTTTTACCAAAAGCGATGAACTTTCAAAAAAAAGTTAATTTTCAAGAAACTATTCAAATTTTTAACTAAAAAGATAAACTTAAAACCAGAAAGAGTAATTTTATACTAAAAAAAAAGAAAAAGAATTTTTAATAAAGTAGTTCAACTTTGGACAAAGTAGATAAGTTTTTAGACAATAAAATAGGCATATTCAACACAATAGTCGAAACCTCAACCCAAAAAGGTTAATTTTTAACTAAACACTTGAATTTTCTACCAAAATGAGAAAATATTAATCGAACAAAACGAATTTTAAACAAAAAAGTTGAATTTTTAAACAAAGAAATGAATCTTCAATAAACATAATTTTTAAAAATGGGGTTACACTTTCAACTACGTAGTTTAACTACAACTAAGAAAACGATTTTTACAAAAACTAATTGTGAACCAAAAAGATTAATTTTAATTAAAATTATGAATCTTCAACGAAAAAATTTTTTTTTAATGGCGTCATTCAACTTTTAGCCAATTTGTTACATTCTTAGACAAAAAGGAGAATTTTCAACAAAACAGTTAAAAACTTAAACAAAACAGATTAATTTTAAACCAAATAGTTGCATTTCTAATAAAAAGATAAGGTTTCTATTAAAACAGATGAATTTTTAACCCGAAAATATGAATTTTCCACAAGAAAGTTAATTTTTAATCAAGTAATTCAATTTTCAACGAAAAAAATGATGAATTCCCAATATTAAAAATGTAAGTTTTATTTTTATCTAACAAGTTCTTGCAAATTAGTTAAATCATCGACGAATAAAATGAATTTTTATAAAAGTATGTCAGCTTTCAACCAAAATGTTTCAATTTATTTTAACACAAAAGGATGAATTTTCTAACCAAAAATACGAATGAATTAACTTTTAACCATAAAATATGAATTCCTCACCAGAAGATGAATTTTTATCCCAAACAGACGAATTCTCTATCCAAAAAAGAAAATGTTAAAAGAACGGTTCATTTTTAAACTAGAAAAATGACTTTTAAAAAAAGTAGTTGAAGCTTCAATAAAATTATTTCATTTTTAACCAAATAGTTATATTTTACAAACTACAAAGATGAATTTTTAATCAATTATTCGAATTATCAAATTATAACTGTTCTATAACTGTCTCTGATAAGCTGATCATTTTCAAAGAATACGACTTTTCTAAAAAAAGATGAATTTTCGATCCAAAAGGATGAATTCTCTATGCAACAAGACAAATTTTCAACATAATAGTGGAATTCTCGACCAAAAAATGAAGCCTTTTTAATAATATAATGATAAATAAAAAACAATGAAATTTCTACGAAAAAAGATTAACTTTCAGGAAACAGTTGAATTTTGAACAAAATAATTAAATTCTGAATCAAATAGTAGAATCTGTATCCAAAAGAAATGGGTTTTGGATCAAGAAAATAATAGTAGACTATTTAATTAAAGAGAATTAACTTTCAGCCATAAAACGTTGAATTTGCAACTCAGAAGGACTAAATAGATGAGTTTTCGACCAAAAATGATTAATTTCAACCAAAGTAGTAGAGTTGTCAACAAAAGAATTCAATTTTCAAACAAATTATTCTTAAACACAAGATTCTGTTTCTAAACCCAAAATACAATAGTAATTTTTCTAAAGAAAAATTATTAACATTCAACAAAATTTCCTTTTAAGAAAATAGTTGCATTTTTCAAATACACTTTTCAAATAAAAAGAATTAACTTTTAATCAGAAATGATGAATTTTCAAACGGAAAATATGAATTTTTAAGAAAATAGTAGAATTTTTAATCAAAAGATTTGTGTTCTGAACCCAAAATACAATTGCAGTTTTTCTAATGAAAAATAATTAACTTTCAACCAAATACTTAAATTTTCATTCAAATGGTAGGATTTTTAATCAAAAGACGAGACGAAATTTAAACTCAAAATATTATAGTACAATTTAAAAAAATAATAATGATTAACTTTCAACCAAACAAGATGAAAAAAAAATATTATTTTTCCACCAAAAGATGAATTTTCAACTTAACAGGACGAATTTTCTATTCAAAAGACGAAAGCAAAACAAAACCGTTGGATTTTCGAACAAAAAAATGACTTTTCAAGAAAATAGTAGAATTTTTAACCAAAAAAGTTGCAATTTTAACCAAAAGATTTGCTTTCAGAACCCAAAATAGAATAGTAGACTTGCTAAGGAAAAATGACAAACTTTAAACAACAAAATATTCTTTTAAAGATCCAATTAAATTTTCAACGAACAAAATTTCTTTTTAAGAAAATAGTTGAATTTTCAATTATTTACATTTTCAGCCAAAAGACGAGATGTATTCTGAACTCAAAATACAATAAAACAATTTTCAAATAAAAATAATGAAACTTCAACCAGAAAAGATCAATTTTCAAACAAAACAAAAAAAGATGACTTTTCTACCAAAAAATGAATTTTTAATATAAAAGGTCGAATTTTCTAACCAAAAGACGAATGTTTGACAAAACCGTTGAATTTTTGAACAATAAAGATGACTTTTAAAGGAATGGTAGAATTTTTCAGTGAAATAGTTGCAATATTAACCAAAAGATTTTCTTTCAGAACCCAAAGTAGAATAGTAGACTTTCTAAGGAAAAATAATAAACTTTCAACAACAAAATTTTCTTTTTAAGATCGAGTTGAATTTTCATCGAACACAATTTCTTTTTAAGAAAATAGTTAAATTTTCAAATAATTAAGTTTTCAGCTAAAAGACGAGATGTATTCTGAATTCAAAATACTATAAAACAATGTTCAAATAAAAATAATTAACGTTCAACCAGAAAAGATCAATTTTCAAAGAAAAAAAGATGACTTTTCTACCAAAAATGAATTTTTAATGTAAAAGGTCGAATTTTCTATCCAAAAGACGAATGTTAAACAAAACCATTGGATTTTCGAACAAAAATGATTACTGTTAAATAAAATAGTTGAATTTTCAAATAATTAAATTTTCACCAAAAAATTAAAATCTTAAAACAAAAGACGAAAGGCATTCTGAACTCAAAATACCATAGTACTCTTTTCAAATAAAAATAATTAACTTTCAACCAGAAAATATGAATTTCCAAACAAAACAGATGGCTTTTCTACTTAAAGATGAATTTTCAATGTAAAAGGACGTATTATATGTCTCAAAGACGAATGTTGAACAAAACCATTGGATTTTAGATAAAAAAATATGCCTTTTCAACAAAATAGTAGAGTTTTGGACCAAAAAAAGGAAAATATGGGAAAGATTGTGAAGACTGACAATATAAAAATAAACAGACAATTAATCCTACCATGAACACGCTGTTCGTGTATAACTTGCTGTTGGAGTTGGGCCTGCTGTTGCCGCAAGGCTTGAAGTTGTTTCCACTGGCGTTCCTGTTCAGCTTCTCGAGTAGATCTGTCCCTATTCGTAAGTCTGTCCTGCTCCTGTTGGGAAAGGAATCTCTTAGTCATGAGCCTTCACCTGAATGTGTGCAGACAGTTACATCCTCCAAAAAGAAATCAGGAGCATTATTAAATCCTGAAATCCTTCAATTTTAGACGATTTTCAGGTAAAATGCTTCTTGTTCTCTGATTAAAAGATGTACAATTCAGTGTCCTAAGCCATTTAAGGTAGAGCATGAGTATTCCGTGAGGATTAGCTACAATTGTACACCACACCGTAACTGACACAGAAAAAAAACACGTTACCAAAATTAATAAGATCAGCAGTTAAGTAAATTGAAGAGCTGTATGTGCGCAGCAAGTCAAAGATAATAACCAGCCACCACCAAGGAAACGAAACACATTTAAAAATACAATATTCCACCTTAGTTATGATTGCGATTACGTTTTTTCTTCTTCAAAATCGTAACACACAGTGTGCATGCATCGTGTTTAGAATTACGACAAAAAATAAATAAAACGTTATAAAATTCTCGGTTACTCTAAACTGAATCAGCATCCTTGAACTTGTCTTACGCTTCTCTTAAGCCAGTGTTACTTGGTTAGGTCAAGTGCAAAATTGCAATTATGAGCGGTTCGTGAATGCGAGTTGCTTGTTGGAAAATTTCATTTACGAATTCTACCTGAAAACTGAATTTGTGATTTATATTCGTGTTATGAGAAATATTAGGAGTCAGGTGTCTAGTGATCCGGCAATTTCAAATTTCCGGCTTTTTCACGAACCACATTTTTTTCTCGACCAATTTTAAGATGTCTTTTTTGTAATATGACCCACACAAATGCAAAGAAATGGAAATTTTAACAACATGCAGACAAAAAATGTAATTTAAATTCAAAAGAATTGAAAAGAATTCGTTAAAATGTATAAGAATTTAAACCCAATAAATTTTTAATTAAAATTACAAAAAATAATACAAAATTTTACCTTTTACCTTTTAAGCTTACCTTTTAAGTTTACCTTATTAACAAATTCAGAATAAAATCAAAAAATAAATCATGAATAACTAAAATTCAACTTAATTCGACTAAAATTCGATATAACTTAAAATCAAAATTATTCCATTGGTTTTAGTAAAATTGGAGTAAATTTGGAAGAACTCAAGAAAATTCAAAATAATTTGATAGAATGCCTAATAATTCATAAATTGAGTTTAAAAGACTTCAGGGTGAATTAAAAAAAAAAATCAGAAAAATATGATTTTTAAATTTATTTAATTGGATAGAATTGAGTGACTTTAGAGCAATTCAATTAAATTTAGAAAATTTCAAGTGATTTTAGAAGATTTCGAATGAATTTAAATGAATTAAGCGAGATAAGAGATTGAAGAGAATTCCAAAGAATTTTAATAATTTAAAAGAATTTAAAATAAATTAATTAGAATTCAGGGTGAATTTAATTCAAGAGAAAAATTGAAAAAAAATTCAACAGACTTTGATGAAATTAATAAGAATATAAAAGAACAACTAAAAAAAATGTCATCGAATTGGGTAAAATTAAAATGAATTTCAAGAAATTTAAAGTAAATAAGAAGAATTCGATGAAATTCACAAAAATTCGAGATAAATTAAAGAAAAATCTAATACATTGAAGAAAAAAATCCAAAATTAAAATAAATTTAATCATACAACTGAGTAGAATCGAGTGAATTTAAAAGAATGCAAGTGAATTAATAGATTTCAACAAGAATTAAAAAATGAAGAGAATTCCGAAGCATTCAAAATAATTTAATTAATCTAGGATAGATTATTAGGGGTTTTCACATTAATTCAAAACTGTTACAAATGAGTTGAAAGAAAGACAAATAACTCCACTGTTGACAGTAAAATTAAAATGAACTGAAAAGAATTCAAGTAAATGCAAGTGACTTAAATAAAATTAATAGGAATTAGAAACAAAATTTAATTGAGCAAAACTTTTTTAAATCAAAAAATTTCCATCGAATTGAGTAAAATGGCCTCAAAAGAAGTCAGGACGATATGAATAAAATTTAAGTGAATTGAAACATTTAAAAAGGAATAAAACAAATTTAATCAGACTTGAGCAAATTTAGAGAAATTTTAGGAAACTGAGAAAAATTTGATGGAATTCATACGAGTTCAAAGTGAATAAAAAAATGTAGTTTAATTGAAAACAATTGAAAACTATTAAAAAACTTAATTTTATTCATTAAATTTGAAATAAATTAAGAAAAATGTAAGGGGAAATTGAAAAAATTCACGAGAATTTTAAAGAATTAAAAAGAATTCAGAATAAATTGATTAGAATTCAAGGTTGACTTACAAATGAACACAAATTCATTGAAAATAATGTAAAAAAAATAAAAAATATTCCATTGATTTCAGTAAAATTGAAGTGAATTTAGAGGAATTTAAGGGAAATGCGAAGAATTCGATGAAATTCAGAAAAATTGGATGACAATCCTAAGAATTCCAGATTAATTAAAAAGACTTCAGGGAGAATAAAAAAAAATAAAAGTAAATTATGGTTCACAATTGAACAAGGTATTGCCTGAAGTTAGAAGAATACGAATTAATTAATTAATACGTATTAATTGCATTAATTAATACGAATTAATTAATGCAAGTGAATAGAACAAAATTGTTAAAATCCAAAGAATTTCAAGGCGAATTTAACTGTCTCCTGGTTCAACAAAAGAAAAATTGAAAATTAAAAAAAGATCCATTGAATTCAGTATTTTTTAGGAGAAATAAAAAAATCAACGTGAATTCCACATAATTCAAAGGAATTAAAAAATAAATAAATAAAATTGAGAAATACTTGGGTTCTATGTTTTATTTAATTGAAAGAAGATACTTTATGTTTAAAAAGTGACTAAAAACTGATGACACCACCTATTTTTCAATTTTTTATCTTAAATAGGTTGAAAGCTATTGAAATTATGTATAAAATGAGCCAGGATAAAGCTATTTTGTACATTTTGAAAAATGATATTGTAAAAGTGGTGCAATTTTCAATGTTTTCTCAGACTTTAAATAAAATCTATCATAATAAACATTTTTTCATGTCCTCTAGATCAGCTTAAAGGTGAATTTCGATAGAAACACACTAACCTATTACCAATGTTAATGTAATTTTTTTCTGCTTTTCATTATTTTTTCTTATTATTTTCCAAGACAAAAATTTTACCTTTCTTGTAGCAGCTTCGTAAAATGTTAATTATATAAGATTTTATTTAAATTTTTAAGAATTTATTATTTTTTTGAATTTTTTATTATTATTTTTGAATAATTGACAAAATGCCTTAATCCTGGCTTCTTTTATAGAAAATTCTGATATCTTGCAGCCTATTTAAAGAAAAAAACGCAACTTTCATATGATTAACATTAAAAGAACTTGGTTAGATTTAAATCATCAGAAAAATGAGATGTTATCCACGATACGTGAAGCCATCATATTTTCCTCTCTTTGATTCTCGTCAACAATAAAAAGAAGATAAAGTAGAAAAAAGGTAAATTTTACGATAGAAGACAAAAAATTCCCAATCCCGAATAAAAGTCCCGAGATTTTCCCGATTTCCCAGTCCACTAGACACCCTGGGAGTGTAGTGGAAAAGCAGGAATTTCTTTAAACACACACATCACATCCACTAAAACTCAAAGCCAACATGTTCTTACATTCATTTTTTGAAGCATCCGAGAAAGAAAAGGAAACAAGAGAGAGCGAGAGAGAGAGAAAATTTGAGTGATTGAATTTGAAATAATCATTCATAACGTTACTACAGAGCAATACATGTAACTACGTCCACCTACAAAAATTGATAACAGCCAGGTACTTAGTTAAGTTTAGTATATTTGGAGAGAGGGGATTTTTTTGAGGTCGAGGAGGAATTTGAGAGTCAAGGATTGAGATTCGGACATGGATATGAGTACAACGTTTGTGTGCTGCCAGATGTCTTTAACATGCCGTAAAAGGAATATGTAGAAGTCTACCACTGATAAATCATAAAATCATAAAGGTGGAGCCAAAAATGGTACTTTCATTTGTCGCCAGCGAACTTTTAATCAACCAATAAACATCAATTTCTGAAAGGAAATGAAATGCTAATCAAGTCTGATCATTCCAAGTCATAAACACATATAGATATAAGGAGCCGTTCAAAAACTACGTCACGCTATTTTCAACAATTTTTACAACCCTCCCCTTCATCCTCACAGATCATCACAGAAAACTGGACTCCCCCTCTACCTAATTCTTTTAATTCAACATTATTTCTGCGACTTCATTTGTTAAACGCTTAAAATAAAACACAAAAGATACCAAAATAATGTTTAAACAGCCTTCACAGCTGGAAATGCTCTCAAAAGAGGGGTTATTAACGTATGAGCACCACATTGAATTCAATATGAAACGCTTAAGATTTCAAGTTGAAAAATATTGCATTTTCAACAAAATAGTTGAATTTTCAACCAATATACATTCATTTTCTTCCAAAAGAGATAAAATTTCAAAAAAAAAGTTGCATTTTTAAACTAAACAGTCAAATTTTGTGATAACATGGGGTTTTAAACAGTACAATACAGACTTTAGAATTCGAAAAGATGATGTTTTAACAAATTAGTTGAATTTTCAGCAAACACGATTAATTTGCAATCCAAAAAGATGAAAATATAACAAAATAGTTGAATTAAAAATAAGAAGAATTAAATTGTCAACCAAAAATAAATTGTAATAAATAATTTTTCAAAAACAAAGTTAAATTTTCAAGCTATAAAGATGAATTTTCAAACAAATAGTTAAAATTAAAAAAAAAATAACGACCAAATAGTTGAATTCACAACCATATAGTTGAATTTTCAAGGAAGATAGGAAGTTTCATTAAAATAGTTCAATTTTTAACGAAATTATTGAATTTTAAGCCTACAAAGATACATTTATCAGAAGACAATTTAATTTTCAAACAAAAAGGACAAATATTCAAAAAGAAGTTCAATTTGCGACAAAATAATTAATTTTTAAACCAAAGAGTTCAATTTTCAATGAAAGAATGATTCTTAATAAAAAATATAAAACGTAGTTGATATTTAACACAAAAAACCTAAAAAACGACTTTTCAACAAAATAGTTGAAACCTCAATCAACACATATTAATTTTTAAGCAAACACTTGAATTTTTAAACAAAAAAGATCAGATTTCTACCAAAAGAGAAGAATATGAACCCAAAAAGGTCGAATTCTCTAGAAAACATTTATCTTTCCACCCGAAAATATAATTTTTTAAACAAAAACTTAATTTGAACCAAATAGTTACATTTTCTATAAAAATAATAAAATTTCCAGCAAAACAGTGAAATTTCAAGCCCAAATGATAAATTTTCTACAAAACAATATAATATCCAAAACCAAAAATATGAATTTTCAACAGATAAGTTAATTTTCAACCAAACACGGAATGATTGAATTCATAGTTGAAAAAATTTATCATCAACGAAAAAAACAAATGATCTACAAAATAGTTCAATTTTCAACTGAACAGATGGATCTTTGAGAGATAAAATAATTTTTTAACAAAATACGTTAATTTTTAGCCAATAAAATCAATATCTAACAAAGTAGTTCATCTTTCAACCGTAGGTTTGAATTTTTGATTAAAAAATATTTTTCAGGTAAGAAAAAAATTGCATTTGAATTTTGGAATCTTCAAGCCAAAAAGTCGAGTTTTATATGAAATAGTTGAACTTTCAATAAAAAAAAGTAAACCTACAACAATGCAGTAAAATTTCCAACCAAAGAGAGATAAATGTCGAGACACAGAAATTATTTTTTTTACAAAGATGACATTGAAAAAAACATTTGAATTTTCAATTAAATAATTAAAGTTTTAGCTGAAATACAAGAATTAAGAATCAAAAATAATATAGTAAACTTGTCTACGAAAAGATGAATTTTCAATTCCAAACAACGAATTTTCCATCCAAAAAGACGAATAATCAACAAAGAAACTGAATTTTCGACCAAAAAGATGACTTTGTAACAAAATATTTGAATTTTCAACGAAATATAAACAAATGATTTTTGAACAAGGGAAGAGAATTTTTTTTTAAAAAGGGTAAAGAAGGGTCGAGGTCTGTATTTATATGCTTTACTTATAAAATACCTAATTTTCATTTTCTCAAGTACCCCCAGCCCTGCCCTGGAAATGCGACGTAGTTTTTAAATGGCCCCTAATGTAAGAAATTAAGTACCATTGCAAGTATACAGAGTATTACCGCAATGCTATCGACAATATTCTTATATGGTTGCCACTTTTTAATGGGTCTGACATTTTTCAATACGATTAACAAAATTGGACTTTCTGTAATTGAATTAAAATTAAAAATTCGAGAACGGGTCAACTTTTACGTCAAATAGGAGGAAAGTTATATTTTTACTTGTGAATTAAATAAATTTGACAAATAACGTGGCAAGTTCTAAAAAAAAACTGGTACAATTGTGGTTCAAACTGTGTGGCAACCATGAAAAATTCGAATCAGACAATTAGGCTTCACTGCACAAAGAGTTATATTTTTATGTTGTCACTATAAGGAAAACATATTTTTTAAAGTAACTTTTATATTTTAAAGTACCTGGAACAAAAATAAAAAATAAAACCAAATTTCTGGATACTTACCGCTAGAAAAAATTTGGAAAAATAGGATTACTCGTAGAAAAGTAATTTATTCAGTACTCTTCTCGGTTAGGAAGCTTTTTTCAATGAAGCTACTAATTGAACAGTTACTAATAGTGCCAATAAAATACCCCTTTGTGCAGGAGCTAATAACGTCATACAATTGATAACATTCTCAAGATGAACTTTGCATCTGTAAAAAGAACGTTGATTGAAAAACAAGATCACAATCATGTGCTATCGTATTGAAAAGATTCATTCATCCGGAAATATTTTGTACAAGCAGAAAAACAATTTACTTCAATGTAGATAAACTGAATAGGAAAACTACAAAAGAGAGATATTTTTTCAATTGCGATCCTAGAAACCTCTTCATTAGTTTAATCTTAGGATGAATTCCTAATCTCAGATTGATTAAAAATAATTTTCAAGATCAAAAGAATAAACAGATTTGTAAGATTCTCTAAAGTGCAACTGTTTTCCAACTTGTGAAAAAGATTTCTGGACAAAGGATCAAACCAAATCGACGTGTCCAAACAACAAAGCACTAACTCGTTGCTGCAGTTTGAAAAGGTTCTATCTCAGAATATATAGATTGAAAATGACAATTTCGGGTGACGAACTTAGGAAGCAAAACAAAAAACCTCATTGCAAAAAATCCGTGAATTTTATTTCATTTTTTATTTTTTCAAACTTAATATTTAAAGACCGAAATTCTAAGCTTGTAACATTTTTTTATATAGAATCCTATATGAATGAAATAAAACAATTTAAAAATGTAAGTAAATGTTTAATTCATTATCTTAAGGGCTGCCACAGTCAATTTTACTTGAAAATACTACAAAATTTATCTCTTTTAACCAAAACCGTGAATAATGTGCATAATAATGTGACAAATGCGCTTCTGAATTTCAATGAATAAAAATGAATTTAAAAAAGAATTTCAATCCAAAAACTTCAATTTTATTCAGTAAAATTTAAGTGAATTTAAGGAAATCAAGAAAAATAAAAAGAATTTGATGAAATTTAAAAAAATTCAAGGTGAATTAAAAAAATTTAAGTGAACTGAAAAGAATTCAAAGACATGAAAAATTCATTGAATTCGGTAAATTTAAAATTTAAAATTACAAACAATATTTGAAAATCTCTGAAAATCTTTGAAACCCTACGAAATCCATCACTTCTTGTGAATGAATTCTTTGAAATCCATTAAACCTGATTTTCCTAAGATTCTGGAAAATTTATTAAAACACTTTAGACAGCTTTTAAAATGCTTTAAAATCATTGAAATCCACAAAAATCTTATGAAATTCATTGGAATGTTTAAAAATATATAAAACCTTATAAGTCCTTTACAATCTTTTTATATCATTTAAAAAATTCTAGAAGATTCTTTAAAACCTTCTGCAAATTTTGTAATCTCTTGAAAATGTCTTGGAAACATTTAAAATAAACTAAAATTTTTCAAATGCTTTGAAATCTTCTGAAATCTCTTGAAATTTTGTAAAGCGTTTAAAATTCCTTTCAATTACAAAAAAACTCTTCAAAAAAACTTTGAAATCCCTTCAAATTATTGAAATCTATTAAAATCAATTAAAAATTCCTTGTAATTTCTTGAAATATAACAAAATCTTTCAAATTCATTAAAACCTTTGGAAATACTTTAATTTTTCAATCTTTGAAATCCACTAAAATATTATAAAATCCGTGAAATTCCAAATTTATAAAAATACTGTGATAGATTTTTAAATTCCTTTAAAATCATTTAAATCCTCAAAAACCTTACAAAAACTTTTACAATCTTTTATTAAAAATTAAAAATTCCATATAATTCTTTAGAATTCCCTTATATTTTTCAAATCGTTTATAATGTTTTGAAACCCCTTGCAATTTTTAAATGTATTGAGATCTAGTACGACATTCTTGGAATATTTTAAAAAATACCTCATTATCTTTCAAACACTTTGACACTCCTTTAAATTATCCAAATCAATTGAAAATTTCTTCTAATTTCTTGAAGTATTCCAGGATCTTTCAAATTCTTTGAAATTTTTGGAAATGCCTTCAAATTCTTTTAAATGAATTCTTTAAAATTCAGTACAATATTATAAACTCCCGCGAAATGACATAAAATCCGATATTATCTAAAATCCTGAAAACATTGATTAAAATACCGTGATAGCTTTTAAAATTTCTTAAAATCCTTCAAATCCTCTTTTACGATATTCGAAAATATTTTAAACTCTTTGAAATCCCTTCAAATGATTAAAATCGATTACAAATTCCATAGAATCCTTTAAAATTGCCTTATATTTTTCAAATCGTTAATAATCTTTTGAAGCACCTTGAGATTTTTTAAAGTAATCAAATCTACTAAGAATCTTTTAAAAATGCTCAAAAATCTTTTACATCTTTTAAAATTCTCACAAATTATTTAAATCTATTACAAAATTCTTGGAACTTTTTCATATAACTTAAAATACTTCAAATGCCCATAAAACTTTAAAGATCTTTAAAATTCCTAGAATGTTTAAAAATATCCAAAATTCAATTTCAAATTCAAAAGGAAAAAAACGCGATAGTGTGACAGCCCTGATTATTATCCCTAACTTTTCCCCTAATTTTCAGGGTTTTCCTGATTGCAACTTTTACGTTTCGAGATAGAATCCTTGAAAGATGACAGCAGCTCGAGTTTTTAACCGTGCTTTTCGTTTGGAATTGTCGAGGTTGGAAATGAAGAGCCAGACCATATATACTGTGTGGACAATTAGTCTGAGAACAAAAGAGAACGAACAAAAAAAAATAAAAAATAATACAGACACTAAATTTCGATCGCATAATACTTGGCACAAGGCAAGACATTAAGAGGCACAATAGGTGGCTCACCATAGCCGGGGACTGTACAGGTACAGTGTGAATAATTGCAGTGGGTGGCGGATCGTAGTGCTCCTGGCAGAGGGATGGGAGGGTGCGCATGATTTCAGATGGAGTGAGCACTCTAATCTGATGATCTACCGAGGTTAACTGTCGTACAGGGACAAACCCCACCGTAACAGTTGCAGTGGGGGACACCTGTGACAACTGTGACACCTGTGAGGAGACCTGGGACACCTGGGGAACAACAACACAGCTCTGGCTGTTAGTGATAGTACTGGTACTGGTACTACTAGTACTGCTAGTACTGCTAGTACTGGCACTGATCGTGACATGAAGAGGTGAGGGACGTTGCTGGGGTGGTGATGACGTTTGATGTTGCCCTTCACCGGCGCCCACACCCACGTTGCCGTAAGAGGAAGCAGTTGCTGATGTGCAAGACGTAGCTGGCGATTGTGCAATTCTAGACGGGCCACTGGCAACCTCTTGGTGCGCCAGACTGTTAATGGAATTGATAGAACAGACAGAGCTGGGTCTAGGTGAAGAAGAAGGGGTGGTGGAAGTTGGGGAAGGGCTCGGAGAACAAGTTGTTAGCTGCCGCGGCGGTCCTTGCACCGCACACACCTCCGCTAGTTGACCACTGCTTGCTGCTGCCACTGATGATCCCGGCGCTGACAGAGACAGTCCATTCTTCTCCTGCGATTTGTCCGGGTCCACCGAGGCCAAGAGTCCAATTTGCTTTTGATTGGCGGTCATAGCAACTACTGGAGGAACTTGAGCTGATGACAGAGTGGTGACAGGTTTGGTGGTGATTGTAGGTGCGCTTGTAGCAGTGACTGGGTTCGTGCTTGGTAAATCCTTGGGTATCTGTCGGTTCAAGGGGTGCCTCGTTCACACACTTTTATCATTACAGAGTTCACGGCTTGTCGTTTTATCGAACAAGGCCGCATACTTTTTTAGGATTACAGATTACAGATGTAAAGATGTTTTAGGATTAATAGTCGCTAGGGTCTAATGTGGGGGCCAAAGGAACATTCTATTTAGGGGCACAAGAACTGAATAAGTATACCTAATATCGCAAAAGGGATGATTCTCTACTTGACAAGTAGTTTGAGTTAAGTTGAGTTGAGTCGGCACTGATAGGAGCGACTGGTGTTTTAACATTTCTAATATTTACATCTAGCAAAGGAATCAAATTATTCTGACAGTAAACTTTGAGCATTTTACCAGGAACTACTTTATTTTCTTTTGTCGAGAAACACAACGAAAGTGTCTTTCAATTTCACTTTGTTTCAGGTATACAATAAAAGTGTCCTCTGTTTTCGACTTTAATTTAATTTCTGAAACAAAAAAAGAAATTGCCAGACTCACCTGTGTTCCTGAATACAATACTCAAAATTCTCAAAAGTGTAAATCTTATTTATGCTATTTGAGAATAACTAACCATGATAACAAAAGTTTATGCAGTTGCTCTTTACTAAAAGTTCTTTCTGTAAATGAAATTTTTAGGATCATTAGCAAAAGTTTCACATATCAGCATTTTTTCAAAACTCCAATGACAGAAAAGTTTTGCTGGATAAAGACAATGGTTAGCCACAAAAATTGCAACACAAGAGAACTATATACAAACAAAAAAAAAACAAGTAAAATATTGTAGCAAGAAGATGTAGTAGAAAGAAGTAATTGAGGATATTCGATTTCTAGAAAATCAACATTTAATAGGCAGATCTATTGAATTTGATGGGATAGTCTAAACTATATATATTTTTTAATATTCTAAACTTGAGAGACATAATACGTTCTTCAAATACTTGTAAATCTTAAGCATCAACTTTTGTTCCTTGTCAGTAAAACTTGTCGCATACACCAGACTTCTAAAAAACACTAACAATTATATTCTTGATGATACACAGGAGGAATTAAAACACCAGCTTTTTACACTGACGATAAAACATTGACTAACAGTAGATATAGCATAATACAACGGGCGAGCTGTTAGTCTGATTTTCTTGTTAGCACAGGACACCCTTCGCGATAAAGATGACTTACAAGTCATATAAAGAAAATGTCTCGATTGGTTCTTCAAATTAAATCTGTAAATCATGTACCTTAAAAGAAATGCGATTCTTACCTGCTGAGTTTTCTTCATGCGACTTGCCGTTCTATTTTCCCTTGCTTGAGTCAGATACGGTGCTTTCGTTTCTGCGGGCAGGGCTCGCCACTTTTTCTGAATTTGTTTGGATCTCTCAGACCAAACTGAAAAAAGTAATTATTGAAATATCATGATAGTATTGACAAATAATAAACAAGATAATTTGAAAGAAAAACAATTATTTAACAAGATGACCTCCCAAATTTTTAGATATTTCGAGATATTTTGAGATTTTTTTTATTCAATCGATAGAGATTTTAAAATTCATTTAAGAGAGTTCTCAATTTACATTCTTTACAAATCTTAATAAAAATAAATTAAACTTTAATCACAGTACCTACCTAAACTTTGAGGTCAAACATTTCGGCAATATTATGCATTTAATGTGTTTTTTAAGAGATACACAGAATTTTATTTTAGAATGTCTAAAAAATAAACGATTTAAATGCTCAACCAAAAAATATGATTTTTCAACTCAAAACGGCTAATTTAAACCAAAAAAAATTCAGTTCATCTAAAAAGTTAATGTTTCCAAAAAACAACTTTTAAACACGAAAACACGAAATTTTCAGCAAAAAAGTTCTTTTTCAATCAGGAAAGTAGAATTTTCAACTATAAGAGATGAATTTTTAACCTGACAAGTTGATTTTTCAAAAAAAAAGAGTTAAATTTTCCAGCTAAAGTAGATTTTTGATACGAGTTTTTGAACAAGGAAGTTGAATTTTTAACCGAATAGTTGCGTTTTTAACAAAGAAAGATTTTTCAGTCTAAACCGAAATAAAATTCAACCAAATTCTTGAATTTGTCACTTAAAAAGATAAATTTTCAAGACAAAAAGACTAATTTTCTAGAAAATAGTTGAATGTTCAACGTGAAAATATGAATCGCAACATTTTCAGTTATAAACAATTATTTTCACGCAAAATAAACCTAATTTTCACCAAAAAAGTTAAATTTTCAACCATAGATGATATTTTAACAAAAAAAATATTTCAATTTCAAGAAAAAAACGGTTGAATTCAACTAAGACCAAGATATCTTTTCCAACAATTATATCGCTTGGAATAGTCAAAACCGAGCTATATATTTGATGGAAAAGATCCAAAACATAACTCTAACTTAATTTTCTCTATTTTATGACTTGTGTGCTTTCGCTTTTCACCTCCTCAGCTTGCAACTAAAAAAGATTTTTCAACCAAAAAAAATTTCAACTAAATGGTGGAATCTACAAGCTAAAAGTCGAATTACTTTCAACAACGTAGTTCAATTTTCAAAAATGAGATGAATGTTCAACCCTAGAAAATAATTGTTTACAAAGTAGTTCAGGTTTCAACCATATAGTTAAATTTTAAACAAATTCATTAAAATTTGAACTAAAAGAGACGAATTCAGAATCAAAAATATGATGGTAGATTTTTCTACGAAAAGATGAATTTTTAATCTTAAAGAATGAATTTTCTATCCAAAAAGACGAATTTTCAATTAAACAGTTAAATTTTCCACCCAAAAGAAATGGTTTGTCAACAAAAGAGTTGCATTTTAAACAAAAAAGAGATGAATTCTGAAGCAAAAATAGAATAGTTTATTTTCAAATAAAAAGAATGAACTCCGAACGAAACAAGATTAGTTTTTTGCCAAAAGATGAATTTTCAATCAGAGAGGAAAAATTTTCTGACCAAAAAGATGGCTTTTTAAAAAAATAGTTGAATTTTCTCGAAAGGAATTAAAAATTCAACTGAAAGAGACGAATTCAGAACTAAAAAATATTACAGTAAACTTTTCTACCAAAGCATGAATTTTCAATCACATAGAATGATTTTTCTACCTAAAAAGACTAATGTTCAAGCAACCAACCAACAAATTAAAACAAAAAATTTCAATCCAAAGAGATGAATTCTTAGCCTAAAATATAATAGTGGACTTTTTAAATAAAAAGAATTACCTTTGAATCAAAAAAGGTAATTTCTCTACCGAATA
The DNA here is from genome assembly GCA_010014905.2 of Druon quercuslanigerum. NCBI lineage: Eukaryota > Metazoa > Arthropoda > Insecta > Hymenoptera > Cynipidae > Druon > Druon quercuslanigerum. Next base: position 1,958,947 of record JAAAKG020000031.1, read on the forward strand.
TGAATTTTCAATCCAAAAGGACGAATATTCTATCCAAATAGAAGAATGCTTAACAAAACAGTGGAATTTTTGACAAAATTGTCGATTGTCAACAAAATAATTAAATTTTCAAACAAATAATAAAATTTGTAACTAAGAATGATGAATTCTAAATCAAAAATATAATAGTAGACCATTCAAATAGAAAGAATTAACTTCGAACAAAAAACGATTACTTTTATACACAAAAGATAAATTTTCTATCCAAAAAGACGATTGTTCAACAAAATAATTAAAATTTTAACTGAAAAAGACAAATTAAGAACGGAAAATTATTACAGTAAACTTTTCTACCAAAGAATGAATTTTCAATTACATAGAATGAATTTTCTACGCAAAAAAGACTAATGTTCAACTAACCGGTTGAAATTTTGACCAAAAATAATGACATTAAGAAAATAATTAAATTTTCAACCAAAAGAGATTAATTCTGAACCAAAAATATAATAGTAGATTTTTAAATTAAAAACAGCTTTACCTTTGTACCAAAAAAAATGATTTTTCTACCAAAAGATGAATTTTCAAACCAAAAGGACGAATTTTTTTTAACCAAATAATTAAATTTTGAACCAAATAATAAAAATTTTAACCTGGAGATTTTGACCTTGGGATTTCTTTACTGGTTCTATTAATTCACTTCGCATTGAGGCGAAAAAAACTAAAAAAGGGGAAGTTTCATAAAAACAGGGGAAAAAAGAGGAATTCATTTTTCTTCAACTAAGACGAGATTTGAATCTGAAATGTTATCTGAATTTAGAACAAAATTTAATTTTCGTACCTGGATATTCAGTTTTCCATTCTGGATGGTTAATATTTGCATAAAGAACCATCGAGATCGTAGCGCCGGTGCCCAACTGTTCGTCTGCTTCCATCTTAGGATTATTACCTCTTTGGTTGTGTGCAACAGTCACGTTTCCAGGAGTTCCCTCGTCATCGGGATTTACCCAGGGACTTGGTGGTTCCGAGTAATGTGGACTGTAATGTGGGCTACTGCCACTTAAAAAAGGATTCTTTAGAAAATCTGGTCAAATGTAAAAAGAAATTTCATTCAACATATAATTGAAAGTAATCGCAAACCTCGGACTCATTTGCGAACTGCAGAATAGTGTCAATAGTGGCGTAAATTTTCAAAAATAGTAGTAAAATAATATTATGCTTTATGAAAAATATTAAATCGAGATTTTAACATTAAAAAACGTTATGAATGTTTGAAATATGTTGATATTCTTGCAAATATCCTAGAAAAGCTCTTCATTCTTTTTTAAATCCCTTACAATCTGTATAAATACTTAAATATGCCTAGAAGTCCCTCGAATTTTTCATTTAATTTATTACCTCAAGTCTCTAGAAATCCTATGGAATGGTAAATATCATAGACATCCTGGATATCTTTTTAAAATCCTTTGAAATATTTTGAAATATTACGAAATTCTTTAAAAACCCTCACAAAATTTAAAATCTCGACAAATCCCTGGAAAATTACGAAATCCGATATCCGATATCCGATATCTAAGCTCTTTCGAATGAGCGTGAAAAATCAAAAACAAAATTGTTGAATAAACAGTGTTATTTGAAAATTAAATGGTCTATAATCTTATGGAATAATTTAATTTCTTTTGAAATCCTTTGAAACTTCCGGAAATCCGACGAAAATCTTTGCAAATTCAATATTTCTTCAAAAATGAGTTTATCCTTAAAATCTAATAAAATCCCATGGAATCCGTAGAAATACGGTGAAATTTTGTTTAATTCCATTTACTCCCTAAAATCCCCAATTCTTTTTTTCACATTTCTTGGAATCTTCTAAGATACTCTTTAAAATACTTTGAAATTTCCTGAAACTGATAACATCCCTAGGAATCCCACAAAAATCGAGGAAAATCCCGTAAAATATCTTGGTATCTGCAATATCTTTCAAAATTCCTTTGAAAATCTTTAAACCATTGAATTCATCTGAAAGCCCGTGACATCCCATAAAAAATGAAATTCTTTAAAATCTCTGGAATTTTTTGAAATCTCTTGAAATTCCTTGGCGCCTTTAAACACTATATTATTTCAAATCATTTGGAATTTTTACAATACCTTGGATCTTTGGAAATCCCTATAAATATTTTGAAATCACATACAACATCTTGAAATCTTTAATATCTTTTAAAATTCGTTAAAAAATGCTTACATCTTCTAAATCATCTGAGATCTCATAAATGCCATGGAATCCTTAAAAATCTCTAAAACTTTCTTAATTCTCTAGAAATTCTTTGAAATTCCTCAAATTTCTTGAAATCCTTTGATACTTTTTTAAATTCCTTCGAAGTTTTTAAAATTTCTTTGAACTCCGTAGAATACTTTGAAATTCCCTGAAATTTTTAGATTCGCTAGAAACTTCCGAAATTTCTAGTAATCTCATAAAAATCAAGAAAAATAACGCAAAACTAAAAGAGCCCTGAAAACCCCAATCAAACCTGATAAAGCCCCTAGAAATCTCTAAAGACACCCTAAAAGGTATAAAATACTTTACAATTGGTTGAAATCCATTGAAATCTTATAAAAACTCTTGAATTCTACTGAAATTCTCTGAAATCGCAGTAGCAGTTTGAACAAAATTCAATGATTTGAAATGTGCAGAAATTCCTTATAATTATATGAAATCACCGTAAATTATCTTAAAATCTGTAATATCAATTGAAATGTCTTCAAAAACTATCAAATCAGATAAAACTTCTTGAAATATCTGAAAATCCCTTGAAATATTTTTAAATAATCAAAAAGCTTTGAAACCCAAAAAATTCTTCAGTCCCTGAATTTAATTTAAATCCTTTCGAACACCTTGGAATTTGTTTAAATCTCGTCCAGTTTTAATCAACCTATGGGATGTTTTGAAAACAATTGAAATCGTTTGAAACTTCGATTTTTTATATGCGGGTGATATTTTAGCCAACCTAGCAAAGAATTTAGAAAATATGTTTAAATGCAAAGCAAAAATAGTAGCATTAGAGCTAAATTCATTTAAAAAATCGCATCGTTAAAAAAAGTGTCAAAAATTGCCAAAATTTGCATCAGTCCAAGACCGGTACAAGATACTTACTTGCTGTATTCGGAACAGTAAGGCGACGGCGGTGGAAAACTCATAGGAGAATTTAAGTTGGATTGACCAACTGTCGGCAGAGAGCTGGAAACTTGTGTTCTGGCCAACTGTAAATTTACTTGTAAACCTGTATAACAGAAAATAGTTATTTGTTAAAATTTTCAATTCCGGGTTAATTTTAATTAAAAATGACAACACTGCCCAAAAAAATGTCCTCTTACTATGGTGTGGAGAAGGAGAAACTAAAGGTGTAGTAGGAGCTGAAGCATGCGGAGTAATTTGTGGCTGAATCGGAAATACAGACGATTCCTGAGATTCTTGAGATTCATCGGTGAGGACACCCTTAAATATTTCCTCCACATCTTTGCTGTCCATGTTCGGCAAGCCTGGGACAACAAAATTTATATTATCATACCTACCAATCCAAATACCAATAAAACCATCAACTGATCAGGGTGTCTACTCAAATCCTGGAAAAAAGTCCCTGCAAAATTCAGGTCCTTTCCAGACATGATTTTCCATAGTTTGGAGCCATTTAAATAGGTTCCACTTTTTAAAACAATTGACTCGCAGTATATACACAACTTCGCGAGTTTATTATAAATAATTTTTTTTCCAGTTTCTAGGGATTCAGTTCATATGTTTAATTCAGAAAGCTTTAACAATTTATATTACAAGATATTCTTAAATATACTAGCACCATTGATTCATAAAATAATAATAAAAATATAATTAATCAGTTTTTATTTAAGACTAAAAAGAAATTTATTTTATTAATAATAACTTTATGCAAAATAAGCATGAAAAATATTCACATTTAAAAAACAGACTTCCCAACTCTACTTCACTTTTCAGCTAATCAGAGACAAAAACAAGCAACAAATTTCTTTTATTTGTATCATGAGTTCATGAATTTGAATACTAATTCATACCAAGCTGAATGTTTAACTAAAAAGATTAATTTCCTACCGAAAAAGACGATTTTTCAATAAAAATACATAAATTCTCAACCAAATAGTTAAATTTTAAACTAAAAAAGATCAATTTTTAAACAAAAGTAGAAGTTATATTTTCATTTAAAAAAATTAATTTTCCACACAAAAAAACACAAATTTTCAACGAAAGTGAAGAATTTTCAACAAATATCAAATGAAATATATCGATTTAATACCCAAAAGATTAATTTTTAACAAAAGAGTTTAACTTTCAACCCAGTAATTTTATTTTTAACAAAATCAAAAAAACCAATTGTAAACTAAAATTATGCATATTTGACTGGAATAATTGAATTTTTAACCAAAAAGGTGAATTTTCAAACAAGAAGATTAAATTTTAAATAAAACATAATAATTTTCTACCAAAGAAGACGAGTTCTCAACAAACTACTGGATTTTTTAACGAATTAGTTGCATATTTTGCTGATACAGAAAAATTTTCGACAGAAGAGATGAATTTTGAACTAAAAAATATAATTTTTTCTATAAAAAATGAAATAGTTAAATATACAGTCACAAAAATTACTTTTTAAACCAAAATGCTAAATTTTCAACTAAAATGATAAATCCCCTACTGGAATAGTTGAATTTTAAATAAAAAAGATCAGATTTAAACTGAAATTATAAACCTTGAACACCCTAACAAAAGAATTTAACTTTCACTCAAGAAATTTTATTTTCAACCTAAAAGAGTTATTTTCAACTAAAGTGAATACCAAAGTAAAAACTAAACTAATTACCAAATTAATAGTTTAATTTTTGAACTAAAAAGATCAATTTTAAACAAAAAATGGAAGTTAAATTTTTAAATAAAAGTATTGACTTTTAACGATAACGAATTTTTAACAGTTAAATATTCAACCAAAGTGATAAATTTTTAACTAAAATTATTCTTCTTCTACTTAAATGTTTGAATTTTCAACCAAGAACATTAATTTCTACCAAAAATTATGAATTTTCAACAAAATGCGTGATTTTTCAAATAAAAAAGATAATTGTCAACCGATAATTAAATAGTTAAATGTTCAGTTGAAAAAATTAATTTTTAACCAAAGAGATGAATTTCAAATAAGATAATGGAATATTCAATTGGAATAGTTACATTTTCAGATAAAAAAAATTATTCTCAACCAAAAAAACCTAATTTCCACAAATTCATCTGGAATAGTTAAATTTTCAATGAAAAAAAAAAACAATTTTCAACCAAACTGATGTATTTTCAACCAGGAATATTAGTTTCTACCAAAGAAAAATATGAGTTTTTAACACTGAGTTGGTGGATTATTTTTCTACTGAAATAGTTTAATTTTAAACAAAAAGATGAATTATTAACTAAGATAATGAACTTTCTATCAAAAGACGATTTTTTGACCAAAAAATATCATTGTTCCAACAAAAATTGAATAGTTCAATTTTTAGATAACAAAATAATTTGTAATCAATGATATTCATTTTTAAGTAAAAATATAGAATATTCAATTAGAATCGTTAAATTTTCATTTTAAACAAAAATAAATTTTCAGCCACAGAAAAAAAAATTCAACAAAGTAGATCATCTCTAAACCAACGAGATGAATTTTTAATTAAAATTATAAATCCTTAACCAATAAATTATTTTTTAAGAAAGTAATTTAACTTTCAATCAAGTAATTAAATTTTCATTCCAAACAAGGTGAATTCGAAACGACTAATGTTGTAGTTGAAATTTCAATCAAAAATATTTTTTATTTTTGATCAAGAATAGTTAAATTCAAGAAAAAACCCTATTTTTCAACATGAGTTGAATGTTCAATAAAAACAATTTTCCAGACAAGAGATAGGGAAAATTGTACAAAAAAATGTATTATTTTCAGCAAACAAAATGTATCAACCAGATACTTGAATGTTCAGCTAAAAATGATCAATTTTCAATCCATCATTGTTAGAAAATTGTATATTGCAATTTGAAAAGAAAAAAATATTCAACACTCTCGAAAAAATTTCCTTAATTAAAAGAAAAATCCTTGACATTTCCAGGTTTTTTCAAGTTGAGTAGACACCCTACAGACCTAGAAACAAAAAATCTGTCACATACCTGTATCTCTAACCATCGATTCCAAATTGAAATGCGGGCTTAGAATATCAGTCAACTCATCCTTACTCGGACCCGGAGCATTATCCAATTCCTCCAAAGCTTCACTAGCCTTCGCCAAATCATCATCCCTCTCATTCATGATCGTATTCACCAAATCATTGTCAAGCAAATCTCCAGAAATCGGCAAAATATCCAGAGGAACTTCTGAATCACTAACATCATCATCCAGAATTTCCTCCCTCTTGATTTGCCGTTCAATTGGCAGCTTCATTTCCTCCCTCTCCTGCTTCGCTTTCACCTTCTCAATCGCCTTGAGTTCATCCTGCGACAACTGAATGGTACCACCTGTATTTCTCACCATCTTCGTCTCATTATCCGAGCCACTTCCATTTTCCGAGTCGTTCTCTTTGGTTGTGTCCATAAGAACCTTGCCGAAGAATGCCTCTTGCATGTAAAGAGGAAAACATTCCGAGAGCTTGGTCTTTGGTTTTCTCCTTTGAGGCTTCCTCCTCGGCTTGTCTTCCGCTATTCCAACCATTCCCTCAGGAGCTTTCTCAGCATCACCCTCCTCCTCCTTGTCTTTCCTCGTTCCCCTCATTTTAACAATGAATCCACCGATTCCGAGTTTCTGCAAATTCCTCTGGCGTTTTCGTCGCAGAACCGGTACGCCGTTCTCAGTCGTGTAGATACTGAAACCCTCGGGTGGAGGTTCGCCACCACGAGGTGTCCAGACCATACCTTCCTTCAGAACTTCAATCGGCTCGTCCTTGACATCGAGAAGATCGAGTTGTGCGCCAGCATCTTCCATCGAATTGTCAAGACTACCACCAGCGACAACGGACTCTATTGTTGCCATGATGTCCGCTTCTTTATCAACAACCGGCAGAAGCTTTCGACGCTTTTTTCGAGTCTGCTGATGCTCAAAGGTCAACGATTTGATGTGATTCATTCCAGACTCGGATAGGTAAACACCGTCGACTAAATACTGTTGAGGCGAAGGTTTATAGATTTCGGGGGTCTCGGGGACGGGTGGTGGCGAGCGAGGAAATTTGGGTTGTGGTTTTGGCAAAGTTCGCAAAATATGAGGTGGTGGCTCATCACTTGGTCGACATCTCGTGCAATTGTAGCCTTCCTCGGCGCACTTTTCAGCGTCCGCTTCATTTTTGATCGAGTCGCAGGAGCAGTGGAGCCACCTTTCGCACTGTATACATTGGATAATTAAATCTCCTTCATTGTAAGGCAGTGTACATTCTAGACAAGTGGCATGCGAGGCACAAGGCCCACACTGGGTGTAGTTCTTCTGCCAGTTGCAGTTGAATCCAGGATCGTTTGAACCGCAAGTCTGACACTGGGCACACCATTTGCACTTCCAATTGCCCTGAGGCACGTAATCCAAGGGCGGATCCATACAGTATATGTGATAGCTTATGTCACAGTCGTCACAAAGTATCAGGCGACCCTCGTCATTCTTCTCTCCGCAACCTTCGCAGACAGTACAGTCGAGGCATCGCCAGCCCTTTTGCAAAATCACTTTCGTGACTTTTACATTCGCACAGTAGGGATGATAACATTGTCCGCACTGTGCACAGGATATCAAGCATCCTTCTTGGTCGGTACCAATTGCCCCGCACATGACGCAGATGTCTTGGGTTAAGACAAATTTGTCCTTTGCCGAGCATAAGACTAGTCGGTTTTCGACTCCAGGCTCGTCTTCTTTTGAGGACTCGGACATACACTGCAAAAGTAAATTGGTAATTAGGGTTACGTTATTGGTAATAACGATTACGTTTTTTCTAAGCTGCAGAGTTTCATTATTTAATAATGTCAGGGTGTTCAGCGATTCATAGGATTGATAGGAACGAAATTCAAGGTCTTTTCAGGTTCTTCAGCCCAAGAAGTCAAGTTTTTCCGGGTCTCTTTTTGCCTTATATCATATTATGAAATAACCGTTTATTATAGGTGTAAAAAATTAGCCCTTTCATTATTTATGTGCCAATAATTTTTTAAAAAAGCTTAAACATACAGAAATTTTTCATTTTTTGCGGACATAAGTCGTCTTTGAAATCCTTGAAATCTTTGAAATCTTAGTGACATTTTTGCAATCTTTTAGAATCTTTTGTAAATTCATGGACATCTTCAAATTTCGGTGAAATCTTTTGGAACTTTTTCAATTTTCGTAAAATACTTTAAGTCTTTGTGCATTTTTCAAGATCATTTAAAATTTTATGTGATCTTTGCAAAATCTTTTAAAAGTTTTTAAATCTTTGGGAAATCTTTTGAAATATTTGTGAAATTTTGCTAATACTTTTGCTTTTAAACTGTTTTATATTCATTTTAAATCATTAAAATATTTTTAATCTATGTAAAATCTTTTGAAATCTTATGCATTGGAATTTGCAACTGTTCATAATCTTTTAAACCTGGAGTAAACGCAATTTTTAAATCATTGAAATCTTTGTATGATGTTCAAAATTCTTTTAAACCCGAGTGGTGGGAAAAAAAACCGAGTGGTAAGTTAAATATCACACAAAAATCATACGTTATCATTCTATATAGAGGAGACGAAATGAAAAAATTATAGAATTATTCACAACGTTGAAGCCTGTTTGTTGCAATCTATAAAATAATTTGTAAAGTCTACAAAAATATGTAGAAAATCTCGTTATTTATTATGTAATGAGTAAAAGATCAATTATATCTTAATAAACAAAGCAAGAACTGTTTAGAAGCAAGACTTCTTCTAAACGAGATATTTTTTTTATAGTAGACTAAATGATATAAATTACTTTTCGCATTTCAATGAAAGAATTGTTTTAACAAAAAAAAAATTTAATTCAAGGTTTTCGTGAAAAGTTCAAGGAAATTTCCAAATTTTCAAGGTTCAAACAAAATTTAAGGAGAATTCCAGGTTTTCAAAATCAATGTTTCATTTTTCCTGTCTGTTATAAATTTTTTTAAATAAAATTAATGTTTGGGTTCCACATTGGATTCAATATGAAACACTTAAGACTTCAAGTCAAAAAATATACGAATTTGCGGCCACAAAACATGAGTTTTCAAAATGATTCTCTAATTTCCTACTAAATACTTACATTTTTAACAAAAAAGTTGAATTTTAAACTAACAAAGATGAACTTTCAACTAAATGGTCGAATTTTCAAAAAAACTTTGAAAAAACAAAGCTTTAACAAAATAGTTAAATTTTCAACCAGAGATGACTTAAAAAAATCATGAATATATAACAACAAGAAGCATTTTTAATAAATATTTTTCAACTTTTATTCAATTAATAGAAATTTCAGCCCTATAGATGAATTTTCCACCAAACGTTCGAACTTTCAAACAAGAAAAAAAAATTGTCTACAAAAATAAAAGATTTTTTTAACAAAATAGTTAAATTTTCAATCTATGAGATAAATTTTTCATTAAAATTATGAGTCTTTACAAAAAAAATGCATTTTAACAAATATTGATTAACTTGAAGCCAAGTAGTTGAACTTTAAACCAAATGATCGGGCTTTAAAAAAAATCAATCAAATACTTTAATTTTCAAACAAAACAATAAATACATTTTCAACCAGACATCAATTTTGTATTAAAATGATGCAGCCTTAACAAAAAAATGCATTATTAACAATGAATATTTAACCTTTAGCCAAGCAGTTGCATTTTTAACCAAACAAATTGAACAAAAATGTTAAATTTTCAAGTCAAAGAGGCGAATTTTCTACAAAAGTTGAATTTTATATAATATATAAAAAAATAATTTTTAACCAAATACTTAAATTTTCTACTAAAATAAGTGAATTTTCAATAAGAAAATTGATATTTTAAGCCAAATATAAGAATTTTCTACAAAACAGTGAAATTATCAACCTGAAAAAAAGAATTTTCAACCAAAATGTAAATTTTCAAACAAACAGTTTATATTTAAATAAAAAATTGCTGAATTCAATAAAAAAACTTTATAATTTCGAATAAAAAACAATTTCATCCATGCAGAGAAGATTAACGTCTAACCAAATAGTAACATTTTCACATAAAAGAGATGAATTTTCAACTAAAATTATAAACCTTACTTAAATTTTTTTAAATTTTAAATCAAGAACAGTTGAGTTCAATTAAAAAAGATGAATTCTTAACGAAGAACGTAACAGTCGATATTTAAACCAGAGTTTTGTATTTGTAGCTTAAAAACAGCGAAATTTAACCAAAAATATAAGTTTTCAACAAAATAGTTGAAACCTCGACCAAAATAGATTAATTTTTAACAAAAAAAGATCAAATTCACACCGAAAGAGAATCTTTATACGAAAAAGACGCTTTATATAAAAAAATTTAAATTGTCAAACAAGAAAGATTTTTCAGTCAAAAGAAATGCCTACTAAATTGTTGAATGTTCAATCAAAGGCGAATTTTTAAACAAAAACTTAATTTATAACAAAAAAGTTTAATTTTCTATCAATATAATAGTATAGTCAACACAAAAAGACGTATTTGCAAAAAAACAATGAAATTTTTAGGCCAAAAAGAGGAATTTTCTACAAAACAGTTAAATGATTAACCGGAAAATATGATTTTTCAACAATAAAGTTAATTTTTAACTATAAAGTTCATTTTCAACCAAACAATTAAATTTTAAACCAAGAATTATCAATTTTCAACCAAAAATAGAATAGTTTAGTTTGTATTAGAATTCGCAAAAAAAAAATTCTTAACCAACTATTGCCATTTTTTAACTGAAAGAGATGAATTCCGAATAAAAAATATATAATACTTAAAATTTCATTTGAAAAGAATTAACTTTAACCAAAAACACTTGGCTATTATTATTGAATTCTATTAATTTAGTTTTCATTGAGGCGAAAAAACTAGAAAAGGGATCAATTTTATAAACTTCAACTTTAGTTTATCAAAAGTTCCCAGACTTTCCAGAATTCCCTGACCTGTATCAATCCTGCATTTGTAAATAACATGTCACCGTTTATACCCGAAATCAGCTAAAACTAGTTTTATCCAGATAAAGCAAGAAAGTACCTGGATCATTTGTCAACATTAGTTTCAACTAGTCAAAACCCCAAGAAATGTTAAATTCCACCTGTTTTCGTTTTTTAACGGAAAATACCAGCTAAAACTAGTCTCATCCAAATTTGCTTTTAAAAAAACCAGTTTTACCAACACTATTCAGTGAAAACCCGAAAAACTGAGAGTGCAATGACTGTTCACAGTAATAGAATCTAGCTTCAACAAATAATTTCAGTTAAAACACGAACTAAGATAGAATTTGTTAAAAAAATCTTCGGTTTTGTGACAAAAGGACTTGGTTACTTCGCGCTTCAGCTAGTTTAAACTGAATTCGCGTGGAAACGGTGACATAGATACTGACTAAATATTTCAAAAGAAAAAAAAACAATACCTGCAATCCGAGCCCAGGAACACCAAAAATGCCCCTCATTTTAGCTTTTGGTCCTCTCTTCCTGCCAAACTCATTCATCTTCTGCCGCTTTTGGTAACCGTGTTTCCCAATTCCCTTGGGTCTTCCAACGATGCCCCCACCAAGACCAAACCTCTTTTTCGCAATCTTGGAAGCACAAAACGGTTTCCCTTTCCCAAGTCCCAATGAAAAATACGAATCATCCATTCCTCCCGTATAATCATACTCCGACGAATCCCCATCATACAAACTATCTTGCGACCCAGTCAAACTCAAATCCAAGCCATGATCATCAAAACTGTCCTTTCGCTTCATCAGTGCCATATTCTTGCAATTCTTGCACACATACTCATAATCCGAATTTTCCTCTTTACGCTTCTGATAAGTGTGCGGATCCGCATCAGCATCACAGGTGCCATGAACGAATTTCTTACACGAGTTGCATTGTACCATTTCGCGGTAGGCGGCTGCTCGATAAGCTTTTCGGCAAAGTGGACATGAAAAGCCCTTGTTTCGCTGTTGGTAGCACGAGTCGCAAACTGTGTACTGAGCATGCCATCTTGATGAAAGACCAGCACCCGGGGTGCGCGAGCCACAATCAGTGCAAATTCGACAGCTCAAACATTTCCAACCGAATTTTGGAATGGAAGTGACAACGGGCCTCATACAGCCGGGATGGTAAACCTTCTCGCAATTCTCGCAAACTATCACTTTTGACACCTCTTCGGGCTGCCGACAGACCTGGCACACACGACAACTTCCACATTGCCAACCAGCTCGAACTCCCGGCAAAAGGCGGAGACCCACACAACTTCCATGGTAGTGCTGACAGCAAACGGAGCACATCACTAGTTTTGAGACATCTCCAAGCTGTCCGCAATCTCCACAGAATATCTCGGGATTTACTGAAATAATTTCAAAAATTTCTCCTTTATATTTAATGCTCAAATTACGAAAGTTTTAGAAATACAAGTGTTTATCATCACAGGGTGGCGATTCGGCGGACGAATTTAAATTCCCGATCAACTAAAAACAAGAAAAACGCAAACACTTCCTTTCATTCATGACCTTCATTCTAAATATACTTACCAAAGCAGTGAAAATAAATAATTAAAAAATGAATTTTTAAACAAATACTTAAATTTTTCAATAAAAACATACATTTTTAACATAAACATGGAATAGTTAAAATATTAGTTAAAAAATTTTATTTTCAACATAAAAAAGGGTTTTCAACAAAATAGTTCAAGAACAAAATAATTTTTACAGTAAAAGATAAATTGAAGGATCGCAGTACATAACTAGATAGCCAACAAAATCGGAATTTTTCAAGACAGCGAAAAAACATTCTGTAAAATCGAAATCACCATTTAAAGATAAAACAAAAGTTTACTCCCGAGCTAAAGTATTTCTAAACTGAGGCCAAAAAAGTATGATTAAAAAATATTATTCAGTTCTGAGAAAGGAAATGTGGAATTTTACAATCTCAAAGTGACAAGAAGCTAAAATTAGAACAGGCTTAGTTGCAAATTACGATAAAATTTGCAATTTTCAGTTGACACAAAAAATAAAATTTACCACTCGAGATATTAAGTTGATAAATTGGGAGAAAATGAGGTTTCCGAGTAAATCGTTCAAAAATTTTGAGGTTTAAATTTCACGGTTTTTGCACATCGTCTTTAGATACCGACTAAAGATCTATTTTTCATTTGTTTAAAATAATAAAAACTTGCTCCCAGGATATTGGGAGGCTGAATAAGAATAAGAGTTTTCACACGAAAAATGATTTTGTTCTGAGAAAATGAAGATTTAGTGTGACGGTATTGCACTGTGAAGATTTTTGGTTGGAAGTTCTATAAAAAGAAGAAAGTTCTATGTTTTTTGATCAATAAATGATAATAATTTTACGAAAAACGCTTTCGATTGCAAGGCAAAAAGTTCAGTAAGAAACATTCTAAAAGAAGCTTTTTGTGCAAAATGAAGATTTACTGCATTTTAAAACTTTTAGGAAGGGAAAGTTGGTCAGAGCAATTTGAAAAAAAAAGAAAATTGTAGACAAGTACAGAGAGACGGTTATCTGGTTTTAAATTAACAATCTTTTTATTACTATAATAAAAACGCGCTTTTGAACAAATCCTTTAACTCAATATGTATTTCATTTTTGAAGAATTTTGTATGCAAAAAGCCTTTTTTCAAATTAATGATATATCAAGCAAATGAATTTTCAACAAAAACTATATAACATTCAATTGGAATAAGTTAAACGTTCAGTTAAAAAAAATTACTTTCAACCAAAAACTTACTAACTTTTAAAAAATAGTTGCATTTTTAAAAAAGTAAAAAAAAACATGAATTTTCATCTAACAAGATCATTTTTCAACAAAAATTGAATAATTATACATTTTTGGTTCAAAAAACGAAATAATTTAAAGCCAAAGAATCAACAAAGTTTCAACAAAAAAGTTAATATTCGGTAAAAAAAAGATTCCTTTTCACCCAAAGAAAAAAATGTTTTCTATTAAATAGCTTATATTTCAACCATAGAAATGAATTTTCAATTAAAATGATGAATCTTCACCCAAAAAAATTAATTTTTAACAAAAGAGATTAACTTACAAATTTTCTTTTAAAAATGTAATTCTTAAAAAAAAAGAAGGAATTTAAGGAAAATAAGTTAATTTCCTACTGGAATACTTACATTTTTAGTTAAGATACCTGATTTTAAACAAAGTAATTGAATTTTAACCAGAGATGTATTTTCAATTGAAATGAATCTTCAACCAAAAAAATAATTTTTAATAAAAAAAACTTGAACTTTAAACAAAGTAATTTTATTTCCAATCAAAAAGATGAATTAAAAAAGAATAGTTGAATTTTCTATCAAAATGATGAATTTTCAACCAAAAATAGAATACTTAAATTAACGGATAAAAATCTAATTCTTAACATACAAAAAATATATTTTCAGCAAAATAGTCCAATTTTCTCATGGAATAGTTGAATTTTGATTTTTAAAAAATATCATGAATTTTCTATCCAAAAGCATAAACAAGGAAAAGTGAAATCTTCTTGAAAATAGGAGAAAAAGACAAAAAAAAATCAATTTTCGAGAAAAAAATGACTCTTTATCAAAATAGCTGAATTTTCCACTAAAATTAAAATTAAAAAAAATTAATTTCATAATATTTAAAAAAATGTAACTTTATCACGCCCAATATTAGTGAATACCATTCCAAATACATTTTTTTCAAAAAGCGAGACGATCTTTATTGCAAAAAAAAAAAAAAATAGAAATTCCCGGTTTTCAAAAAAATTTACCGGATTTTTTTAAACAGTATTGATCATTATACAAAAGATTCTTTATTAAGCATAAAAAAGTTCCTACTGAGAAAGTAGATACAAAGCAATTTCCCGGTCTTCAAAAATGCAAGGTCATTTCCCGGATTCACGGTCGGATGACCACCCCTAACCTCGCCGCCGTACACATCCAAATGTTAAATAATTTTAATTTCGAGCCTCAATAACACCTTCTCACATTCTTAATAGCATGGAAAAAATTATGTAGTTTGAAATGAAAATATCTAAAATAAAACTTACACATTAGAGGGACTTGGTCCGTATGCAGGTTGCAAAATAAAGACAAAGTTTCTTTCTCTTGAAAACAACTAGAAGCAGCCGCACACGGCAAATGAAAATAACGATTGCACGATCCCACCTAAAAACAAAATAAAAATAAGTTAATAAATAAATAAATCAATTAATCAAGCATAAAGTATTAATTGAAAAAGTATTTTTTTTACCTTGCAGGAAATTCCTGCTCCATAGTGCGAACAACAGGCACAGCGTCGCGACGAAGCCTGAATGATAGCAGAACTGATAATTTCCGTAGAAAGATTATGATTGTTGCTGGACCACACTGCACAGTAAAAATGAGCGTAAAAATGCCCAGTTGGCTCAAATAATATTCCCACTTCTGGTTCCTCGGAATAACCAACTATTGATAATTCCTCGACTGGTTCGATGAAATTGGAGAGACTAGGATTTCTGAAAGTCGTCCTAAGTTTTTCAAGATTATAGAGATGTGAATGTGAAAAGATTTTATAAAAGCATATTGTTAAATATATATAAAAATAATTGACACAGGGTTGCTACAAAATCCTAATTCCTTAATTTCCTCATCAATTTTTCAGTCTTTTCCTGACTGTTCAAAATGTAAGAAACGTAAAATATATGAATTTTCAACCAAAAAGATACATGTTTCCTCATCAAAAAAATTAATTAACTTTTCAATTCACAAAAATTAACTTTCAATAAAAAAAGAAACTAATTTTCAACGAAAGAAATGTTTTGTCAACCAAGAACATATTTTCAACCAAAAAGATTAAGTTTTAATAAAGTAAATGAATTTTCAATGAAATATATGAATTTAAGGAATTTTAACCTGATAGTTAAATTTTTAACCAAAGAAATGAATTTTCAACCTGAATAATAAAACAGTCAGAAAGAAGATAATGATAACAACAAAAATTTCAAACAAAATACAGGAAGTTTCAAAATAATAGTTCAATTTTAAACAAAAAAAGAGATTTACTACGATGATGAATCAAAACAAAAATTTTTTTTAGATGAGTTGTTCAAAAAATCTTTACAAATCTGTTGAGTTATTAACAAAGTAATCAGATTAACTTCTACTTCAGTTTATCGAAAATTTCCACACTCTTTAAGGTTTTCCCTGAGATTCCTTGATCAGTTTTAAATTCCCTGTTCTGTAGCAACCTTGTTATAGCTTAATTGGATCATATGAATTACCTGCACTTGGCGAGACTTTTCACCCTTCGACACGTAACAGCTCCTGGTCCACTTGTGCGGGGACTTTTATCCCCAGGATTTACAACATCCATCGGAACTTCAGGCGTTTCATCGCGAATAGCATTTTTTACAGGCGTCAATCCTTCAGGTAACGTGTACCTGTCCATTTTTCCCTGACCCAACTGACTCCTTTCTCCCAAGTTGCAAAAAGCACAGATTTTACCCGGCCTGTTAAATAACGAAACAAAATATAAGAGTCCACTTAATACCACTTTTTATTTTAGACCTAGACATAGAACATTTTATAAACGAAATAAAACAGTATGTGAGATACAAATTTATTCATTTATTTTGAATAAAAAAAATGTATTTTCTACTATGAAATATGGGTTTTTAACCAAATACTTGCATTTTTAACAAAATAATTACATTTTTAACATAATAGTTGAATTTTGAACCTAACAGATACATTCCTAAACAGAAAGTGCCATGGTTAATATTTTAATCAAAAATGATTACATTTATTTAAAAAACAAAAGAATTTCAAACCCAAAAAAACGAATTTTCAACAAATGAAGATAATTCCCTCAAGAAAGAAATAAAAACTTATCTAAATTTTTTAACCTTAAAGCCAAATGACGGATTTTCTCTAACAAAACATAGAATTTTCAACAAAAAAAATTTTATTTTTTATTTTTTAGTTTGTACATTTTTTTACTCGGCAAAAAAATAATTTTCCACCAAACTGATGCATTTTTACCCAACAAAAATGAAATTTCAAACCAAGAAAATCATTTTTTTTATCTAAAAAGGAGAATTCGCGACTAAAAAAGATTATAATTAAATTTACAACCAAAGTGATGAATCTTCGATCAAATAAATTTACTTCCAACAGAAAGTGTAATAGATGATATTTCCACAAAAAAGTACTTTAATTTTCAGTCAAAAATAGTTCAATTAAATTTAGAAAATACGAATTTTCAACAAAACAGTTAAGTTTTAAACTCAAAAATATGAATTTTGAGTAGAGATGACAATTTTTACATAAAATGATGAATCTTTAAACAAATAGATGAATTTTCTACCAAAAAAAGGATAAATATTCAGTTCGAAAAATAAATTTTCAACCAAAGGAAACCCAAATTTTCAACAAAACAATTTAATTAGTAATTAAGAAGATGAATTTTTAACTAGTGAGATTACTTTTCTACAAAAGAAAAATTAATTTTCAAAAACAAATGCAATAGCTGATATTTCGACCAAAAAATACTTTAATTTTCAGTCAAAAACAGTTGAATTATATTTAAAAAAGCGAAGTTTTAAGGAAGAATTCCCTGAAAAACCTTAATTTTAAACCAAAAAAAGGCTTTTTCACTAAAGAGTTAAGATTTCAACCAGACATTAACCTCAAATCAAAAAAATTAAATTTTAAAAATGGAGTTTAGCTCTTACTCAAATAAAAACATAAATCTAAAAAAAAATAAGAATAATTTTTTAGCAAAGTTATTCAATTAAATATTTCAAATAGAATAGTTGAATTTTCAAGTAAAGAAGAATAATTTGTAACCAAAAAAATGGATTTTCATGAAGACTGAATGAAATTTTTACTAAAACAGATGAATTTTCAAACAATATAGTTCAATTTTTTTTTTAAACAGATCTCAGTTGACTCTTTACGATAAAAATATGAATTGTTAAACAACAAATACGTTTCTTCTAAAAAAAAATGAATTTTCAATTTAAAAAGGCGAATTTTTTAAAACAAACAGTTATATTTTTATCCAAGAAACATGAAACTTGTACTGAAACAGATTCATTTTTATTAAAGAGTTTTATTTTAATAGTTGAATATTCATTTAAAAAAGGTTCCAGTTGACTTTTTAATATCAAAATATTAATTTTTTAACAAAAAATAAGTTTCTACGAAAAAAATTTAATTCTCAATCCAAAAAGACGAATTTTTTCAGCCAAAAATGATGAATTTTTAACATATAATTGTTGAATTCTCTACCAAATAGTTGCATTTTTACCAAAAAAAAGATTATGTTAAAAGAAAAAGATTTCAGTTAATTTTTGAAGACAAAAATATAAATTTTAAACTAAAATTACATTTTCAAGAAAAAAATAAAATTTTCCACCTTTAATTTTCAAACAACCAGTTGCATTTTTATACAAGAAAGACAAAATTTCTGCTCAAGCAAGTGAATTTTAAAATCAAAAAGACAAACTTGCAAAAAGAGATGAATTTTATAACCGAACAGTTGCATTTTTATTCAAGAGGAAATTTCTTCTAAAAAATATTAATTTAAAAAAATGCTGAAAAAATAGTTAAATTTGCATCCAAAGAAGAATTCCAGTCCACTTCCCAACACCAAAATAAGGATTGTAAACAATAAGGATATTTTCTGCTAAATAATCGATTTTTTTAACCAAAAAGTATGATTTGCTAACACGATTGTTAAAATTTCTATTTATTAAATTTGTTATTTGTTAAATTTTCAACCAAATATTAACTAATTTTGTTTACCATTGCTCTGGAAAGTTAGGTGGTTCGTCGGGAGCTGGCATCGATCTATCATTCCCGGAGTTTTCACCGTCTCCTATTCCATCTTCACCAATACGCAGAGGACTCGGCGATTCGGAATGCGTATCATCATCCTTGCTTTTGGTTCTACGAGGCATGCCCCGCGCATAGCCAAGTCTAAAATCAGAAAATATATAAATTATGTTTCATAATATACTAAATTTAAGGAATTCTTATCAATTACTTATTCCAGGAATAACAGGGTGCCCGCCCGCAAAACTTCATTTTAAATATTCTTTCAATCTTCTCTGATTAATTTTTCATTCTCTCTGTACACTAAAATTTTTAATATACAATCTTTTATGAATGGAAGGCAACTATTTACATTTACGAATTTTAAATTGATTATTCTCAGAACTGCTACAGTCTAATTTACTTGAAAAAGGTGATCTACACTAACCCGTAAAATGACTAAAAGGAATTCGATTCATAAAACTTACAAATAATTCAAGGTTAATTGGAGATATTCAAATGAATAAGCAAAATTTCCAAAAAATTCCATTGATTTTAGTAAAATTTGAGTAAATTTAGAGGCATTTAAGGGAAACGAGAAGAATTCAATTAAATTTAAAAAAATGTATAATGAATTAAAACAGAATCAAGCGAAAAGAAAACGATTAAAGAATATGAAAATAGTATAATACAATGAGTTTAAAATAAGTTAAGAAAAATGTATAGGATTTCGAAGTGGATTTGAACAACTTCAAAAGACCAATTAAGCTAAAACTTTTTAAAAAATTAAATTCATTGAATTGAGAGGAATTTATAATAATTCAATTGAATTAAAAACAACCAAGAGAATTCTAAATAATTCAAAATATAGCAGTATAATTTAAGAATTTAAAATCCCTTGCTTCTTGTGAATGACGTATTTGTAATTTCTTAAAACATTATAAAATCACGTCAAATTACATTGGATTCAATGATATTTCGCGAAATCCTTGAAATCCCTTGAAACTATTTGCAGCTCTCGAAAATGTATTGGAATATTTTAAAATATTCTAAAATATTCAAAATGCTTTGAAATCTCATAAAAAGAATGAAATTAATTTAATATTTGTTTGAATCCTTGGAAATACCCTAAAACAATTAAAATCCTTTAAAATATTGAAATCTTTTCAGATATGTTAAAGCTTAAAAATTGCTTGGAATTAAAAAAAAACAATCAAAATCCTTTAAATTAATTCAAATAACTAAAATCTATTAAAAATACCCTAAGATATTTCACATCTTTTGACGTCGTTTGAAATCCCTTTAAAATTTATAAAGCCCTTAAAAATTCCTTGGAATATTCAAAATTACCCTAAGATCTTTCAAAATCTTTAAAATCCCTTTAAATGATTGAAATGCATTCAAATTATTTAAATCTATTAAGCATTACATGTAATCTTTTAAAATGTCCTTAAATATTTGAAATCCTCATAAATCTCTTAAAACTTTTGAAAACTCTTGAAAATTCCTTGAAATTTTTTTAAATACCATAAATTTCTTTGGAATGCCTTCAAATATTAAAATCTATTAAGAATTCTTATCAATCTTTTAAAATACGCTAAAATATTTTAAATTCTTATCAATCTCTTGACAGTTTTGAAAACCCCTGAAAATTCATTAGAATATTTTTTAAATACCCTAAAATACTTTGGAATGCCTTAAAGTATTAGAATCAATTCATCATTCCTTGAAATCTTTTAAAATACCCTAAAACATTTTAAATCCTTTCAAATCTTTTTAAATCTTGAAACTTTTGAGAACTCCTGAACATTCCTTGGAATATTTAAAAATACCCTAAAATCCTTAGAAATGTCTTCAAAGTATTGAAATCTCTGATGAATTAATTGAAATATTTTAAAATGCAATACAATATTTTTAATTCTTTCAAAGCCCTTGAAACTTATTAAAGCTTTTGAAAATGCTCGGGAATTTTAAAAAGTAGCATCCTTTAAAATATCCTAAAAAGTGTCAAACAAAAAATGTAGAAAATTAATAATCCTTGGGTTCTCTGTTCTAAATTAATTTAAAAAAAAAGTAATGAGTGTGATCTTTTTATTAAATAAAGTAACTATAGTGTCCTTATCTTACACAAGTGCCCAAACATTTATCTTAGAAAAAAATGTGAATGCAAAAATTTGGCCACTGCTTTTCCTTAAAAATCCCTGACTTTTCTCTGTTTTGCAGGTTTTACCTGACCTGCGGCCACCCTGGTTAAATATAAAATAATTCAAATTTCAGGAATAAGAAATGAGGAATTTGAGAAATAATAAATTTCAACTTACCCCTTGCCCCTCGTGGAACCTCTAAATGATCTACGCACTCCGACACCTCTGATAGATCCTGGAGGACGCTCTTTTCGAGGCCTTCCAGGACCCCTCCGAATATTTAAGGGTTTTCCACCAGGATGTGAAAATTTTTGATATCGCATTGGATCAGGAAACGGCTCATCGGGTGCGACCGCACACAGCACTGTTATAAAAAATAGATAAATTAGTATTAAAATAATACGAAAAGGCTTTCATCAACAAATTATCATCAGCTCTAGAAACCCCATAAAATTCTTAAAAATAATTTTAAGAAAAAAATGTAAATTTTCTCAAATGCGCCATAATCGATGGAAAAGTTCTGAAAGCTCGTGAAATCTCATCCATTTTCTTAAAATAATTTGAAATGTCTCATATTTTTTGGGACTGTTGAAATGATTTAAAATTCCAAAGTTCCATTGAAATATTTTACAATATTTTGCAATTCCTAGAAATCCTCTGAAATTTTTAGAAATAACATGAAATCCTGTGAATCCTTTACAATATTTGTAAATACTTCCAAATCCTTAAAATCTTATAAAATACTTCGGGGTCTCTAAAAATTCCTTTAAATCTTTTGAACCCATTTCAAACCTCTAGAAGTTAAAATATTTCTTTAAAACCCTTTCATAGACCATAAATAAATTGAAAAATATTAAAGTGATTTTCAATCCTTTTGCAAATGCTGTGAAATCTTTTGAAACAATTCTAAAACAGCGAACACCTATTTAAATTATTCGCAATTCCTGAAAGGTCCTTGATATCCATTGAATATATTTTTTGTTAACCTCTCCGAATCCCTTAAAATCTTCTTAAAACTGTTAAAAATCACAGATATTCTGTGAGTCTTTGAAATCTTTTTAAATTATGCACATAGTCTCAAGAAATGATGAAATCCCATAACATTCTTTCAATATCTAAAATTGTTTTAAGATTCCTTGACACCTGTTGAAGTAATTAGAAATTCCTTGAAATTTTTGAGACTGTCCGGAGCTTTTAATGGGATTTTGAACAGTTGAAGGTATATCATAATAATGCAAACGATTTCAAGAAATTTTAACATTTAAAGATCTTTCGATTATTTCACGGGATTTCAAAGGATTTCCGAACAATATAAAACATTGAAAGGGACTTTCAAATTTAAAAAAAAAATTTAATTGACTTCAAGAGCTTCAAGATATTATCAAATAAAATTTCAGAGAGAACTTCAATTATTTCAAGCGATTTTAGAGGATTTTAAAGGACTTCAATGAGTTTTATCAGATTTTATGAGATTTCAAGAAATGCTGAAGAATTTCTACGGATTGTTAGAGATTTGAAGAATTTTACGGAATTACGAACGATGTCGGTTCATTAAAAAAAAATTAAGGATTTTAAGAAATTTTGAGATATTTCAAAAGAAGACACGCGATTTTATTTAAGAGATACGGATGTATTTGCAGGCATTTTCAGAGATCAGGCGATTTTAATATGATTTGATTATTTAAAGAGTTTTCATACAAATTCAAAAGATTTGAAGCGCTTTCGATTTCACGGGATTTCAACACATTCAAAAGAATTTCAAGAAATTGTAATATTTTAAAATATTTTTAATGATTTCAAAAGATTTAGAAGCAATTTGAAGAGATCGCTATAGATTTTAAAGCATTATAAGGCATTTTTATTAATTTCCGTGTAGATTATGCGTTTCCGAATAATATAAAAGGTTCTAACGAATTTTTAAACATTTAAAGGGCTTTCGATATTTTAACAGAATTTTAAATCATTTTCGAATATAAAAGATTGAAAGATATTTTAAGAAAGTTTAATGGGTTTGAAATATATTTTAAGTGATTTTAGGATTCGAAAATTTTCCCAGGTAATTGTAAGATTTCAATTAATTTTAAAGGTATCTTGGAATACTTTGAAAGACTTCAATAAATTTGAAAGGGATCTTTTTGAAAGATTTTGAAAGATTTCACAATAATGCAAGGATTTTAACTGATTTTTAAATATTTTAAGGGATTGCCGTGGGGTTTAAAGGATTTTGATGGAAGTTTGAATATTTCAAGCGAATTCTAGGGAATATAACGAAATGTACGGCATTTAAAGGGATTTTGATGATTTTCAAACATTTAACAGAATTTAAAGGCTTTCTGAAGAATATAAGACTTAGAGGCTTCGAGAAAATTTAAGAACTTTAAAAATATTTTAAGCGATTTAAAGAGATTCGAAAAGATTCTCAGGGATTTAAAAGATTTCAAATAATTTCAAGGGATCTCGCAGTATTTCACAGAATTTTAACAGTCTTGAAGAGACTGCTGTGGACTTTAAAAGATTCAATGGGATTTCGAGAAATTTTAATAATTAAACAAATATTTTTAACAATTTTTATGGAAGCTTAAAGATTTGAAGCGATTCTAACGAATTTTAAGAGATTCATTAGGGGTTTCGGTAACTTCACGGGATTTCAAAAGATTTAACGAAATTTTAAATGGATTTCCGAATAACATTACTTTAAAAATTCAATTATTTTAAAAAGGATTTAATGAATTTCAAGGAATCTTTTCATATTTCATAGAATTTCAAGGATTTTAACCAATTTGTACAGGCTGCCGTGAATCTTCATAGTTTTTATATTCTTTTGAGTGATATCAAGAGATTCGGAAATTTGGATTTGAACCGATTTATAGATTTTAAAGGATTATAAGGATTTGTATGGAAGTTAATTTAATAATAAATTTCGCGGGATTTCCGAATAACACTAAATATTGCAAAGAATTTCGAGAAATTTTTATGACTTTTAGAAGATTTTAAGTTATTTCAAGATGATAAGGGATCTTTTTATTGTATTTTACAGATTTCAAACGATTTTAAGGATTTCTGAAGATTTTATGGAATCTCAAAGAATCTTCAAAGAAATTCAAGAAGGCACTAAATCTACGAAATGCATTTTCGTGATTCGTAAGATTTTCGCATCCCCCACCCCAAAAAAAGCCTTCCGTAATTGTTGGACGCTCCCCACTCAAAATTTGAATTAAAAATTTTGTTTAAAAAAACTAACTGTTTCCAGAAATGGGAACTGGACCAAGCAATTGGTCGGAGTTTGCAGGAGAAACAGGAATCCCTGCGGTATCCTCATCTTCATCTTCTCCGTCAGACGCTTCGTCAAGCTCCATTTCTTCTTCTCCCTCCAAACGCTCTTCATCATCCATGGCACTTCTTTTTTAAAAAGTGTCTTGGGTAGTTTCTGTAAACAAATTGTCAATCATAATACGATTTTTTTGCAACATTTTCTATATAATTATTTTATTCACAATATTTCGATATGAAAAACAAGGTTTCAAAAACAATCCTCTAGATTTTTTAATACATTTTATGACTAAAAATAGATTTTAACATTTACTAACAAATACATAAGTACTATGATTATTTAAATAGTACGTTTCCAAAAAGTTGTAATTTCATAAACATCAAATAGATATCCTTCGTGAAATTAAAGGAAAAATTTACGCAGAATGAAACAAATCTTGAGCTAAGTGTCTATTTAAAACATTATTTCAAGATCGAAATGAAATGCTTTTTAAATTAAATTTTAACCAGATTTTGAGGTTGCTGAAAATCTTCCATTTACCCCTTGGTATTCTCAGAAACTAAAATGGAGATCAAAAGAGGCCTTTTTGGTTTCTGCGCAGAAACTACGCGCATGTTCTCCACCGAAAGACAATATTATAATATTATAATATAATAATATAATATTATTAATATTATATTATAATTATAAAAAAATGCACTATCTCTGATTATATCACTAAGTTTAGTTTTTTTTGATATTTCAAGCAGTAAGTTAATAAATCGTTGCGTAATTTAAGAATCTATTTCCCTTATCAATATAATAAATTCAAGCTGATATCTTTTTTGAGTAGCGATAAGAGCTTCACAGTTTAAAAAACGAATGCTCCGAAATGGTTTATCATATTATAATTTTTTATAATTTATTATAATATTTTTAAATTTATTCTAATTGCTTATAATCTATAAACGTTTTACGAACGATTTTTCACTAACTATAACAAAATTGCTTAAAAATTGTGTTATAATTAAAAATTTGAATGACATTTAAAATTTGATAGTGGAAAAAACGGCAGGTGCCTTTTACATAAGATAATTGAAAACAATATTCTTCAACTAAACTAATCAACATACATAATTTTACTAAATTAAATTTCGAAATATAATGATTCTGAATAACACTTAACTTTTTTGAATTGTTTAAAAAATGATTTAGAGCAACACTTGATGTTTAAAAGGCAATAAAATATGCTAGAATCATTTACTAACTTCAGATTAGATAGCCGTAAAAGGATAGGCATTTTTTTAAATATCCTGAAATAAGTTGCTCTAAAACAAATTAAAAACAAGTTTAACGACCTAGACACACGTTTATAAATCAAGTATTTTAAATAACGGTAATAAATCATTATAATAGATAATCCAGTTTAAAATATGCAAATTACGGAAAACTAAGTGAAAAAGATCACAGCTCGAAAAATTGATGGAAATAATGAAAATAGGAGAAATGAAAAAGGGAGAAAAGCGAAGAAAGATAAAAAAAGTTCAGCCGTCAATGTAGCAGACAGTACAACAATCGTGGTAAATTACGCTAGTTTATTATTGTATTTATCCGCGGGCGTATTTGTTTTGGAGTCTTGCCATGATTTTTTTCGGCGAACAGGTATTTTTGGAGATTATTTGATTAAAATTAAGCAATTTGGGAAATAAATTGGATCGGAATTTTCGAGCTCGCTTATGTCGTTGATGTCCTTACAGGTAGAGGTAGCGCTCGGTCACGAAAGGATGGCGTTCCCATCCTAGGGAACACGGAACTCCGAATCACCAGATAACATTTTCCAACCTCGAAAAAGCGATGGTATCCTTGTAAAATGTCACTTTTGGGTAAAACAATAGGGTTTTTGCGGTCGCGAAACTTACGCGGGTACCAAACTGTCAGCAAACAGAAACCTTTCGTTGGCTAGTTTACCGAATTAGAGCGCGAGACGCGCCATTACTGTCAGGGTTTGTAGGCTATAAACACACCTCGAGTTCATGCCTCGAGTCGAGAGAAACTTTTCGAAGCACACGTACCTTCCGATTATTGTGGCATTCTCCGATGTCTCATGATGGATTCGCGCGCACTGTAATTACTGAGGTTCTCGACGTATTTTGCACAGTTTGATCTGATAAACATCTTGGAGCAAACAGAAAAATGTCAGAAAACTACAAACGGATGAGTACACGCCGGCTAAAACGGGGTGAACCCAGGCAGAAAACTTCAAATGGCTGCAATCCCGGAATCCGGATTCCGGAAGTCTGCCCAAGTGAGTTGAGCTGGTTGACCACGAGATAGCGCGTCGATTGAGGCGCGAGAATCATTTAATTTTAAAAAAAGGCTGGACTTGTATTAGTTTATTTCAGAACTTTGAATAAAATTATCTTTATTGGGCCATTCCAAAAATACATAAAAAATATATATACGAATAAAAAATTTTTGAAATGCTTGAAAAAAATTAAAATTTGTGATTTTGATTGACAAGTAATGCATCTAATTACAGATTTCGCACGCTTTCCTCTCTAACTTTTTGTTTAGAATTCCTTTTCCCCCTAGTTGAAAAAAACTTTTACCTATCCTCATTTTTCTCCTAAATGCGAACTAGGATACTAAAATGCAAAGAGAAAATTCAAATAATTTCGCTTTTTTTTGTTGGAGATTCTGCTATTTGGTTGTAGATTTAAGCACTTTTTTGTAAATTACTTTTTTTCACTGAAAATTTAACTATTCCCTTTTTTGCTGGATATTTATTTTTTTTAGTTGAAAATCTAACTATTTTCTTGAAAATTTTTTTTTTTCAAGTTAAATTGCTTTGTTAAGTATTCATTTAATTTTTTTATTATTTATCTATTTTGTTGTAAATTGTTTCTTTGCTCAAAAATTATTTTTTAAACTGATAATTAAATATTTCATTTTTGCATGAAACTGTTTATTTTTACTGTAAAATTCAACTAATTAGTTTTCAAATGAGAATTTTTTATTTTTTGTAGAAAGTTGAACTCCTTTGTTAAACATTATATTTATTGGTTCAAAATTCAACTATTTTGTAGAAAATTATTTTGTTCTTGAACATAGATTTATTTAACTGAAAAATACTATTCCATTTTTGGTTAGAAAATGTTCGTTTTTAGTTGGAAATTTAAGTAATTAATTTTTATTTGAGAATTTATCTTTCCTGCTTGAAAGTTGAAGTACTTTTTAAAATATTCTATTCATTAGTTGAAGATTTAAACAATTTGTTGCAAAAAATCGTTTTTTGTTTGAAAATTAATTTTTTTAACTGAAAATTTAACTATTCCATTTTTTGTTAAAAATTCATATTTTTTAGTTGAAAATTCAACTAATTATTTAATTAATTGCGAATTAATCCTTCTTGGTTTAAAGTTGAACAACTTAGTTAAAAATTTATTTTATTATTTAAAGATTTAACCTTTTTCTTAAAATTTTGTATTTTGAATTAAATTTTTATCTGAGATTTAAACTATTATATTCTTGGTTGACAAATGATCATCTTTAGTTAAAAATTCAAATATTCAATGTTTCATTGAGAATTCACCTTATTTAAATTTTGAAAATTATTAGTTTAATTGTTCCATTAAAGAAAAAATTTTAATTTGTAAATTAAATGTTTGAATTTTTATGTTCGAATAACAATTAAAAAAATTATTGAATAAATATAAACATTTGAATTGTTTAATTTTTAAAAGTTGAAAATTTCGAAATGTCTACTGTTACGGATTTTTCCGTGAGACTAACCCCTTGTTCATCTCGTTCAAGGCTAACCTTACGGAGAATTCCGTAATACCACTGGTTAATTTTACGTAAAATTCCGTAATACCGTGTTTTAAACATTTTCATTGAGCTGGAAACGAGGAAATATAATTTTTTAATTTTTGTTAAATAGCCAGAGGGGCATTTTCTATTTTTAATATTTTTATAGAGTTTGCAAGAAGAATTTTTTAATTTTATCATTTTTATTGAGTTGGAAGGGAGGAAATTTTGGTTTTAAATAAATTTTTAGATTTTAGAAGAGAATTATTTTTATTTTTCGGATTTTCATTGAATAGGCATTCTTGCATTGAAGGGGGGAATTTTTATTTTAATATATTTTTGGGATTGGTACAGGGTAATTTTTTTGAAATCCATTTTTATTGAGTTGGAATGGTGGAAATTTCAAATGTTAATTTTTCCTGATTTGAAAGAGAGACATGTTTTGTTACATTACAACATTATGAAATGTTTTTTTTTTAACTGGCCGGGAATTTTATGAAACCGAAAACAACCGTTTTAATTGTTATATTTGAAAACTTTTAAATTGTAAGTAAAATTGTTTAATTTTGTTGTACAAATAAATATTGAACACCTATTATTCCCAGACAAAATTCAATTAAGTTGAAGAGATATTTCAAAGTTCTGACAAAATTCAAAATTTATTTCAAATAATTTAAACGAAGTGTCTACATGTATCAACAAATTCCGACTATTCATACTGAAATTACCCAGGATGGCCTAATTTAAAACAAAATATAGATTTTTTATTTTTGCAGATTTCGAAAAAAAATGTAGCCATTTTGTGAGAATTGTTAAAGACTTCAAAAAAAGAAAAAACTTTTTCTTAAGATTCCCAGGAATATTGAAAATGATTTGTTTTATTTTGAAAAATTAATTTTAGAAGAATATTTAAATTGAAGGGTTTTTTTGAAAACAAAGTTAGGAAAAATCTTAGGAAAAATTCGAATAATTAAAAAAATGTTAAGTAGTTCTGAAAAATTTTCAAAGATAATTTAAAATTAGAAAAAATTTTGAAACATCATGTAGATTTATCAAGATTTTGAAATAATATTTGAAAGCTTTTTAATGATTTTGAAATAAAATTTTGAAGCTTTTTAATGAATTTTAAACTTCTTGAAATAAAAGAAATGTAACTACTGATTTATGAAGTGTTAAATGGAAAAATGTTAAGCTTAAGAGGGTTCAGAATTCTATGAATGAAACGGCCACCCTATTTAAGGAAAGAATTTTTTCTGAATTGGAAGAGGTGAATTTCTTATTTTTAAGATTTTTATTGAGTTGGAAGGTAGGACATTTCATTTTTTAATATATTTCTGGATTATAAAAGAGAACTTTCTTCATTTTTCAGATTTTTATTTAGTTGGAAGGGGCTATTTTTTTATATTCAGAACTCGAAGCGTCCTTTTTTCTTTTTAGCAATTTTGAGTTGAAGAGAAGAACTTTTTATTTTGAATATTTTTTGGAATTAGAACAAGATGATTTTTTAAAATAAATTTGTATTGATTTAGAATTGTGGAAATTTCGATTTTCCCTGATTTCGAAAGAGGGACATTTTTTTCTATTCAAATTTTTATTGAGTTTTAAATGATGAAAAGTTTGATTATTTATGTTTCTAACTTGGAAGAGGCAATTTTTTCTTTTTAACATTTTTATCTGAGGTATTATATCATTATCGCCATGATTATTAACATCTGAGTTATCCTGTTACGGGGTTCTCCCATTTAACTGCAGATAGCGCCACGGATACTTGTTCGGCAAGGACCGTCATGTGAAGACGCGCCAAACCAGCCTCATGCCACTTTTCTGAGGCCTGTAGAAAATATTTGTCAGGATAGTTGACGGAAGCCGTGAAGCTGCGCGACCTATGCAGTTGCCCGATAATTCAAATATTGTAAGGCGAAAGTCTTGAAAAAAAGTTTTTGTTACATAAAAATAATTTTCTAATAGTTCTGGGTAAAAGATAATGATCTTTAAGACTTTTTTAGTTTTTTGAATTAAAAATATTTTGCAAAAATTGTAAAATTCACTGATTTTAGGCGTAAATCCCAAAATACTCCAACTAACCAGAACAAATGATTATTTATGCACAGCGTATTAAATTTAATTTTATTATTGTGGGGCTTATTGTATTTTTCAAAATATTCTATATAAATCTCATTTGTTCGTTTTTATTTAAAAATGTTATTTATGAAAACCTATTGTTTACAAAAATAACGATTTTATAAGCTCTAAATAAAATAATTTTAATAAAAACGTACCAATGACATTTACAGAG
>JAAAKG020000031.1:1993693-2014415 GCA_010014905.2 Druon quercuslanigerum
AAGGAGGGGGGGGGAGGTGGAGGTTAAAAAAGAGCTCTGGCCGGGGGCGCCCGGGGCGGGCGGGGGGGGGGAGGGGGGGGGGGGGGGGGGGGGGGGGGGGGCAAGAGAGATTTACAGGGACTGAGAGTGAGAGATACTGAAAGAAACATAGTTGCGTTTTTTCTGGCGAACGTTCTTCAAGTATTAATTACACTCCGCGTGAACGCGTCCAATGAAATGATTCGCCGCGGCCACGTGCCTCAAGTTCCCCGCGTTAACGGCATGACGCAATCTTGTGCATGATCTACAATTTAAAAAATCACCCCTCTCCATGGAAAATACAGAAATCAGCTGGATTTAACTAAGAACTCCATTAGATTACAGCTTTTTAAAGAGATTTTTCTGTAAATTCAAAGGCTTGATAATAAATCATTCGTGCTTATAGAAGACACTGTTATGTCACATTCCGATTCATACATACACGTACGTTCGTCTGCTTACATTATTGGCTTTGACCAATCAATTGCACTTATATAGCTGAAGTAGTTGATGAATAACAATCAATATGTGCGTTGCCTGCATAACGGAACTGCAATACTGCAACTCGCGCATCTGCCAAGAACATGCTGGACATATTGATTAATATAGAAATTAATAAATCATTGATTATAACTCAAAGATCCTTGCTTTGAAATAAACTCACTTACCTAATCAAATCAGATTTCTAGTCTTTATTTACTCTTCTTATTTGCAATTTGAAAAGCAACTCCGACCATCAAAAATTTCGCTTGATGATAATATTATTGAGGATGCACTCAAAACATTTTGTGCGATTTTTAGGCTCACACATTAACGTTGTTAGTAAACTCTTCGGAATGTGTACCCCGGATTGTTGGGGTAAAGAACGTCAACGACGTTGGCGATGGGGAAGCAACTCCGTAGAGCGGTAACGATGTGGATCAGAAAGAGAACATACGCGATACGTCGGGTACCTGGTACTGGCAGTCCCATAATCACTAAAACTCATCTCTGTAAACTGAAACCCCATGCTGCGTCCCTTTCAAGCGTGTCTCTTAGCAGAGTCTTTACCGGACCCGAGGGTACGGTGATATAAGCTGGTAAAGCTGCTGTGGAACAAGGCGGAATGTGAACTAGCAACAGCCAGTACAGTTTGTTAACTTAACAGTGGCGAATCCGAGTAAATCATTCAGAGGTGGATGGGAGAATGGCAAGGGATGAGTCGGTACCTTCTAATGCAGTAGTAGGATTCCATGCCTACTACTTGACTACCTCGCTACCTGCCTGCCGCAACTATGCCACATGCATAATAAGGCTTCGTGCGTGATAGCAACTCCGTTCTCTCGTTTCGATTTACATAATTTGCTGAAGAGGAGTGGGACTAAGGGATGCGGTTTAACAGGGGAAGAGGCAATGCTTGGTAGGTGGCTGGGTTGACTGACTCATTGCTAAGTAACACATCAGCACTACGGCGCCTTGTTCTTTTTCTAAACATATATTTTTTATTGTGTTCTCGGTTGTATTGGGATTTTGTTACTTCCAGTAATCTGCTAATAATTGTGCAATGGTTATTGACGCTAATGATCAACAAGCATTTTTGGATAATTCTGGTCGAAATCAACTTTTAAAAGTAATTGAGATCAATAAGCTTAGTCTTGCCAGAAGTATAAGAAAACTTTCTTTACGGATTTTGGGGTTGCTCATTTATGGAAGAAAAGGTGTGAGTTCGCTGACGTCGTTGCTGAGAGATAGAGGTTGCATGCTCACAGAAATCCGATCATTAAATATATACTGCCGGTGCTGACCATTCCATTCTCGTATGCTCGTTCCTGCGACACGACTTCGAAGAGAATTACGGAGAAGATAGCAATAAGAGAGATACGACTTTATCGTTCCTACGGCCACTGTGCGGTTCGACCCACTCTCGTTTCGTGCGCCACTCTCTTCGTTTTCCGTCTCTCTTGAGTGTATTCTCCACTTTCCTTCTCTCTCCCTTTATCAGATCTCTTCAGTCTGTAAGCATCAAGAGTTAGAGTAATTCCTCGAGATTATCCTGGCAAAAAAGGGAATCGAGGAACTCTGATACCCGGGTAACTATGTTTCTGAATCGAATTCCATTCTTCTGGTTCTTGCTCCGAGCTTCAAAGATCCGATTGTAGCCTTAGGAACAAAAGTACATCCACAGTCTTCCTTTATCACAAATTTTGTATATACATCACACTTACACTTCGTGACTTATGAAAAAATGTTGCTAAGAAGAGAACATTATTTCATTCCCATAAGCTTAAACTTTATAATCGAAAAAGAATGACTAATTAGAAAGCAGTTTGATTGATGACCAATATCATTTAAATACATTTACTCGAACTTGTGCCTTCTATCTTTCCTTGGGCAACTGTTCTAATGTCTCCTGGTCCGATCGATTTGCATATGCAAATAGTACGATATAAGTAATTAATTTGCAATCAGCCAAAGTTATCGTCGTTTTGTGAGCGTCAGATACAATTCATTAGAGGTCGCGATATTTATTAATTAGTGTTAGCTGTCACGTACATAGATATGCACTTCCCGATTAGATTTAAAGGGTAGAACGCTAGGACAGAATTTATTGTTTTTGGGTTTTGTCGTCTGTTTCCTACATGCACCGCTTGTTAACATGATCGGATATGCGATTGGAGTTTCAGCAACCACGGGGCAATAATTCGGTTCTTCACACATTTAGAATTTCAAATACCATATCGAGCACTATTCGCGGTGAGGTAAAATTGAACTCATTCGACGTTCGATTAAATCACTGTAGCTTGAGAATGTCTTCAGTAAATTGGTTCTTATCGACGTTTCTGAGCAGAGCAGTCCCGATGTTCGGAACTTAGTAGCACCTGTTACCCACACCCCCTGTCGACCGCAGACCAGCTGGGTTTCCGACTACCCTCACATTATCGTTATCGCAATTACATCGCACATACGTACACGACAATGCCTGAATATGGACAAACGCAAACTAACAAAACACCGTTTAATTCCCTGTACATTAAGATGCTTATTCTCGCCATCAAGAAACTAGAACGACTTCAAGAAGTCGATCAAGAATAATTGTAATCTGTTTTTAGAAGTGACGCACAATATAAATTATATTCAGTTAAAGAGAGCAGCCCAAGGATATCAGATATCTGCATCTGTCCCGCAATTCATACAAATTTTTACTCACAGGCTTAATAGCTTCATTCATGGCTAAGTACCAGAACTGTTTTTAGACCTTGCTTTTTTTTGTAATCTGATATCGAATCCAAAATTGTTATTTATTTGCCAAAAGTCCGTAGGGGTGATTGTAGGTATTAGTAGAAAATTGTTAAATGTATAGATTTCCTGTTGTGAGAAGCGGAACTTTCTGTTCTGACATGTATCCTTTTCTACAAAACCGATAGTGTAGGCAGGTTGAGGAAGCATCGAAGATGTCAGCCAAGATGACGGGACCATCTCCTAGTAAACGTTTCGTCCCATACTTGAATTGTTGTCAGCGAGTAATGCTTGGTATTTTTCTGAGGCTGAGAGAGGTATCGGACGGGTACACATCGTCAGTGGGTACACACAGCACGTTGCACTTTGTTCCGAGAAAGGGGTGGGTGGATGGATATGTAGGTGTTCAAAGATTGGTTATGTATTGACATATGTTCGTAATTGTGGTCATTTGTCGTCTCCCAGAGGAAGGCAGCTTGAGATAAAAGACGAAAAATGACAAAGAGAGAAAGAGGCAAGGGGAGTGTTTCGAATCAAGGGTCGTCTTCCCCTTGAGTCACGGGTCCCTACATCTAATTATTTAACTCTAGTTCTGGATGCATCCTTTCAAAGTTTATGCCTTCAGTCTTTGAACTGGAAAAGCCCTTGAATTTCAAATTTTCAAAGAAACTAAAGAAAGATATTTATACAAAATCAAGAATACATAAGCACTTTTAACTAGATGATGGTTTTAAGAAATATGCTGAATGAAAGTAAAGCCGATAGAAAAATGTCGTCGAGAATTGTTCGATATCGGAAGGGAGGTGCGAGATCTCGCGCAGACGAATAATTTGAGATTCATTGAGAATGCAGTAGGGCAAGTCAGTTGTTATTCGTTTCCACTACTGCCTACAGCCTCACCTTCAACGCGCGTTACCGAATCCTAGAGTATTTCTTGTCCCGCCATTTGTTCAAAACGGCCTGGCAAGAAGAAAAAAGTGAAGCTACCCAGCATAGCTCCTCTGCAGTTAACTTCGCATTTAACACTTGCCTGGAAGGTCAAAATTTCCCTCGAGGTTTACTATAAGTTGGAGTAGGATACATTTTGTCTGCCTATTCAAAGGAGAAAATCAGAGGGTTTTATCTTTGTGCGCTAGACTCTACCCACGTACCTGCTCGACGTTCCTTTCCCACTTGCTTCTTCTACTAACATACTTGAACGAGCCTTGACTCTGTGCAAGAGATACGTACCCTTTCTTCCATTTATTATTTACCGCAAGAGATATCAAAACGAATTTCCTTGTTCCTTAATCCGTAACTCGAAGGGTAAACTATACCCGCATCTGTATCTTTTACCTAAACGGTGTGCCCGCATCATTATTGTTTCTCTAATAAGTGGAAATACCTGCAACAACAATACTTACCACGAGATTTCACCCTAAAGAAAATCTATCGTTTA
Source organism: Druon quercuslanigerum (assembly GCA_010014905.2). NCBI lineage: Eukaryota > Metazoa > Arthropoda > Insecta > Hymenoptera > Cynipidae > Druon > Druon quercuslanigerum. The sequence continues at coordinate 1,998,366 of JAAAKG020000031.1, forward strand.
CGTGATTGAATAAAACAGATATTTTATCACTCGGTGGATAAGATTGAAGCGATGATAAAAGTACATTTTTTAATTAGGCATACATTTAAAATAGTCAAATTGTACAAGAGAATTGCACAAGAAGGCTTTAAAAAATTATGTTCTTTGAAAAACCGCTTTTAAAAACAAATACTCAAGGAAGTCTATTTGTGTAATATAATGGATCAAAAAAGTTAAAATGAGAGAAATAAATTTTCAAATAAGATTTTAAAACGGCTTATTAGAGACAGATATATAGCAAATGAAAAAGAAATAGACCACGAAATCTTTATTCAAGTTAATACGTTTACAGTTATTGAGTTAAAAGACTCATAATCAATTTACAAACAAATAAGACTTACTATAAAGTGAATTGATTATCAGTGATTTGAACTGGAGCAATAAATCGGAAGGCCTTATTAATAATTAAGCTACCTAAGCGTCACTAGACTTGACGCTTCCAAAATCTAATCGGTCTTATCGTCAAAGAGCAAACGAAGAATCCGAATTAATTTAGCCCGGTTCAATGTGGTAGATAAACGACGACACCAAGCTTTACGAAAGTTAAAAAAGCACCGATCGGTATTTGATAATGCGACCCGACTTATCGCAGTACCGCATTAGGTCACGGTGATTTTTCGACTGCCTCGCGAACGAGAATATTGAAATCATAACGGAGCGTTCATGAATATTATTCAGGTCTTAAGGCAATATAATCCCGAATCGATAGAGCCATGCGGAATAAATTTCTGTCCCAGTCGCAGGATTCCCCGGACTTAAGTTCTGTAATGAGAGAGACAGCACACTTTAGTTCTTTAATTTATTCTCATGAAAGGAAATAAGAAGAAAAATCTAAAATGGTAATAAATTTTCATTGTGCAGACGGGTCATTTTCGTATAATTCAATATTTTAAGCTGTATTAGTAGTCCATGAGCAATGAGAACATTTAGTATTATCCAGTGTAAACGTATATTTATGTCAATTCAAAATATTAAATGACAGATGTTTCAGAAATAATTGATGAGTTTCGCACTCTTAAAAATCTCAGTAGCTGGGTGCAGAAGAACCGTTAGCTTTGAAATGTATACACCAATTACAGCGGATACTATGCAATTAATGATAGAAAATTATTAACTCGATTGCGTGAAACTGGTACTTGCCATCATAAGATCTTTGCGACTCCAGCTGATGCTAGAGAATTAGCGACTTCGCGATTGTTCTTTGATTAGTTCCGTTTAGGCTCGCTAACCACGCGTCATTATAGCGTAATAAAGTGCGGTCAAAAGTAATTGCGAAGCGCTTTTTCTTCCTCCCCCGCATTCTACTCGGTATGTAACCCCTAACTCGCAGCATCCGTATATCTCTGAAAAGTAAGAGCGACCGCGTGTGCACGAATTGTCTCAAGTATCAGAGCGTGGGATGACAAAAGGAACTAGAAGTGACTCTACAACCATTCTCGAAGAAAAATTGCAGACAAGTTAAGTCGCGTGATAAGCAAATTCTGCTATAATTTATAAATATTTGCCATCCGACAAGTCAACGTTAGTTTATTTTATTGCTTGTAATTATAGAGGCGGCAGTTGTAAATTACACACAACTTATTATAAATCAAAAAAGAAATATATGGAAATAAAATAAAGGAAACAAACTAAAAAGTGAATTTTTCTAATCTAATGTCATCATAATATATGGGGTTGTACGAAAGATTGCGGAAACTGCCTGATAAACGTACGATGTCGGATCGATATGGACTGACTTTTCCTTCTTCACGAGACGCACGCTAGCTTTAAGCCAAGAACACGCGAGATACCTACATGTACTCTTGCTGAAACACACGAACTGCCGTAACACATTTGCATTGCCGGCACAGTGACAAACACGTTGCATTATAGCGTGCACGACCTTCTTGCTCGATTTGCAAATCAGACTTCGCAAGAATGCCATTCAGAAATTAAGCTGATCTTTCTCTCAGTCCTTATAAAATTATGGCGTAAAATAGTTAATAAGAAGAGTGTCAGTAGAGTGAATGACGCCTGAAACAAAAGACCTTGGAAACTAATGGACCAAATTGGGGAACCTCACATGACGGCTTTGTGAGGATCTTCACTTGGTGTAATTGCTAGAGATTGATCAGCAACCTGGGTAATAACACGAGAATTCTAGATCAATCTAAAAATTCTAAAACCCCTTTCTCACACTACTCCCTGCACCATCAAGTGAGTCACGCCTACCCCGAAAGGGAAACGGCTTAATGGTGTAATAATAATAATAATAATAATAATAATAATAATAATAATAATAATAATAATAGAATCTGTCAAATTAAATGAGTGTTCGTAATGCATAAAAGTCATACTACATACTATAGTGTCTTTATGGGTTTGTTAATAAGTACCATAAGAATTAAACAACCGTGACAGCCAGGAAGAGTAAACTGTAACTTTCTTCTTAAGATCATTCACCTTTAAGCTTTATTTATGGAACGACATGAAGACTTTATCTTTTGAGTTTTCTAATGCCATTTCAATTTTTATGCCCATTAATTTCTCTAGTATGTGCGTGTCTTGTGTCTTTCAAGCGTTTATATGTTGAAGTACAAGTTTCCTTATCTGACACTTCTCATATGCTGCAACTAGGAACTATCTTAATCATTTAAATGTAATGTTTCTTATTTCTAGATCTGCCAACTATGCGAACGCGACGAAGGAGTGTGAACTCTCGGATATGGACAGATTAACTGTGGCCGGATCTGGAGCATTAGAAATAGCAAAAGGCGTAGACTACCTGGAGAACCATTGCGTGGACGAACCGGTTAAGCTCTGCGAATTTAAAAAAATTACTGGTCGTATCTTGAAGACAGTCGACTCAGTCTACCAGGAGGTCGGAACCGCCGAAGAGTGCCGTGAGCTTTGTCTGAACTCGCCATTTCGCTGCCACTCCTATGACTACGGTGATACCGGAGACATGGTCTGTCGTCTGAGCCACCACTCCAGAGCTACTCTCTCAGACATTCAGGTTCGTAAACGAAATCATAACTCATTTTCCTAACACGGCTATATCGGATTGCAACTTTAGATCTGATGTGAAAATCCAATATTTCAACTTTTTTATGTCTATTAAGTCAACTATACAAATTAAAATTAGACAACAGTCTACGAAACTCAGCTTTACTTTTAAAGCCCAACCCACCTTAAAAGTGAGGGCATCGGCGCCTCTGGAGCATGTGCAAAGTGCTTCGATCCAGCATACTGTGCGAAAATAATTTGGCGTGTGCGCACATTGATACGCATCAATTTTGCGCATCAATGCAATGGACGCTAATGCACACTTGAAAGGTAATTAGCTGTGCACACGGGCAAAACCAAAATATTATTCAAAATTCCTTTAAAATATATATATATATATATAAACGAATTTGGCTACAACCCGATCTAGGGGATCTGAAATTTACAAGTGTCTAGGTTCGCGCTTTCAGCATAAATAGCCATTGTATGCAAAATATATCATCGCTTGCTTAGGAGAAAAACCTGCCAGGGGTGCTACAGGATTTCAAAAAACTGTAAAACTGAAGCTTCCTGGAGAAAAAAGTAGCTCGAGCACAATTAATTTTTTAACTAGAGCTACTGGAATCTTAGTGTTTTCCTTTTCGCTGTAGAAAAGAGCTGCAATTATTATTCAAGCATAATAATCACGACCTCCTTCAGTTTGTTAAAATAATCTTTACATCTCTGCTTTGATTTTAACAGAAGAAAAATTATTTATAAAGGCATTTGTTGAAAAACAGAGTGACAGAGTATGATTTCTAAATCTAAATCAATTTGAAATCGACGCTTTTTGAAATTTCACAATTATTATTTTTTCTTTTGAAGATTATTATAATACAATTTTCTTATTTAGACAATGATAAGCATACACGTATTGATTAAAATTTTTTTTTGAATGAATCTAGTGATTTATCTTAAACCATTAAATTGTCTTTAAATTCAATTGAAAAAGCTAATTTGTTCAATCAATTAAATAGTTATTGATATATTAGGAAAAGTTGAAGTAACTTTATTACTAAGTCGTGGTGAAAAGATTTCCATTTAAATGTACGCGTGCAAATGTTGTATAGCGTTGAAAGTGGCATTTGCGTGCAGGATCGAGTTTCTATTGCACAAAGGGTAGTTCGATCGTACGCGAATTATCGTCAGAGACATCTGTACCTGGAAAAAAGAAGAAAAAACCCCTTATCGCGAACTGTTGAAACCTTCTTGTCACGCGTTCAAGGAAGTCTTATTAATCATTGCAGACATAATTGTAGAATAATTTTTATGAAGCTGCTGCTTAAAAAATAATATTTTTGTAGATGTTGAATATTGAAACTAGCAAGGACATTTTTTTTCATTTCAGGAACCCTACTTAGACGTCCCAGAAGCATCAACCTACGAACTAAGCTCTTGTTATAACGTAACAATTGACTGTCTTGCTGGAGATATGGTGGCTAGGATACAGACGAGCAAGCTTTTTGATGGCAAGGTATACGCTAAGGGTGCGCCTAATTCTTGTGTGAAGGATGTAAAGGGAGCTCTAGAATTTGAACTTCGTATGGCTTACGACGATTTGGAGTGTAATGTGAAGCAGCAGGGTTTGGGTCGATATCTTAACGATGTGGTTATTCAGCACCATGACACTATCGTCACTAGGTCGGATCTGGGTCTTGCGGTTACGTGCCAATATGACTTGAGTAATAAAACTGTTTCCAACGAGGTGGATCTCGGTGTTCATGGTGACGTTACTCCAGCCCTATTTGAGGAAGTCATCGTAGATTCGCCTAATGTTGCTATGAAGATTACCGACCGAACCGGAAATGACGGAGTACCCTCAGCTGAGGTCGGAGACCCTTTGGCGCTGAAGTTTGAGATCCTTGATCCCAACAGTCCCTATGAAATATTCGTCCGAGAACTGGTTGCTATGGATGGTGTAGATTCCAGCGAAATCGTGCTCATTGACTACAGAGGTTGTCCAACGGATCAAGTTATCATGGGACCTCTCTACAAGTCTTCCAATTCCGGAAAGGTAAGTGCTAAGCTTACGCATTATTTTCTCTTTCTGTGTCGAAATGATCAATATTTGTTCACTGGCTTAACCTAGTGTCTCTTCAAGCCGGGTGTATATACAACGAAAATGAAGATATGAAAATTACTTCGTTAATTATGCAGCTACTTTAATAATAACGCGAGAGATAAAATAGATCATGCTGTTAATGTGCTAAACAGTCAATAATAGAGGTGGATGCACTTTTCACGGACTAAAAGGAGGCAATTATAAAGTGGATGGCGTTACTGTCAAAGTAAAGAGGTAACCAATATATCATCCTTGTGAACAATCCGTACGTTAATATTGCAGATTTATTGTACAAAATCGATGCTGTAGAAATATCATGATAGAGATCAGAAATTGATAAGAAGCTGATCAGAATTCTATGTTATTACAATCTGACAATTTTCATAAGGTCGACTGAATTTCAGTACTAGCTTTTGACATTGTTTAACTCAATTAAATTCCCTAATGTAATTATATTTTCATGAATGCAGATTAAATTTTAAGAAGAAAAAACCAGTTACTTTTTGTGAATAGCTGAATGTTGGGAAAATTTAGGATTGGTTCTTTTCTCTTCATAATGATAATATTTAATGAATCAGAGCGTGACTTCTTGATAGATGCTCGTGCTAAAGTTATAACACGAGAGATGCCGATAACACCTTGAAACGTACGAAGCGTACGTTGTTCAGTGCTTAAATAAAAATGCGAGTTAACGATTGGTCGCCTCACGCTAATCAATCATGTTAGCTGATTTTACGACGGTGATGACGAGTAAAAGAGAGTAGGAAATTTACTCTGCGTAACAGGTCCCTTGCCGTGATGACGCAACGCTTTCCTTCTTCTTCTTGATGACGTATATGACATATTTCTTAATTAATTTTAATTTCTGAATTGTTTTAAATCCTAAATTCTTAAAATAAAACAAATTTAAGATATTATTTAAAAGTGCGAGGACTGAAAGTCGAAGAAGGGATATATTTAAGATCAATATAAAAGTCGTGTGTGGCTTCTTCAAACAACATACTCATCCCACAACACAGGTTCAATACGGTTTGCTGATCAATCTCTTTAGCCATCACTCCAGGTGCAAAGCTTTACAAGAATGTCGTAGGTCACGGTTTACACATAAACACACAAACTGACTGTTGAGCCCATAAAAAGATCAATGCTTTTTACCCAAACTACATCTTTGGCTTTCACAAAGACACATTTCTTATAAACGATTTTCCTCCACACATCCTTATCCTAGCATACATCCTCTGCTCCTCTTATATCCATATATATTTTCATGCAAGCACTTCTGCTTCTACAGCTCTTTATACATTTCCCTTCAGAGTTTAAGTCACACATTTCCACCATTCCTTCCTTGGTTAGACGTCCTTTACCCATTCTCATGAAATGACCAAACATCTGAACAAACTTTCTTTACTCTTGTCAAACAGTGTTTTTTCTACGCCTAATTATTTGAGAATTCATTCATTATTGACCTTGTTCATTACCGTTTTATTGAATATAGTAACGGAAAAAATTGATTTTTAGGTGTTTTACAACAATAGGTTGTTTTGTTATACCTGAAACATTCGACTTCTTATTAGACTGCAAAATGTGACCCCCTTGTGAAATTCTTGTGTTCGGCCGCTTCAATCGCTCTACCTATAAAATAAAGCAGCAGTACACATTTGGTCCCTTTCTTTGCGGACGGTCACATATTATAACCCTATTCACTTTAATTCTATTCTTTTTTTGGTTACGTCCAGTTCTCGCTGAATTACAGTACAGTGAATCCAAGTACATAATTATATACTGCCATTTTAACTTTATTCGTAACAGTTTTACTTCAAGTAATGACTCATACACGGCCAATAATCTTTCTATACTCGTTTACATGATTGACTATCTGTCTATCTATCATTCCCTCCTCAGTTAATCAACTTTCAAGACACACGAATTCATCAACGTGTTCAATCCACTCTCTGTAAAATGCGATGTTGCATACTGCTTTCTCATTCTTTCTTTTAAATGCAATAATTTTTGTTTTATTTACGTTAATCTTAAAACTCTTCATGCCAGTTTCAAGTCTGATTGCTATTCTCTGCAAATCATTAACTGATTCTGATGTAACGACCTGATCATTTGTAAATGTCAATCTACATACCTGAACCTTTCCAAGATCAACACCTTCTTCGTCTAAGATATCCGTCCTTAGACATTATACGATGAATTTGTATATATTGCATATACAAGAGGTTACGCTACTCTTTCAAAACTTGCAAAATTTTACTCTAACCATCTTATAGGAGGTTTCTTCTAGACCAGCAGCGTGAATTAAATTTCTAATTAATAAAGAAGTAATTCATACAATCATAACTCATTGGCTGAGAAACAGATTCGACTATGAACAAAATCGTGAACGAATGGTTTTCGTTTCAAAGTGGAATTACCGAAGAAGGTAATTTACATACAGTGACTCGTGGGTGATTCGCAATCTTCTTTAGGCTCACAAGGTAGGGTATGAGTGTCGGCGGGAGCAAAACAAGCATCTACATCACGATCTGTACGGTTGGATCCTGCCAATGAAAGTCTATAGTACATGAGGCACCGGCTCGTTAACCACGTCGTTCCACATCATTTACTCACGAAGAACCAGGCAATATCGCTTTATTAGAAAGAAATAACAGTCTTGGCATAAACAAAGGGCGAATTTATGCTGGTAATGGGAAGATTACGATCAGGATCGTCGTCACAACGTATCGGGATGCATCCTACCTTTTGTAGGTTTTGTCGAATGAAGGGTAAGAAGAGAAAAACGGAGTGAAGTGGGGGGCGCACGGAGGTAGAAAATAAGAGGGGCGTCGATTAAGCTCGCGTTGCGTTCCTCCAACTGACATTTTAACGAGAAGAATTCCGTGTGCAACGCGAGGGAAATTACAATTCGAACAGAAAGGCAGCCGAAAAAAAATTTTACTAGTGAGGAGGCTCCTTCTTCCTCTTGTTCCTCAGGAAAGTCGGACTTGGTGATAAAACGGCTCATGGTCGAGTGATATACTGCAACGGTACCGTGAAGGGAGACACAATATTGCTTCATTAACAAGTAATACCATAGACACACGTAAGCGGTAAACCCTACATACCCGATCTGGTTAGCCTGTTGTGCGGAAGAGGTACCGAGTATTCGTTCTCAAGCTTGAAGACGGTGAACGAGCGACGCGTTTAATTAACACCTCGCTCGACTCACGCGTACTCTGTAATTAACGCTGCAGTATTCAACAGTACCGTTTGGAATAAGAGAACGCGCGTTACTATAGTTTTATGTTTCGATAATTGCATTTTCTGCAATTGTGAAATAACTTTTAACAGACATTGACGAAACCCTCTAATAATAGATGTCCCGATAGAAGCTCTTTCCTTTATTCGGATTTCGATTGGAATTACAGCATCCAATTTCGGTTACTTTGATCCATTAAAATAGCTGAGAATCTTTAAAGCGGGGATAGTGTAGAATAGAAATCCGAGGAACAGTTCATGTTCTATTGAACGTTAGTTAACTAAAGTTTGCGATAGATATTAGGCTTCCCCTGTAGTGACATCGATCGTCGCAGATATAAGAACACCGGTTCAGGATTGCAGAGGGCCGTCAGGACATGTGTATTTAAGCTGCAACAGAACTTGGAAAGGTTCTTCTTCTTCTTTTGTATCTCTCGTGAATGTATTCACTGTTTGCTGAGAAAGTCATATGATACATTTTTTTAATTTCTTAGGAAGAAGGTCTTATATAATTAACTATTGGGAGATGTTAATTTTTTTATTACATGGTGGGGGATTTCATTTCAAAACGGGCAGACTGTGCATGCTCAAGACACAGAATAATTTTTGGACAAAATATTTTATTTTTAAAGGATTTTATATGCCACGTATTTCACCGATTCAATGCAAAAATGATTCGAAATATTGCTGTACAATTTTCATATTTTGAATAACGTTACATAAATCGAGTGAATAGAGTTACATTTCAAGTGTATGGAAAGAAAACGTCTTCTTTATTATTAATTAATGACTAGCAGATTAACGATATGAGATCAATTGCAAATTAGATTATTTTTGATAATTATATCTTTGCATAACAATTACAGTCAGTAAATTTATTGTGTATACGAATAGAACTGGGAAACATTTCAGTAAAAGAAACAAGAAGGTTGGGTAGAGGCGAGGATTGGATTCTTATTTTCTTGTTGTGGTAACAGTGATAAAACGTCGGGTGGCCTCAGTGTGTTATATGGCAATAGGAAGCCGCGCTCTGTCGATCGGCAGGTTCAATGAAATACGCGCGAGTGCACGACGGAAACATAAATTCGCAAGGGCGTTTACCGAGCAGCTAGAGGTCTCGAATTCCTCCCGATGGGGAAGTTGATTTTATTAACCGGTAGGGAAGAAAAACGAGTCGACTCGCGCCAGTCTAACGGCTCTTCTAGGCAAGAATTTACCAAAAGACTCACCCGTATGTTCGTCACGTAATGCACGCCAGAGGCCACCATTTCTCGACCGGTTTGAATGAAATTGGAAACATTTCTCAGCGACGCGCGTCCTCCGCGTTCTATTCTAGCTTGCATGCGACGGGGCACATCACGACTTTTAAAGTGGACATGAGATTAGGTAGTACTCAATCTGTAAAGTCTGAAACATACGATCCAACTGATGCCTCGGTACATTTATAGCTCTTCTTCCACATCATTCCGTGATTATGATAGGATATTATAAACTTTTTCCCGCATCTCGAACATAAAGTAAAGTTAGTCAAGTTATTAAAGTTACAGACGTTTTAGATACGTTCTTCGCAGAAACATTGTTCAGACAAGAAAAAGATTTTTTTCCTTTTTCCGACCATAATCTCGAATAATTGCTCGTATACAGTCTTGCTTAATAAAGAGTTAAAGGAAAAGATGCAGGATTTGATAGTAAAAACTAGGAAGAACCTGTTTCATGAACTTGCATCCACCACTAAACGCAAAGAAATGTTTCGAGTTGGCACGCTACCTGCAACGCCCTTAACATGTGAATAGCTTCTCGAACTCGAGCCCCAGCATCCGCATTCTAACACATGTGTTATCTCTGATTTCCCTTGACGAGCGGTCTCAACCAAATTGAACTTAAAAAACGCTTCTCCCGATAAGTACTGGGTATCGAATTCAAAGAAGGCTATATATCGCATTACGCTCGAATGGGGAATCTATTGAGATAACCGAGCACATTCGATATACGTACATTACGGATGCCGACCACACTACAGTAGATCAGAAACTTCCTGGTTGTAGTTTTAAGATTGGCGTAACAAGTAATGTTTAATAATCCATCATAAGAGAAATATCCTGTGACATTTAAAATAGAATAGAATTTTCTTTTTTTGTTTCAGATACTCCTCTCGCACTTTGACGCCTTCAAATTTCCCAGTTCTGAGGTCGTACAATTCCGAGCGCTAGTGACACCCTGTATGCCGACCTGCGAACCAGTCCAATGTGACCAGGAAGAATCCACCGGTGAACTTCGATCCGTAATTTCCTATGGACGTCGTCGTAGACGATCAGCATCTCCATCAGCGTCACAGAGTCGCGAGGACCTTCTTTTGGTACAAACGATACAAATCACCGATAAATTCGGCTTTGAACGTGATGGTAAATCAAACAACACATCCGCGGCAAGAGATAGTACCTTTATGGAAACTGAAGATGTTTCTAGCGGAATTATGGGATCCTGTATCAATTTAGGCGAAGCCATTGTTTCGGGAACTGTTTTCCTAGTCGCTCAAATAGCCATTATCGCTGCGTGGACTTTCACTTGGCAACGACGGCGGCAAATTTTGAAACACCAGGAGGCGCTTTCTGTTTCCGTTTCTGTACCCGGTATGCATGCAGGACGAGCAGACAGCCTCTGTAAGTTATACGACGCGGGATACTCGCGCCGCTTTTAAATAGGGCAATTTTCGAGCCTTTGCTCTTGTCTTCTTCCTGGCCAAAACTTTCCTACCGCGCAACATTGCTAGCTGAACTCGACCAGTAAACGCTACAAGTCAACTACTTTTCTCCCGAGTCGAAGGAAATGAATGAAGATATTTATCTTCCTTGTGCTCAACCCTATAACGTTTCTTCAACGTCGATCAGCCTATATGCAATCGCGCGGTACTGCATGTCCGCGGGTTTGTCCGATGGCCTTTTTCCAGGACTTTCGGAATCTTCTTCGGTAGGAAAAAAGGTTCTTACGTAAAATTGCGACGAACGGACGCAGGTCTTTAACCCTTTCGGGTAAGGTCTCACGCGTGGCGAAACTGTCGACTAGCCCGTTCTATCGGTATTCTTAAAGTCTCTCCGTACTTTTTAAACAAAGGTTACGCTCGTATTATCTCTGCCGCTCTAAAGAAACTTACGTTCAATCGATTCCATACGCCTTAAAGCTGCTCCTTCGCAGTTTGATCGTAACAAAAACCGAGCATCGTGCCGAACGTAATTTATTGATATATCGCGCACTCTCATAAGGGAATTCAATACACGTGTATCCTCAAACAAAAAAATAAAATATTTCGACACTTGATTCGTATTTCTTGCGAAAAAGAACTTCCCACTCTCGATAAATTGTTTGTAATGAACTCAGAATTGTGGTATCGTGCGTGACGATATAGTCAAGAAAAAGAGTTTTTTTGGACTTGCCTCAGAGGCGTGGCTCGGCTACGAAGGTGATGGAGGTCGACATATATTTGCTACATAACGTGGATTCTGATTAGCATTGGGAATCAAGCGTGATTATGCAGATGCTCTGAGTGGGATATCAACGGGACCTCGATGTGGTGAGGGGTTGGGTATGGAATGGAGGGTGCCTAGGGGGTGCACAAAGCGGTTGGCAAAAGGTTAATTACCTCTTGTGGCGTCTCGGACTAAGCTAAGCTTGCAAGCCTGGCTTGATGGGGTAACTGGTCGGGGTGGCTGTTGGCTCACATCGAGCATAGCCATCTCGCCATACTGGGCCGCGTAACCTCGGATCCCCTTCGACTTAACCTTAGCCACGTCTCGTCCTCCGCACTGGGCATGTTAATTTACATTGCGGCACGTGACCTTATCAATCTGAACCAGCGTTCTTGCGTACGATGTACCTCGAGTGCTTTTACTCAAGGAGTTGAGCGAGAAAATCAATGCAAAATTTAAAGCCATACACCATCGAGGTCAAACAACTTCGCTTCGACTTTTCCACCTCCCGTCAACAGCAATTTTTCGAATCCATCACTTATTACTATAATTTGGAGTTTTAAATCGAATCTCTCATTTTCGACGTGACAGTGGTATGCTAAATATGCAGCTTAAAAACTTAAATTACGTTGAAAACTAGAGCTATTAGCTTTTTATTTTAAATCTTAAAATTTTCGAATTAAACAATTCAAAATAGTTCGAATTTCATGATCTTCTTGTAAACTTTTGAGCTGGCTCTTGTTATTAAATTAGCTTAAAACGTTCGAGTTCATAAGCCCGCTTAAAGAGCTTTAAATGACTTGTTAAATTAACACTTGAAAAATCATGAATTAAACTTAACTTTAATTAATTGTACACCCAGATATCACGCTATAAATTTTGAGAAGAGATAGAGACAAAAGTGAAATATGGGAAGTTAGATAATAATTGCCGCCCTAAAGAAAGAAGCAGTCGTGTGACTTATTTGAAATAATAGAATTAGAAAATTTTGTTTTTGATTCGGATTAAGATGTTCGTTTTAGAACTTATGTGATGTATCAAATTGCGTATGCATTATTTCCGCCGAAAAATAATTTAGAATTCGAATAGAGTGTCTACCGACGTATTGGTAAATTAAGTTAAACGTACGGGTTACGTGCAATCTTTAGATAAATTTAATTTGATTAGGTGTATTTCGGGGACTATATAGATTTCAGCAAGTTATACAAAAGCCTTTTGCGGAATCGAATCAATTAGGAAACTAAGGTTAGAATAAACTCGTCAAGGCAAACATTGACTACGGATTTCGATTGCAAGCGTTTACATTGCAGTTAGTTTGTCTTAGCGTATAATTGTAGTTTCCTAGAGTTTGAGAATGGAAATGCTTAAGTGTGTTTCTTCGTCAGCACAGTATTAAGTATTAACATGGAGCTAATTTTAATATCCGGTGAGCATAGTAGTACTTTCTAATATTTTTATAGCGCGATTGAGATTTGTGAGCTCAATAGGTTCGCAGAAACGCTGGGGTAGAAAAAAATTGCTTCCACCCTCGTAGCTACGTTCCACGTGTCAACAAAAGGTGCCTACGTACTACAGTAAGTGACTGCATTACATGTGACTTATAATCAATGATTGTTATCTACGATAAAGTTAATACTTTCGCTAACTAAGCTGACGTAATGTAACCAACCTGCTTGTGGTGAGAGGGTAGAACCAATTACGCAAGTTCGTCAATTAGGTAAGAACAAAATCGTATCCTTTAAAGTGCGCGCATAGACATATTTTATTTTTGTGCCGTCAAGGTACAAAGAAATATTTTCAAAGCGCGCACAGCGAGAGGTAAGAAAAACTCCATTTTCACTTTTTCTCGATGGCTTCACCCGCAAGAGAAACGATACGAAAGGGAAAACAGGAGACTCCTCGATTTTCGATACGGTACTACCGTCGCTAATGTCGATTTCACGGGAACGGGTCCAGTGCGATCGATGATTCGACCCGAAAGGATTGTTCGGGATGTAGTCTCCTGATTCTGGAAGATCGCTGTGCAATGCACATTAACTTCTCAAATGACTCAGGGACTGAAAAAGCGAGTCAAAAAGTTAGACTGGAGAGAGAGTTTTTCTTACGTCCAAGAATTCTCTTAGTGGTAATAGCTAACGCACTTTTCATCGAGTTGATCAATTTGAACGAAAATTTGATTCAACTTGATGTGAACTGCAAATATATCAAAGTAAGATCAATCAATATAATTAAAATATTTCTTATAATGCGTACATGATATATCGAAACAATCACTCTTTAGCAAGACTAAGCTATAAATTATGTAGCAGAGTATTTCGTGGGACGTGCACGAAGCATAAAAGTGGGCTCGAGGACGAATGCTGGCACTTTCACGTATATTATTATGCTATTAGATCTTTTTATTTCCATTTTCATCGTGCGATTCCGTGACGTCCTCGTTTTTGCATAGGAGTATACTTGTGTTTCATTCTTCAACGTGCGTTTGTTAATATCCTTACCTTATCTTTTTGTCGAGTGTCTGTGAGTGTCGACGTCAATGCTCGTCCTCGGGCCTCAGGTGCGCGTTGCCTCGTATACAAGATCGAAAGTGTAAGAGTTCGCTCTGTGCTCTGACAACCATAAACACCGTAACTTTTATATTCTCATTTCTTTTTCGAATTGTTTTCGACTTCTAGCAAATGATTATATTTGAATGGCGATTGTCATCTGGTACAGCGCTAGCTCCACGACTGAGTTTTCATATCGCCACATCGGCATAGCTTATTTATTTTTACGTCTACATTACTCTTCGCATTGTCCTCATTTCTCCCGCTCATCACTCTTTCTTCATCTTTCACTTTCATCTTACATTGTAGGAGCTTAGTTTTACTGCGACCCGCTAAGTAATTTAACGACTACTTTTACAGACGATAAACATAATATGTTTTATACTATAGAGTTCTGTCCCGCCAAACCATCGTACTCGTCAGTACCGTTACGTTGTACATAGAACATATGGTACAGAGAAATAAACTCATTTTCTAACGAATATCGAATGCATTCTACTTATTTTGTTTTGTTATTTATGATCCTGCCACTTGTACAAAGTACTTGGTAAGTATAATATAAATAGTTATAATTAAATAGTTCGAGATAAATTCTATTTAAAAAGTCATTACTATCAATAATATATACATATAAGAGAAAGAGACAAAAAGTGAGATATGGGAAGGTAAATAATAATTGCCGCCCTACATTCAAAGCCTAATAATTTAAAATTTGAATATTGAATTAAAATTGTACAATTTTAAATTGGGTTCAATTCGATGTATAATAATGCTATTTTCGAATCAAGTAGTCAAAACATTGCTGTGTACACTGAAAAGTAGCAGCATATACGTAGGTCACTCTGACCATAAAACTATACGAAATTTTCCTCTTCACCGTTCCTAGAATTACATTCGAGAAACTTGCAGACTGACCTATGTATGTGTTTTCAAACTTCAATTAATTTATATACGTTTATGAACGGTATATTGGCGGAAAACATAATGAAAGAGATAATAATCCATAGCCTGAATGAGTACAGAATTCGAAGGATTGACTATAGAATGCGTACAGAGTTACTATGAGTAGCAATATTTACATTCGCAGAGGACCATACGAGTCTACAAGAACAAGCATCAGATGCAGATGGAAATTAATTGTACCTCCTCGCCTCCCCCTTCAGATCACTAACAGTAGTACTCCACGCCAGTGCCCTATATACAACAAGGTTCATAGTACCTTCGGTTGGTCCATTTACGAATTTACTGGGAAATTAAATAAATGTCGGTTACTCATAAGTTTCCATAAACGTATGGAAATTTTAGAGTTATGGTAATTTATTTTATGTTGATTTAAAAAATTAATGGCGATTTATGGTGATTTAAGACATTTACAAAATTTGTGGTAATTTATTACATTTATGAAATTTTTGGAAATTTGTGTTAATTTAAGAAAATTTTTGAAAAAATAAAATATAGCAGGAAATATGATGAAATATGATATTTAGCGATGATTGCCCAGCTACAGGGTGAAAACCAACTTTATGGCTTTGGACAGAGCCAAAGAATGCAACCCACCGCGCCCACCTTGCGCGTCAATTCTAGCTGGCACAAATACTCCAGAAGTTCCATACGTTTTTTGGTAAGTTATGGGTAACCGATATTTATTTAGAAAGAAGTGGCGCGAAAACTT
>JAAAKG020000031.1:2014515-2031602 GCA_010014905.2 Druon quercuslanigerum
AATCAAATAAATTAAAAACAATGTAAAAAAACTTAATTAATATACATCAACATCAATTAAATACAAACTTTTAAAAATTCACTGAATTAAGTAGAATTGAGTGAACTGAGTGATAAAATTCCAAAGAATTTAAAAGAATTCAGGATAAATTCCAAGAAAAATTTTTAATCCTTTCAAATCTTTGAAATTCTACTAATTTCTAATACAAGAAGTGAATAATGATACTAGAAGAATTTAAGATAAATTCAAAAGAATTCAAATAAATTGGAACAATTTTAAGAATCGGAAAAAATTTGATTGATGAAAATAAATTTTGATTGAATTTAGAGACATTTAAAAGACGTGACAAGAATTAGATGAAATTCATAAAAAATCAACCTTAATTTAAAAAGCAATTAAGTGAATTGAAAACAATTGAAAAGAATGGAAAGTTTAATTTAATTGTAAAAAATATTTTAAAATTATTAAAATCCCTTAAAATTATTAATACCTCAGGGAATCCCTTGAAATTGTTTAAATTTATTGAAAATGCCTTTGAATCTATTAAAATACTATAAAATATTTCAATCTTTGAAAGCCTTCAAAAGTACTGAAATAAATAAAAAATGTCTGGAAATCTTTTTAAATTTCTTAAAATATTTGGAATCCTTTGATATAATTTCAAAGCCCTTGAAACTTTTTTAAGAACTTGAAAACGCCTGTGAATCTTTTACAAGTATTTCAAATCCTTTAAAATCCATTAAATTACTGAAATCAATGAAAAATTTCTTTGTAATTTTTTTAATTATTTGAAATTATTTCAAATCCGTTACACTTTTCTGAAATTTTATAAAGCTCTTGAAAATGCCAAGGAAATTGAGAAAAAAATACGTTAAAATATTTGGAATCCTTTAACCGTTCTATCAATTGATCCCCAGGATCAATTAAGTTTAAAAAATTTTTAAATAAAAAATTTTTATTGAATTAAGTAGAAAGAAGAATCTCAAATCTTTTCAAATGTTTAAAACTCTACAAAATACCTCACTTCTCATAAATAAATTCTTTAAAATGCATTAAAATATTAAAAATTTCCGTGATATTCTATGATGATATTTTCTGAAATTATGAAAAATGTATTAAAATATATTGAGGGTTATAAAATCCCTTCAAATCATTGAAATCCTCCGAAATCTTACAAAATGAAGTGAAATCTTTTTAAATATTTTAAAACCTCATACGTCCTAAAATATGTCAAAAGTTTTATAATCACTTTATATTAATTAAATTAATTTAAAAAATCCTTGAAATCTATTAAAATCCCCTAAAATAATTCTAAATAAAAACTCCTGAAAATACCTTAGGTGTTTTAAAAATAACCTAAAATCTTATAAATTCCTTAAAATTATTTAAATTAAATTATTAATTATTTAAATCAATTAAAATTAAAATAACTATTTCAAGGAATTAATTTATTGAATGAAACGTGACCAATGTCCTCTTTTAATTTGAAAAAGTGACTGTGTGGCAACTATTATTTTTTTAACAGTTACTCCTCACAGAAATTTTCCGATTTTTATTATTTTTTTCAAAGTGCCTGACTCAAATAGGGTACCTATAGAGACCAAATATTAAAACTGGGATAATTTAGGGATCTTAACTAAATATACGGTACAATAAGGAATACAGGGATCGGTCTGTGATACCTGGTATTAGGGTTTTTTTTTACGAGGAAACCAAATCTGATGTTTATTTCGTGATAAAATTTATTTTTGACTCACGTTCCAAACAAAAATTTGCTAGAATCAATCATGAAAATGTTTGTGTACTTATCACAGTGTTCTAGAAATTTCAAAAAATATTTTATTTTACAATAAAAAAATAAATCATGAATAAAAAAACAAAAAATTGAAAGTGGGTTTTCTCTCAAAGTAAACATCAGTTTAGGTTTTCTCGTTCAGAAAACCTCCCAATACACCTTTCCAAGAGAAAAAGATGACAAAGATCAAATTTTAAATTTTACGCTGTTGTAAACTGTTGATTTCAGCAAGTTTTTGTAAGAGGAATGTATTACTTCATTATATCGCAAAATAAACGTCAGATTCGGTTTTCTCATGCCAAAAAAACTGCCAATACACATTTTCCAGCATGAAAAATTACAAATAATGAAATTGAAATTTCTGGCAACGGAGCTAGTCTATGGTAGGCCTAAGCCATGGTATAGGTAATTTCGCTTAAAGACCGTAAACCCATATTGATGAATCCTTGTTTAGTTGAGACTAAAAGAATATATCCTCACTCAAATATATATTTGAGTAAAAATTTACTTCTTAGAATATACAGAAATGCAAATTTAGCCTCCTCAGCAATTAATTTTATCACAAAATAGTGAGGACAGAGAGAAACACTGTCGCCATCAATTAGTTTAGTAATACATGTTGATGCGATATTGGAATAACGCTTTGACGTGTGTACCGTAATATTGCTCTAGTCTCTATAATAAATTTTCGATACTGATATACATTTAGTACTTAATCCTTTAGTTAACTATGTTCGCACGTTCGCACTGAATTTGCAATACTTAATGAGAAATTTTGATCCTATTTATAACTGATTGAAAATGAGACTATTCGGATGAATATTAAATTATCGTTGGTTCATACAAAATTAATAATTACGAATTTGAGAAAAGTGTAACCTTTCGAAATATTACAAAAAATGCAAAAGAATTGCAAGAGAGAATGAAAAATGTTAAACTTATTTTACATATTTTCTATTAAATCTTTCAATTTACCTGCTGTTCAAACTTCAAGTGATTTTAGGATAGGAAAAACTAGAGTTATCAGTTAATGGAAGTTTAGAACTCAGTAAATGAAACCCATTAGGACCATGTCATACTCACCTAATTTCTACCTAACCGACACTTTTTTAAGACCTCCAGTCCACATGAAACGAGATAGTGAATTGAAGGATAGCAGTACATAAATACATAACCAACACTTTTATCGAAAATAGGTTTATTAGTTCATTATATTTTTAAACTATTTTACAAAATCAAATACACATTTTAAACAAATTTTAATAAAGCTTTAATCCAAATTTTAAAGTATCAAATAAATTTTTTTAAACTTTCAGCGATGATATTTCTTGAAATTATTATCAATGAATGAAAAATATATATATTTCTTTTTTTTAACGTTTTTTAGCAAAAAATGTCAGGATCATCCATTTTTATTTTCTCGGAACAGGATAATTTTTTTGGATGTACCATTTTTTATTTTTAGTAAGCATCCCCATGTATGGAAAGTATATTTTTATTTTTGCAAAAAATTTAAAATTCGATTTTTAATCTCTATCTAAAGTCGATTTTGAAAACCCGTGAAATTTTCATCTTGAAATTCTCGGCCGAATTTTGTCGAACTATGTAACTTTATTGCATTAAACTTATTTACCCGTATTCATATATACATATGTATATATATATACATAGCGGAACCTGCTCGAATTTTAGGTCCCCTTTTCGGATTGACATCTTCCAAGTCTATTTCCTCGAACGTGGATAACTTTCTTGTCTTCATTTCGCCAATACCTCAGCTTGGAAGTGGACTTTTGTTTTATCTTTATATAGTCATTTCGATTTTATAGAACGCTTTTTCGCGGTCCTGAAAATTTCACATTTGATTGGTTATCCAGTTCTGTACTGATACCCTTCAGTTGAAGATTGGGAGAATTTAATAAGTTAGTAAGGAACATCAAAACCTAAAACCACTTACACATTCTTTAATGTTTTTTCACTTCATTTTCTGATTTTTGAACTAGATATTCCATTTCACATGGACGTACGACGTTCCGAAGAAGGTCCGTAAGGTAGCAATCGCGCTAAAGTATGGCATGGCCTTAAAGTTAAAATATGTTTAACTGCAACCAAATTCTCACAAAACCCGCTTCGGCGTTTACTTGTTTAGAAGCTACTCCGCAGCTTAGTATTATTTTCTCAATTGCAACATATTGTTTTTTCGACCAAGGTTTGAGAAAGAAACAATAGTTGCACTGCACGAATATTTTAACGAATATAGTTACTGACATTGGCCGAAAACATCTGCAGCCTTCGCAGCAACTTAGTCATATTTCAGAAAAATATAAGAGAGATATTCAGAAAATAAAAAAAATCTAACAAAAATATATAACTAAAACAACATCCACAGTTTTTTCAAACTTTGGAACATAAAATAAATTAGGGCATATCAACTGAAATTCATTACAATCTGTAAAGCTGGCCTTTGCATTAAAGCTTATCCACTGAAGTATCAAGAATACATAATTAGAAGCTTTCATGTTCATTTACTTATTGATAGTGAGAGTGAAAATGATTGTGATGTAAAATAAAAGAAATCATGCGAGAAGAATCTAATATTTCATTAACTAATTAAATAAGGTATAGTAAATCTTTCAAATATCATACAGACATACATGCACTTGTGAGAAGAAATTAACAATTTTTTAAATTAAGATTTCCAATTATAATACACCCTTAACCGCATTCAAAATGATAATATTCCGTGAAATATAGGACAGTATTCACATAATTTATAGTTTAAGACCATGTGGAACTTACCAGATTACCACATTACCAACATTTTTCGCCTAATACGAAATGAGATGCCAAGTTAAAATTCGTAAAGTTAAATAAAAGGCAAGAAGGTTCGTTTCTAGGGACTAACATTTTTAGAACTGCAAAAAAGTATTTTTTTTGTAATTATAAAACTTTAGAACCTTAGAGACGTCCCTTAGTCCCTTTTATTTAATTTCCCAACCTGTTCAGCTAGATATATCTCATTACATATGGACGTCAATTATAATTATAACTGATGTTGAATCAAGATATATGTGAATATTAAATAAAAATTAGTTGCTTAGTTTTAAATTCTATTAACAAGTGTTATTATCTCATTTAGATGATTTCCTGTACATCATTTCTAATCTGGAAATTTTATTCAATGTTTGAAATGTACATAAGAAGACATAAGGCAAAATACAGTAGCTGATGACTTTTGCCTACAATGTTTAGACAGAATTTCTCAAGATATTTATATTACACTTTTTAATACGTTCTTTCACTCTATATTTTATAAATATATTTATTTTCATTTATGAAAAGGGACCTAATGCGGAAAAATCGACTAGTAATTTTCTACACCTATCAATATTATTTTTTTTTTATAAAAAAAAAATTATTCGTATTGGGAACATTGGTCTACCATTTCACCACCTGATGCAGAAAACTGGAAATAGAAAGAGTAGGTACAATTTTAAAAATGTTTTTTTAAATTTTGTCATTAAAGTGTTTTTATGATTGTTTTGTGAAGTACAAAATAATAATTGAATACTAAAAACAGATCACCATAAAAAACCAAAAAGTTTTAGATATAATTTCCATCTTATATAGTGAAAAAACACATTTTTGTCAAATAGGTTTTTTTAAATAAAAACTATTATTTCACTTTTGCATGTAAGTTGTAATGCATTTTAAGCTTAAATAAACTTTAATTAATATATGCAGCGATAAATTATATCCAGATTATGCAAAGAATACGAATAATAGTAGATTGGAATTTCAATACGTATTCTAACCTAACTTTTAGATCAGATTTTTAAATAGTAAATATTTTATGTATAAATTGATAAAAATTTACTTTGAGTTCATTTTTGCTTCAAAATAAGTCCATTTAAGTTTATAATCTTTTGAAAATCACAATAAATAGAACAATAGAGATGGTTTTGAGAAAAATGTTGCTGTCAAAAAATATGTTTTTTCACTGTATAATATGTAAATTCCATCTAAAGCCCTTTGTTTCCGATAAAGACTTATTTTAAATATCCAATAAATACTATAAACTCTAGAAAAAAATCGTTAAAGCAATTTTATGCACAAATTAAAATGCATCTTCAAAATCGTACCTATTCTTTCTAGTTCGGATTTTTGTCACGAGGTGGCTCATCGCAGTTTAACCATTCCCAAAATCTAAAAAATTCAAATGTTTATTTAACTGCAAAGTGAAAGCTTCTCATGGAGTGTTAAACTGCTTCTTCAGTCGCTCCTCCTGTGAAATGAAGATACCGCGCATTAGGTCCCTTTCTTCCTATTAACAGTAAATATTGTTGAAAAAATGAAAATTCTCGATATATTAAAGAGTGCAAACCTAACTTTCATTTGAGATATTTTATTATATCTAGAGACAATTACTGCAATTGTTGGGAGTTTTTCAATATTTGAATTTTTGTCCTAGAAAGTAAAAATCGTCAATTATAATTATTTCAATGTTTATGACATGAAGTACCTGCTAGTAACGAGAAAAAAGCTTATCAACAAGTAGACAATACACTCATATGAAAAAAGCTGACAACACTGCATTCAAATTTATTAAAAAATGACGAGGTATGCAATATTTGAATTTATACTTACAAATAACGTTAGTTTTCCATAAGTATATTTAGTTTTCAGTCTGTACAAATATGAAGACAGATTAAAGACACATAGAGAATATGGTGAAATACAAAATTGTGGTATAAGAATGAATAAATTAATGTGAATTTGTATCAAAAAATATACATGACATGTCCAACTTTTATCAATATCAAGAACAAATGTGTGTCATAGATTATGTTTTTTGGTCTGAATGTGTCATCTCAGAAAATTATTGATAAATAAAACGTGTAATTGCTACCAGCCCAAAAGCTATTCAGCATTAAGCATGACATTTCATTTCATAGAATGTTGTCTCTTCGTTGAACTTACCCAAACCTTGAAATGGTATGCATCAAAAAGGCTGTCGGGCTGGTAAAACTCTCACTGAAACGAAAATGTCAAGCAGTGTGAAGTGACTAGAGCAGCAAAGCTCTGTAGAAATGTTTTTGTGGTTTTTAGCCATGCTTATAGTACTAGAGAAAAAAACGTGTTTTTGCTACAATCAAAATAACAAAATACAACAAGTTAATAAAAATAACAATCTTCATTTTTACAAGTCAATTGCAGTTAAAGCAAATTATAGCATATGTACATGAAATTGGCTATTGGAAATAAAATATTATAAACTGTTGTGCAGAAAGGTAATAAAGATAAATATCTGTTTGAAAATGGGTTGAGTTCTGTTCAACCTTTGATTTTCTTTGAACCAGTATGAACATATTCTCTTATTTAAATACTGCACAAATATTACATAAATAATCGGGAATAAAGCCAACATTGAGCGAAGTGTGAAAAGCACATTATTTCGAGGTCATCTGTAATGAGCAAAACTTGCCTTAAAGAAGTCTTGAATATCAGGTTTCAGAAGTCTTTCTTTTGTAAAAGTAATCACTTTTACTCTTTGTAAGAGTATTTTGTAAGAGTTTTAAACATGCAAACTAAAGCTAAACTTCTCCATATAAAAAAGAACTAATGTAGCATGTGCAAAACCGTACATACGAAAAGTTTTAAATGCCAACTTTTATTATATACACAAGCTATAAATTACTCAGATCTTATTCCATTCATAATATTACAACCTTCAAACTCTTTCTCCTTTAAGGTAAATTACTAATCAAGAACTAAATTCTAGTTATGGGACATTATTTATGATGTGATACCGCCTAAAAATCGAAAGCATTCGGATGATGTTCAAATTCAAATATATGATAGTACTATTGGTCCTTAAGTCATGGTGTAAGTTTTAAGGCCTGGTAGCAACGGGTTTGCGTAACGGTAGGAGCCCAAGTTTTCAGCTTTTGGCTATGTACGCCGAAGTTCAAGTATGAATAACTCCGCTGGGATCTTTAATGTTTAAATTAAATTTCAGCATAATGATATAATATGTTACAATACAAAATACCTCTTGCATCACCACTTGATACTTCTCACAGCTCACAGTACTACACATACTATTCACTAAAACAGCTGACATGTTGCAAACGCGTTTTGTCGATGCAAAGGATGTGCCAGAAACTTTAAAGTATCATGCTGTGATGCCTCATGAGCATGGAATAATCAAATAATGTTAATATTACAAAAGTATTCTTCAGCTACGGAGTATGAAGTTTTTCTGAACGTACGATCCAGGAAATAAAAAAGCACGCCGAAAAAAGCCGTAAAAACCCGTACTGTAACCTCCTCGTGGTAAACACTGGTAACTTATTTTTATTGAGTAACTACAGACGATTATAGTTGAAATATAAGTTGTATTGAGTGTACTGATTGCAAAATTCTCACATCAGCACCAACCAGGCGCGCTAGCAACGAAACACCGCACGGTACGTTGGAGGCGTCCGCAAAAATCGATTTTGGTCTTTAATTTCGATAAATCGAGGCTACATTTTTATTTAAAAAACATTAAATATAATTATGCTAATGTGCATGAAAAGAGCTTTTTAAAAAAAAAACATATTTTTAATCGTAGAAGTCCAAGCTGGTGTGAAGGCCAAAAGCTGAATATGTGGGCAACTGTAACAAGGTAATCCATTGCTTTAAGGCCTTAAAATTGACACCATGACTTAAGGACCAATAATGCTACAGGATATGTGAATTTGAACATGAACCGGATACTTCTGATTTTTATGTGGCATCGCTTCATAAATTATGGCAATGTTATATATATATATATATATATATATATATTACTCTATTGGGAATGATGGTCGACCTTTTCGCCATCTGGTGCCGAAAACGGGAACTAGAAAGAGTGGGCAGAATTTTGAAGATGCATTTGAATTTGTGCATAAAAATGGTTTTACGATTGTTTTATTTAGTTGAAAACAATGACCGTGTAATAAAAGAAAATCTTGGTCTGAAACAAAGCATTTTTGATCGAATTTCCATCGTATTCATTGAAAAAACTCATTTTTGTCAGAAATATTTTTCAAATAAAAAAACAATTTTTTTACTATGACATGTAAGTTTCAATGCAGTATAGGCTTACATGAACTTTAATTAATTTACGTAGCGATAAATTTTTTGGCGATTATGCAAACAATATGAATAATAGAGGATTGAAATTAAAATAGTAGTTCTAACTTAACTTTTAGATCAGACTTTTAAATAGCAAATATTTCATGTATAAATTAATAAAACTTTGAGTTCATTTTTGCTTCTAAATAATTTCACTGTTTTGTAATCTGTTAAAAGTCACAATAAATTTTGTACAATGATTGTTTTTTTTTTTTTTTTTTAAAAAACATTTCTGTCAAAAAATGTGTTTTTTCATTGTACAAGATGTAAATTCCATGTGAAACACTTTGTTTTCGATAACGACTTATTTTTAGTTTGTAATTAATACTTCAAACCTTACAGTAAAATCGCAAAAACAATTTTACGCACAAATTAAAATGCATGTTTAAGATTGTGCCTAATCTTTCTGATTCTGATTTTTACCACCAGATGGTGTATCACAGTTTAACCATTCCCAATAAACCAATATACTTTCATAAAAGAAGACATCATGCAGAAGTAAATCTACTACAAAACAACCACCCAACTATAATAAGAAATATTTGCTTTTTAGGGATGTAAATTTGATACGCCAGATTGATTAAGCTTGAAAGTAAGTAGATTTGAAGAAAGTGTAAACAGAGAATTCTAATACACTTAATTCAAATTCTTTCAAGAATAAATTATTGTTAACTGTATTTTACTTTTATGTACATGTAGATAGCTGAGTTTTCGTTCAAATAATTCAGGGCATTTGGAAAAATTTCAGGGTATAGTAGTGGTTTAAAGATAAAAACGAGTACAAGATACTGACATAGCTATTAATAGATTTTCACGATAATGAAGCTCAAAATATTGTACGTACTTAAGGAAATTGTCGTTTTCCTCGTTCATCTTATCTGCGTCTTTGGCTTTGTATTTGATTAATCGTTCCACCAACTGCCGATTTTCTTCCTGTAAATTTAAAAAGAATGAGTATATAATTTCATTACGATCAAATTAGAATTGTATTCTATAAAACTTTAAGTATGGACAAACAACAAATTCCCGGTCATTTCCCGGTTCGGAAACATTTTTCACGGACAATGAAATTTTTAAAATCGAACACTAAATCTACCAAATTGTTCCATTCGAAGTAATAAAAACTGAACTACAAATAAAAGAACTCAAAGAAAGGCAATTTTTTATTTAAATGCTCAATAACGTACACCTATATAAGACATAAAGTACTAACACTTTTCAACTGCACAATTTTATATTAAATGCAGTTAAACTGCCAAATTACAAATTTTAAACTTTTATACATTGTAGATTATAATGATTCAGATGCAGTTCCAAATATATAAATCCACGTTATCATTTTCAGTGCTCTAAATGGAAGAACCAACCAATGAATTCAAACATGTTTAAAATTATACCATTTTAAGCAATTTAAAATTCTGCTTTCAGTTTAGATTTAGTTAAAAATTGAAAATTCCCCGTTTAAATCCAAAATTTTAATTCTTTTCGAAAAATGCCCTGTTCAAATTCAGAATATTTATTGTTTTTGAAAATTGTCCATTGACAATTATTATTCTCCTGGGTAAATTGTAATTCCAGCTCAGAATTGGTTACAAATTAAACAGTTCCAATTCAATTCCTGAATTGTAATTCTTTAAGAAAATTCTTCATTTCAACTTGGAATTAGAATTTCTTAGTCAAATTCCCTGTTCCAATTCATAATATAAATTATCTTTTAAAAAAAAACTCGTTTCAACTCAGAATTATCATTTTGTTTAAAAAATTAAATTTAACGTTCAGAATTGTTATTCTCCTGTATAAATTCTAGTTCCAACTCAATATTGATTAAAAATTGAAAATTCCTTGTTCAAATCCGGATTTTTAATCCTGTTCAAAAATTCTCGGTTTCAACTAAGAATTAGAATTTTTCAGTAAAATTCCGCGTTCAAATTCATCAAAAATGTTTGATTTACTCTGTTCCAATACAAATTATAATTATTCTTGATTAAAAGTTATATTATTTTGATTTTAAATATTTTATGAATCCATAAAATGCTTCGAAATTTATTTCAAAACCTTGAAACATCTACATGCTGTTTTAAATTTGTTCAAATTTATTATTTTTTATATCTGCGAAATGAAAAAAAAATTAGTTAAAATCTTCCACACTTATTTTTGCAACTTTGTGGTTTTTACTGTTCTGCAGCATGTCGAAATTCTTAAAAAGCTTTTAAATTTGTTGCCCGAAATCTGCCGAAATCTATATTTTGTTTTAAATTAGGCTGTGGGCTATTTGCACCAAAATTTGGTACGAACAGTCGGATTTTGTAGGTACGCGTAGACACTTCGTTGAAATTATTCGAAATCATTTCAAATTTTACAGTAATTTCGAATTTTTTCAAATCTTCTAAATATCTCTTCAACTCTTTTTCTAAGAATAATATATGCTCAATTGTTATTTATAAATCAAAATGTAACATATGGTCGCACAAATTAAACTTGGTTAAATAGCACAATTGAAATTGTAAAGTTCAAATGTTAGTTTTTCTGTTTAGTTTTGACTATTTAATTTATAATTGCTGGTTTTAAATGAACAGTCAGATATTTCTAAATATTAAGCAACAGCTATTTTTCCTAATTGAACATTTTCAACTAGCATGCTTTAAAAATGGAATATTTTAGACTGAAATTATAAATAGTTTATAAAGTTCCAATAAGGCGTTTACATTTTTTTGACTAATAAGACTTTCCAATTG
Source organism: Druon quercuslanigerum (assembly GCA_010014905.2). Taxonomy (NCBI): domain Eukaryota; kingdom Metazoa; phylum Arthropoda; class Insecta; order Hymenoptera; family Cynipidae; genus Druon; species Druon quercuslanigerum. The sequence goes on from JAAAKG020000031.1 coordinate 2,026,207, forward strand.
AAGCAGTTTAATTTTTAACGTTAAAATCTGGACATTCTAAAATTATGAACTGATACCGAATCGTCTTTTACAATAAATTATTATTTATTTTTTAAATCTTAAAGTACAATTGAAATTAAAAAATTAATAATTAATTTATATTCACAGTTTATTACCTAAAAATGTTTTTTTATCGAAAATATTCGATTTAAACGCTTATAATTTTTAATTGTTTATGCATTTAAAACTGCATTTTAAAATTCTTTAAATTGAAATTTATGTTAAAAAATTAAAAATCTAAAATGGAAATTTTTTAAAGTGAATGATTTTTGAATTCCTTGTTTTAAACCAAATGATATCATAATTGAAAAAGATAAAAATTAAATTAATGATTAAAAACCCGTTTCAAATGAAAGATTAAAGGACTTTTTTCTAAAAATTCGTAAAATTCCCGGTCAAAAAATAAATTAAGGGTCATTTCCCGGTTTCCCGGTATTTAAAAATAGTAGTGAGAAGGGATTGAAAATAGCAAATTGGTTCATATCGAAATTAAATTATAGATACAAAAGCCTTTTACTATTTTGTACGATTTTTTGCGTTTTTTTTCAACATTATACCCAAGTGCAAAATTTTTCAACAGTATTAAAAACAGAGCAGTACAAAAATTATAGATTTAATTCAATTCCTCTATACTGACTCCCAGCAACTGCATATAACCAATCACAGGTTTCATTTTAACCTATCTTATTATTAAAAATGAATTAATTAAATCGGTACACCGAGTGTAATTACATTTCGGTGAACAGTATATAATTAATATCTTATTTCTATTTCAGTTAAAACATGTTCACAGTTATAGGTTGTCGTATTGACGTAAATTTAATTGATACATTAATTAAAAAGCGTTAGTTACATGCTCGAATTTGAACAGTATCCAGAGAGCTACCATATACTTATTGTTTTTTGTTTAATAAATATTTTGTCGCAACTGTATTAAATTCAATTATAGAATTATAAAAATCGCCAACCGCCACACAAATTTCGACATGTCCAAATAAAAAGTTGCTAAAAAGTTGAGGGCGTTGATGTTCCCAATCCAATTTACATGAGATTTTGAAGCTTTGAGTTAGCCATCTGAGTTGGCACATTTTCAAATTGCTTATCCCAGATGGAACCTCATTATTTGGACACGTCGATTGCATGCACTGAAGAATTAAAACACTGGATGCCTTTTCTTTTTTCATATAAAAATCTAGAAAAATCGCCTTAGAAAAAATGGATCTTAGTTAAAAATCCACGTATTTTTTCATAATATTTATGCAAAAAGTCTTAACAAAGTATAGTATATTTTATTTTTTTTATCCATTCTTTCTAATGTCTTCATTTTTCATCAAAACGCTTCATTATTCCAAAAAACTTGGAGACTAAGGTGTTATTTTATCCGATCTACAACTTTGGTATATCACTGTTATCAATGCCGTTGGAAAACCAGATTACATTTTTTTTTTAATATTTTTTGTCATCATCTCCGTTGCGGTTAACCATAATATTTGTGTGAAGAAGAAAAATGTGCAGGGATTCTTACTTTAAGAAGCAACTTTTTCATATGATATCTTTATGATTGAAAAAATGTGCTTTTTTCGACCCGCCCTGATAGTGAGGGCTAGTAATAAAAATAAAAATTAGACATACTTGTGCTTTCCTAAGTTTTTCTTCAAGAGAAGCAAAGGCTAGCTGCAAAGCTTGATGTTCGTCCTTAAGCGTTTGATTGACATTTTCTAGCTCCTTTTCCCTCATTATGCACTTAGAAATATCGGCACGTAATGTGTTGTTAAGTTCCATACATTCTTCGAGGCTACACGATGATAAAAAGAAATAATGCATTATTTTTAATATACCTTATACAAGTGCAAAATTAATTACAATACATTTATTTTGTTCTCTTCGCGATTATTTATAATTGTTTTATTTTAATCACAGGACATCGAATAACAATAAACAATTAAATATTTATTAGAGAACGATACAGATAAAAGCTTTACGAATAAAGCTGAAATTAATCCGGTTTTCAAACAATTTCAATTTCAAATTTAGAAATCACTCTTGATTCCGTCAACATAAAAATATTGTGCAATTTTAAGCAATTAAACTATTTAAATCTATGATATTAATTTTTGAATTTGAACTGATTCGTATTTATCACAAGTTATGACCATAGAACGTTAACCCTTTTCATTCGGAAGAATTTGTCTGTACTGGAAAATGTACTGCCTACCGTATTTAGAAAATTTGGTGGCATATATGCATCTGCAACTCTTTAAAGACACCTTTTTAATTTTGCGCTAAAAATGTATTGTTCAACAACTTTTTAAAAATTATGATCATTTTATATAATATTACTGAAAAATATATATATATTTTTATTACTTTTATTAATATAAAGTAATCATTTTAAAATTGTTTAAACTTTAATCATACCAATTAATAAATCACGTAAAAATTATAATAAAATGAATAACAAAATTTGGTTAATTTGTTTATTTCATTAATAATATAAAAAATAAAAATAACAAAAAATATTATGAACGAGCGATGATTTTAAAATATTGGTAAAAAAATATTCTACCTGCACTGTTCTGATGGTACCGGTAAATAACAAATAAATGAAGGACATCATAAATCGTTATTTGTTTATTAATTTCTTCATTGTCAACATTTAAAGATAATTATTTAGTCCCTACTATGTTTTTTTATAAATAATCAATAAACAATGTAAAATCGATTAATTTATGAGTTTGACTTCATTCACTGTCTACAACAGATATTTTAACGGTAAATTTCAAAAATAAAATAAATCAAATGTGCACAAAATTTATAGCGTGTGTAATTGTAACAAATTTGAAACAATTAATTTTTTAAGAATAGATTTAAAAAAAGTGAAATTCTAAAAAATTACACGTGCATATATATTTACAGCCAAAATGCTTAAATAACATTTTCTAGTATAATTAACAGGTTCGAAAGTACCGATGCAAACATAAGAATTTTATCTTTCAGAAACTTAAGAAAAAATCAGGTTTCTTTGAAGGATTATAAGTCGTCACCTACTAAATATAGAAGGTTACTTTTCTCTATCAAAATTCTGTCTAAATTAACTTTGTTGTTGGACATTTTTGTTAAATATAGAATATAGAATCTAGATGGAAATTTGCATAAATACTAGTAATTAAACCATTTTAAAAAAAAACTCACTCTACCTAGATAAAACGGGTTTCCTGCGTAATAAACAGTCTTTAAACTTTTATATAACGCGAGTAGAAGTACTTTTAATATGAAATAATTGCTGAATTTTTTTTAATAACTGAAACATTACCATTGTTCATTACTTTCGCAGTGTTTAATTTTTTATAGATATATACTTATTATAGTGAAGTTTAATTATTTTGAGAAATTAGGCCACGACCTACTTCGTGGATATAAAGTGGTATCTTTCTCTTCACAATTTTGATCAATTCAATTTCTAAATGCATATTTTAAATTATTTTGGTAGGTTGCAATGATATCAAACAAAATATTAAATGGGTTTACACCCCTATTTTAAAATCGCAGCCAGAATATTCGTAGGCTTAATATATTATGAGCTAAGCTGAACAACTTATATTCTTATTTAATAAATGTATTACCATACCTCGCTACTTTTGATTGAAGTTCCTTCTGAAAAAATTGCAATTTGTTATTGAGGTCTACAATTTGTTGTGTATGTTCTCCACGTCTCCTATGCAAAGTTGCCAATTCTTCTGCTTGTGCTAGGAGTCTTGCTTCGATATTAGAACCTGCACCCGAACTTCCTATTGCGATCTCACGATACAGTTTTTCATTTGTTATCGAGAGCTGAATATTTTCTCCTCTTAACGTGTTTGCACTTTCAAAGAGTCGATTATCTGCACAGTAGAACCATTTAAAAATTATACTTTTTGAAAGATACGTTACTTTTAAGTGAAGAACTATAATAAATATCCTCATCCAGAAATTCACCAAATCATGCTAATGATATTAAAAGGCAACATATAAACATATATGAAGAAATAAAATATTCGTACTGGAAAAATGTTATTTTAGTTCAATATATTTTACTACAATTATAATTTAAGAAACAATAAGCAACAAATATTTAGAGAATTTTAAATATTAATTAATATAAAAAGAATTTAAACATGCGCACAAGAGAACTACAAATTGTAATATATTTATCATTCAATGAACTTAAATTTTTTATCGTCTCAAATTAAAGAGTTCTTGAATAAACCAATTTTTTATTAATGTACTCAAAATTGTACTTCAATTCACCACAATACCTGTATGATCATAACCTCTACAATCATTTAGCTTGAATCTTCATATTTGTTGACAAATATATTTAAAAAGTAGATAAGTGAAGCAAATTGACAACTTACGCAAACTTATAAGATCCTGAAAACAGTAAGTTTGAGATCTGTTTCTCTCCCGTAACTGAGAAATAAGATCTTTCTTCCACCTCATATCATCTCCAGAGTGATGCTGCACACCTGCTTCACCACTTGCCATGTTATCGTATTACGTCAATAATCAATGTATTCACAATCTTTGTAAATAATGATACCACGTATAACTTCAATCGGACTTTAGTAAACGACACTTAAAAAAACACGTAATGCTTATAAATATAGAAAAAGCCAAAAGAAAAAAACCGACCGATACTCGTGCCAGAAATAGGTTAGACTTGATTAATTTGAAACAATAGATATTTAACACAATCTTTAGATTTATATAGTTTTCCCGACATTTGCATAACATTCCGAGTTGACATTCAAAATTTGTATTTACTATTTTAGGAATTCTAACCTATACGAACCAAAACACGGCGCAGGCACAGAGTCACTACTCTGAACGTGTGGACTGTCGTATCGTTTCGTAATCGAAAATCGAGAGTTTCCGAGAGCGAGATAATCCCCCCTTTAATTTTTATAAAAATAACACTTTCAAAAAACGAGGATTACTATAGCAAAATTTCAGAAAAAAGAATACTACACTACGTTTTAAAAGCGAGATCGTGTACTAGCGACATATGAAGTAACAAGTGTCAACACCGAATTTCACTTTCACCTTTGTCAGTGCAACGTTCAGTGTCTGTTCCATAGCGGACTAGTGGTATGTTCACGTTGTTCAGTCGTCAGTAACGGATCATTGTTCCAGGAACCTAGTGCATGTTTCATGCTTTTCATCATGAATAAGGACTTCTATTCGTCTGACCGGGAGTTTTATACAAAATTGGCGAATTATAAATCAAAATGTCTAGTGTTAAATCCTAATTTTGGATATTGTTAAAATTAAATTAAATAACCAATTCAAGCAGACATACATAAAATGAAAAAAATTAT
>JAAAKG020000031.1:2031702-2048669 GCA_010014905.2 Druon quercuslanigerum
ATTGGTTAGATCATTTTTCTGAGTGGATTGAAAATTCATCCTTTGGTATAAAATTCATCTTTTCTAGTAACAAGTTAATTTTTTTTAATCAAAAAATTTACTATAATTATATTCTTAGTTTAGAATTCTTCTCTTTAGGCTGCAAATTATTTATTTTGTTAACGATTTTTTCCAAAATTTATATTTTTGGTAACAAATTCAACATTTTTGTTGAAAAGTCGTCTCTTTGCACATATATTTCATTATTTTAGATTGAAAGTTCATATTTTGACAGAAAAATCATATTCTTGGTTGAAGTTTAATTACTTTCAATTAAAAATTCCTCCTTTTGGATTTAAAATTCATCTTTTGGTAAAAAATTTGTATTTTTGAATTGAAAAGCCTACAGTTATGTTATTGCTTCAGAATTCATTTATTTGAGTAAATATTAAATAATTTGATTGAAAAGAAACTTTTTTTTTAGATAATTTGCCTTTTTGGCTTACAAATTCCACACTTTAGATGAAATTTTTTTTCATTATTGACTAAACATTTTTTTAGTTGTAAATTTCTATTTTAATTTGAAAATTCATCTATTTGGATTAAAAACGCAACTGTGCGGTTGCAAATTATTTATTTTTTCTTTAATCTTTGAATTATTTGGTTAAAAATTCATTTTATTTTGTTTACTTCAAGTGGTTGAAAAAAGTTTCTTAAATACTTTTTTTTCAATATTATTTTTAAATTTCGCTTTTTCACTTGGAATTATAGTATCGGTATATTAAATCGGTATTTAAAAGATTTTCGATATAATGAAAAAAAGAAAAAGTGAACCGAATTGTTTGGACCCAAATAAAAATTTATTAGTTCTCACCCGAAAAAAGTAGCAAATAAATTGAAATCGATTAATATCGAGAAGACTGCATAAATTTATACAAATAAATTTCCTGTCACTGTAAAATTCCCGGAAAAAAATTATCAAAATGGAAAATTTCCGTCAATTAAAAATTCTCGAATAATAAAATTTCTGACGGTTTCAATATTACTGTCTGAAAATTTTCGATAAAAGATAATTCCCGAAATAAAATTGCCGTCATCATAATATTACCGAGGCAACAACATTTCCTAATAACACAATGCCCGAATGTAAACGATTAAAAAATGGTTTTAATAATAAATAAATGATCAAATAAAAAAAAGTTTTATAAAAAAAAGTATTTTATTATTTAACAATTTCTTAATTTTTTAGTTTCAAGAATGTCCTTGTTTCGGTATTTTTATAGTATCGTATATTCAACAATTTCGGAAATTTTATTTCTGGAATTTTAAAATTCAGTAGTCTCAGAACTGTTGTTCATTTTCCAATACGTAAATTTTAATTTGTCTACAATTTTTAATCTCGGGAATTTTTTATTTCGAATGTCTTTTTTCTCGATATTTTTCAGTTGTCTCTTTTGGTCGCTGTTTGGATTTAAAAATGTTTAAAAACTTCCTATTTTTTTGCAAAATTATGGAAATTTTTTTAGTAGAGTTTTTACAAATGAACGTCATTTAAAGTAGGAAAGTAAAAGCCAAAATTCGTTCAATATGGAATTTTTTTGAAAATGTCCATTTATCTAAAAAAAACAACATTTTTTGCATGTTTTCACATAATTCTTAATTAAATTTCTCATTTGAATGACTAAAAGTCCCTTAAGTAATGGTAATATTGAAATTCTGTCAACACAATTAAAAAACATTAAAACATTAACCATTAAAAAAATTTATTTTGCGAAAGAAAGATTTTTTAAACTCATTTTTGTTAATAAAGTGAAGAAGTGCATTAAATAAAAAGTGCAATAACTTGTACAAAAATATTTTCTCAGTGACATTTCCCCAATCTATATTTTCTACTAAATAAATAAGTGGACAAATTAAAATTATTCGATGATGTAAAGTTTTGATTCGTATAAGTTTGGAATGGAATCCATCATTAGTCTTCAGCTGGAAAGCATAAAAAAGGGGTAATTCCTGCTGAGATACAAAATTTACAAAATTAATTTTTTATTAATTTACCGCTGCTACTCATGCAGTTGGGGGTAAATTGAGAATTAAAGCAATGGAAATTTGATTCGGAAAATCAGCGTCTATTGTTTTAAGTATAAACTTGGAATTTCTTGCCAAAGGTTATCTTCTAAAGAATAGTCATAAATATTGTGAATATCTTCGTCTTTGATGAAGTCCTTATTGTGCGACTCGCAGAATCTAGTCAAAAAATATGATAATAGAACAAATTTACATGTTATGCAACGAATACTCTACGTGACGGGTAAGGCAAAGATCTGCATTGATTTTTCCCGATTTGTATATTATACTCAATATAGTAATGTATACCTGTGAATCTGCTGGTATTCTATTCGATGTCATTTTATTATAAATGTGGCTTATTTCTTGCGTAAAGATAAAAGAGGTGACTTAACAAACTGCTGAAGTTTATTTTCACAATTTCACTAAGTTTACATTATTATCACCTAAACTTCGTAAACAAATGCAGTGTTGAAAATTGAGGGCAAAATAGTGACAAATTCGAAAGAAAACTTTTAATTCTCAGCTTTAGGTAATGTACAACAGTTCAGGTGATGATTTTTTACAATAGACTCCATTGTAGAGTTATCCGATAATAAGCTGTGAGAATCTGGATTGGAGTATAATTTTATGTATTGCCTTCTTTTCTCTTTTTCTCTTTTATCAATTCATAATCTCTCATTTCTTCTTATACTGATAAGGTTGATAATAAGATAAAAGTAATTTTATTATATTTCTTATCAGTCATAATAGCAGCTGGTGGCTCGTTAGAGAGTGGCCTTTAATTTACCCATTAACGGCCAAATGCAGTGGATTTTTGCATGAGCTTTGAACAATTGAAAAAAATACTAAACACTGATGAAACTTTACCAAATTTTAGTATCCTATCTCTTCAGGAAAATTAAATATGGTGTCTTTTTACCGGAAAAGTGCCAACATTGTGATGATTTTTTTTCAAACTCGAATTTCATATCGAGAACGCCTAGGTAGCACCCCAAAACATGTCTAATCGGTGCACGTTATGTCTGAACTTAAACACCCAGGGGGTAGGAAATTTCGAAATTCAAGATGGCGCCTCAAGAAATGGCGATTTTCACGAGAGAAAAATGTGAATAATAGGTATCTTTGAAATATCATGTAAATTGTTAATCATTATATAATTTATATTTAAATATGTTAAACAAACAATTTACCACAACTTTCCATCATTTAAAAAATGGCGGATCCAATATGGCGGACAAAAATCCGAAAAAATGCAAAAAAAAACATTTAAAATTAGTGAAATTTTTGCACTTTCTTAAAGTATTCATACACATTATTGCTAAAATATTTTAAATATTGTTTATAATTACATAAAAAATGTCAGATTCAATATGGCAGCCAAAAATCAGAAAAATTGCAAAAAAAATGTTAAAAACGGGTTTTTTCACATTTTTTACTCCTACTGATACAGAGTACTACTATGATACTGCCAAACATGTTTTCAGTTCTGTAACTAAATGGCGGATCCAATATGGCGGCAAAAAATCAGAAATATTGTGACAAATAGCCGAAAATTCTGGTTTTTTGTACTATATATCAGTAGTGACAGAAACTACCATTATTATGCTGTAATAATTATTTTTATTCATATAAAAAAAATGGCAGACGCAGCATGGTGAGTAAAAAGCTATATATTTTTTCAAAAATCCAAAATATTTTTTATTTTACAAGCTAATTTACATGTTTGATTCACTCGGAACAAAAACTTCCAAAATGCTATTTTTCCTCACTCTTTACCAAAAGTAATATTATCATTTTTTTGAAGAGTTATATTAAATTTTATATTGATATATGTTACATTTTTATTGTTTACAACCTAATAAAAAACATTTTCAATTTGAACAACTTCATTATATCTTATTTTGGATTTAAAAATTAAAAAATTTTTATGCATATTTTTTTATATAACTAAAAAAAATTATTACAGTATAATAATGGTAGTTTATGTCAAGACTGTTATGTAGTACAAAAAACCAGAATTTTCGGCTTTTTTCACAATATTTCTGATTTGTATCCGCCATATTGGATCCGCGACTTTGTTATAGAACTAAAAACAGTATTTGCAGTATTATATTAGTACTCTGTATCAATACTAATAAAAAATTTGCGAAAAAAACGGTAATTTTAACTGGTTTTTTTGTTGCAATTTTTTATGATTTTTGGCCGCCATATTGGATACACCGTTTTGAAAATATGGAAAATAGTAAGAAATTGTTTGTTTAACATATTTCCACATAAATTATATAATGATTAACAATTTACGTGATATGATAGCATATATTTCAAAAATGCCTATTTTTCACATTTTTCTCTAGTGAAAATCGCCATTTTGTGAGGCGCCATTTTGAATTTCAAAATTTCCTGCCCCCGGGGTTTTTAAGTTCAGACATTGCGTGTACCAATTAAACATGTTTTGGGGTGCTCCCTAGGCGTTCTCGATGTGAAATTCGAGTTTGAAAAAAAAAAATCATCGCAATTTTTGCACTTTTCCGTGGAAAAAACGCCATGTTTAATTTTCACCAAAAGTTCATGCAAAAATCTAGTGCATTTGGTGGTTAATGGGTTAAAGGAGTTAGAGGCCTAGTAAAAGCTCCTAAAAGAGAGGAAAGACTTTTATAAATCGTGGGAACCATGATTTGGCCTATGAAAAGCTAGAGTTCTGAAATTCTTAAGAATTGAGGGCCCGGATCAAATAAACGGTTATAACCTATTCCTTGATCCGGGCCCTAAATTTCAAGCAAGCAATATTCGAGAGTATATACCGAGATTATTAAACCTTTGAGTAGCAAAGCATGTAATTTAGTCGATTCAGTGGAATTAGAATCTATTTGTAAATCCAACCAAATTTCAGTTATTTCAACAAACCTCTGATTTGTTCAGAAGAAACTCGATTTTGGATCAAAATTAAGAATTCTCTATTTGAGTTTAAAAAAGGTTTATTAAAATCAACAAAATATTTTTAAGAAAGTATTTAAAAAAAATATTTTGTCAAGCGTGAATTGATTTTAATTCAGTTCCATAATACAAATATAGTATATTTTATAATATCTTTTTTCTAAAATAAAAAATATTCTTTGCAATTTTATGATTTTTTGAATAAAAATAGCAATTATAGACGAAAACGGTGATCATAACACAAAAAAGTCGCTGTTGTTGTAAATATTATTTTAAATCTAATTTTTGGATTTAAGATAACTGATTTTCGGTGAAATGTGTTAACATAACCTAAAATTCTTTCCAAATTGTAAATTTTTATTTAAAATCTATACCGATATCCGATGAAAATGAAAAGCATAACCTATACAAGTTTTCAAACATAATTTGTCTTTTTAAAATTTAATGTTTTTTTTATCTAAAACACCGTTTTCGGATTAAAATGCCGAAAATAACCTGAAATTGTTAAAAAGTTATGAGTCCTCCTAGGCATATAAATTTAAAGAAAAAATTTAAATAACAATTCCCGTATTAAAACACTAACATAATCCAGCATTTTCAAAAGATTCTAAATTTTTGCAAATGTAATGATTTTTTAAAATATTATTGTTTTTCAATGAAAATTGATAAAGAATTGTAAATTTTCTTTAAAATCTATATAGTTATTTTCTATGAAAATTGTAAGCTTAACCTGAAATTATACAAACATTTATTATTTTAAAAATCCAATGATTTTTGAGCCATTTTGCCGATTTCCTATATATAACACTAACATAACCTAGAATTGTTCAAAAGTGCTGAATCTTCTTTGAAATATAATTTCTTTTCATTCGATATACGAATTCCCGACGGTATAAACTTCCATAGGTCAAAATTGTTATAAAATTTTATAAATTTTGTTCAAATTATACTTGTTTTCGTTTAATAATACCTATTTTCTATATGAAACGCTAACGTAACCTAAGTTTGTTCAGAAACTATGAAACTTCTTTAAGCTTTAATGATTGAAAAAAATCTTTTTTTTTTTGACGAGAAATACTAACACAATCTGAAATTGTTCAAGCTTGCAAATTTTATCATTTAAAAAAATTATTGTATGTCAATATTATTTATTTATTTTTTTTTGTAAAATATCAATTTCAAATTTTGAAAATGTTTAAATATTCTTTCAATTCGAATAGTTTTTGAATGACGATACCAATGATTTCCGACAAAAAACAGTCACATGATATAAAGAGACAAATTTTAAGAATTATACATCTTCTTTGCAATCTAATTAATTTTTGTTATAAAATAACCGATTGCCTGTGAAAAATGTGAATATAAACTGGAACTCTTAAAAATCCGAAATATCATTTAAAGTGTATTGTTTGTTTTAAAATATGCATTTTTTGTGCGAAACGCTGAAAAATCCGAATCACGTAAATTGTTGAACATATTTTAATTCTTAAAATCTGATAATTTTTAATCATAGATACCCATTTTCGGTGTAAAAAATTGATGAAAATTGGGAAACTTTATAATTTTATATTTATTTTCTCTTTAAAAACCATTTTTTAATAATTTATTAGATAATTTGAAAGTTTTAATTTATTTGTAGAGAAAAATTTAGAAGATAAAAAATTTTAGTTGCTAAATTGGCTTCAGATTTTCTATGATTTTTCTTATGTAATGGGATTATTTGAAGACTTGATTTAAAAAATTTTTTATTTATGATATATAGGATATATTCCAGTTCCGCTGCTTTCAATTTTTGAAACATCTAAATCATGTTAAACATTTAGATATTTTAAACTATAATTTTTTACATGAAAACATTAAATTCTAAACATTTTCCTAATAGAATCCAATGCTTCAATGTATTTAAATTTTAAAATTAGTATTCTTTGGCAATATTCTCCCGAATATTTTCTTTAGACCTCTAGCAGTCATAAACAACCAAAATCTAATTAAATCATCCAAGATGGAGTACTTTCTGAATACTCTATACAAAGATATTAGAAGTAGATACGGCGGATCGATCGAGGCGCCTCTCAGAGCACGTAGAGCTACTAAAAATCCCATTATAAAAAAGAAGACAGAAACTCTGGCCTCCTTCTTCCAATGTGATTTTTTGGTTACACCACTTGTTCCTAGAGGCGGGTTGATCGGGCCGCCACATCTAATCTGTGGTTTATATTTCTTTTTTCTTTACTTTTGGCCTCTTCAATACCGATTCACTGTCGAAGATGAACTCATCTTTTCTGTAAATTTGTCGCTTCTTATTGATAAGCAATCCGATTGTATTGGGTCCTAGATTGAAATGAAGCTGACATCTCCATCTTACCCCTATTAAGCTGCCATATATTTAGAATAACAACGTCATGATTGCAGCAGCGCATTGTACGAATACATAATAAAGCATGAACTGCAGAAATACTGCGTTGAAGCACGTCGCCTATAACAGTGACCTCTTTTGTGCCGTAGCAATAGTACCAGATATGTCGCACTTGTATATCATTCGCACATACTGTGTCGTCAGTACATTGTTAATTCCCAATATCTTGCATTTTATCAAACATCCGCAACCCTGCTCTGCACGAACTCCCTATCTTAAAAGGTCGTTGAGAAAATCAATTTTTTTTCATTCTTATTTCCCTAGCGGACCGAGTGACCGTAAAATGAGGATATAGTGATAGATCCTTTTCCTGGATCCGCTAGGGTCATATTTTCATCCAGTTTCAAAATTATTCGTAATTTCACATAAAACTCAACACTTTTTTTGTATTATTAGACATTTATGTTTGTATATATTATTGTGTTTAAAAATTAGGAATTAAAAGCTTTGCATGGAAACCCGACGTGCAATAGTGCACGGGTTGCCGCACACTGCTTTTAATTATCAGTTTTTTATCACATGAATAAAAAAAATATAAATGTGTGAACAGATAAAAATAGTATTGAGTTTTATTTTAAATTTTGTGTGAATGTGGAAAAGGATGTAAATATTCCCTAGTGGACTGTTCCGGTCACGAGGTCCGCTAGGGCGCTCTTTCACAAATTATTTCGTAAGGATATTTCTTTCGATCCAGGATTATGGTATTGAATAAATAAAATTATCAACAGTTTATCTAAAGATTGCAACCAATTGGCATAGATTATTTCTTCCGTATACTAATTTGAAAATTTTATTTAGTTTGGCTGAATTTTGATCTGTTTTGAACTCGCAAGGAGCACCAACACCCTTCGGAATTTTGTTTGGATTCATGCTAAAGAAATGAGATGAGCTTTTTATCCATTTTCGACAAAAATAGCCTAAACAAATCCAAGTTGCTTTTTTCATTTAAAAAAAAAGAAAATAATCGTTGATTCGTCTATTGAATTATGAAAAGAACTGGAGAAAATATGGAATTTCTTTGTAAAAAAAAATACAAAACGTGACTTTCGACCTAGTTCTAGAGTTAAAATGCATCGTCATACTTCAAGTAATGGAAATAAAGAAACAGTACAAAATTAAAATAACTAAAAAATAAAAAATTTCCAAAACCTCACGGTTTTCAGCATCTTTGAATTCTGCAAAAGTATTCAAATAAAAAAAATAGTTTTTGTACAAATTATTTCAATGAAAAATATGTATTTAAAAAAATAGTTTGCATTGAAATCTGAGAATCTTGGGTAAAAATTTTTCATTTAAAACTAAAGTAGATTAAAAATATCTACAAAATTGATAATTTTAAAAGATCCCGGTTTTATGCATTTAAAAAAATAAGAATATACTGTTAATAATAAAACTTAATACATTGAAAAATATATAGCTCCACATATAATTTTTTTTTAACTAAAAAAGTAAAAAAAAAAGTACATAACTAAACACTGTAAAGAAACTTCTGATTTTCTTAGTATATTTAAATTAATAAATAAAAACAAATTTTTAAAAATCTCTGTAATATACAACTGAAAAAATTAAAAAAAGAAATAAGAATCTATTTTTTAAAAATCTAAAAAAATTGTAAATACTAATGCTGAAAACTCCAAATTTTGAATGAGGCCATTTCAGAACCGAAATAATTGAGAAACAAAATTTAAAAATGTTTAATTATGCAAAAATAAAGAAATTAATAAACTATCAAGCAAAAGTTTTCGTTTATCAAAAATTTTAACTTTTCTGGGATGTTTTTTCCGCCTGTATATATATAACTTTTTCGTAAACGTCCCCGGTATAGTTAAAATTTTTGAATTCGAGAAAATGTTGCTTACTTATTTTTTAATTGTTTTTGCACAGTGAAGTATTATTATTAAATGTTAATAATTTGGCGACTGAAGTGGCATCGCCAATAATTTTGATTTTTCTGTATTATTATTTACTGGGGTCTTCAATTTTTTTTAAATGATTAGTTATTTTTTACCTTTTTAGTTCTTCATTCAAGAAACTTTTAAAAATATGTTTTTATTTATATAATTAAGAACATCACCAAAACCTGGATATTTTTCCAATTTTTTTACTTATTTTTTTTTATTTTTCTAGTTCAAAACAAATACATTTTCAATTTTTATCTATTTTAAAAAATATTTTTTAGTTTGTTAATAACTGAAACTATTTCTTAAATTTATTTCGATATGGCAAGCACGATAAGGGGAAAGTTTCTTCAAATTTTTTAATTTTTACTTTTTTAGATATTTTTTTTACCGTTTTTAGTTTTTGGTAATAGAAAATTCTTATTTTTCTTTATTGAGTCGAACTTTTATATTTTTGGTAATATTATTCTCATACGGGATAAAAATAACATGTATAAAAATTGTCAAATAAAAATAAAATTATTACTTAAATAAGACAATATGTCAATATGTCAAAAAAGAATATGGTAACTTAATTTCAATAAACTATATATGCAATTGCAATAAAAAATTTTAATGAAAAACATGCAAGATAGCCGGTGGCAGGAATCGAGCCTGGACTTGCGTGTTATCTAATCGGGAATTGAAAAACTCTCGCATCACAGTCCATGTGACGCGTATGAATTTTTTAAAAGCCGTTTAGCTAGAGATTGGCTGAAAAGCCTATCTAATTATTCAAGCATATAGCAAGGTTGGTGATAATCTATTACTGAAGAAAGTATGAATAGGGACAAAAATCCGAAGATTGTAGATTTCCCGTGTCAGTGCCTTTATTTTGAGTCCCTCTCCACATTCCTGAAACAAATTGTTCCAGTATGCAGGACCAATTAGGTAAATTTACGTATCTGTGTCTATTTTGTTGTTTCCGCATCATTAATCATCGTTCGATCATCACGGAGGCATAAAAGTTGCAGAATCAGACGAACGTGCAAGCGATGTCTCTTCAAATACCGAAACTTCGGTACTTGAATATCGTCGGTTCGACAGAGAAAGAAACGGAACGTGCAACAATAGCAGCAGTCAGTCCAACCAGACCAGTTATAAGCGTACCTGCTATTCACTGTGTAGAAAACTTATCTTTCTCATTATCATTTCATGTCCATTACCTTCGAGTGTAAAAAGTCAAACAGAAAATTAGTTTTCGTCAAATCATCATACCTCAACTTTTACTTCAATTTTTTATCACGAATTAAGGCAGATCCTATCTTTGAACAGAAACTCTTGACAAAAAACGGTCAAGAAAGATTCTCTGTAGTATTCAAGGGAAGGTCAATCCTTAAAAATAAAAACTCCAGGGATTCCACTTTTGAGTCGGACATTTATCATAAGCATAAAAAAAATTGAGGGCCCGGATCAAAGAACCAGTCATAACTTTCAGGCGCTCAGAGTGAAGACACCAATTGAAGGCTCGGAAGCAGAACCGACCGAGCGCTCGAGCAGTAGGCAGGAGTGGGGATGACACGCAGTAAACGTGACTTCGCGTTTTCTGCGCGTCATCCCCACTCCTGGACACTGCTCTAGCGCTCGCTCTTTATTCCTTTTGTGCCTTCTCTCTGAGCGCCAGACAGTTATAAACAGTTTTTTATCCGGGCCGTCAATTGCCGTAGAGAATATGTTCTCTATCCGACACGAATGTGTTGAAATCACTAGAGAAACCTTTCAATCTTTTTCTGACTTAATTCGCGAACATTTGTCCCTAGATTTTCCATTTATTCCTAGAATAGTAGATGGTAGTTTCCAATGCACGTACTTAACATCAAAGACAGAAGTTTGCGCGAATACGTCTTATGGCGTTTTTATTGCTGATGGTGCAAATCATATATTTCGGAATCGCTTGCTAACTGCGCTTGCTCGTTCCAAGGAAAACATTTCTAAAACCCATTCAAAGCTTATGAATGCACTTGACTCGCGAAGAGACGTTATTACAAGATAAAGACAAAGTTTGTCATAGTGTCATAAACCCATATGTCCCATGCAATTTCCTTTTACTACCAAAGTGATCCTCCAGCTTGATGTCTACTTAAACTGACCAGACCTAATGTTCTACACCTGAGTGCAGTAGACCTCTCTTACCTTGATTGTAAACCATTAGACGTATGAAGTCAGTAGAGCCAACATTAAGTTAATAGATTCACTATAATCCCAAAGCATCGCACTATAAATTAGCTTCGTAGTTTCCCTATTTATGTAGAACGGCTCTTTGTTATTTTGCGAAAGTTTAAACAGTTTAGGGCACATCCCCTGATTTTGTTTGAGGTATTATTCAGATGTTTATTATTCTGAAGTTGTAGATTTTTAAGTTAACGAGAAATACATGAAAGAAACATAATTGAGGGCCCGGATCAAAGCACCGGTTATAATTTTCTGGCCGTTAGAGTGAGGGGAGCCCTCAACATCGACTAAATTCAAGGGACCACAGCTCTTTCGACTTCCAGCGCCAGAAAGTTAAAACCGGTTTTTTGATCCGGGCCCTCAATTTTGAATACGGAATGTCTCTGAGAAGTGTTAGCGTAAGTTAGGCATTAATTTTTTTCTCGTAAAGTTTGAGCTTTCATCAGGAAATCTAAAAAGAGAAGATAATATTTAATCATTTTTTAAAGATTTTATGAACTTTTATTTGATATTTTCAGAAATAATAAAATAAGGGTATTTAAAGTTTTCCATTGGATAGGGGAAATTTATTTGCAGGGCTACATTGTTCTTGAGAAAATTTGCAGGAAATTTTTCTTGTTTCTAAGAATAAAAAAAGTTTTTTGACAAATTTAAAATGTTTTTTGCAAAATCGATCAACTGTATCAATGAAATGGATAGAAGAGCAAATATATCTTTCGAACAATGTATATTCCTTTTCGAATCTTCTTTACAAGTCTTCTTCTTGTAAGAGTTTGCTGCTAGACAAAGTATTGAAAATTTATTTCTATTATAAAATGCTTACAACATAGGGACTGTTTAACAATAGTTCTGTCAGTTTTTATCAAAATAACTATTATTTATGAAAGAAAAGTATTTTTTACATGAAATTCTTTAGGTGAGAATAAACGTACACTATCTGCGCAAAAATATACAAATAAAGACAAAATAATTAACATAGAATTCATGTCCTGATCAATTATCTTATCCACAAAAATATAACTTATAACTTACGACTTGTAAAAGTAACTTACATTAATCTTACTTATTTATTTTCTTATTCCAATACTGAAAAGGTACATTTCTCATTAATGTTTTACAATTATAAAAGAGTTCTATTAAAAATTTATTAGAGGGACACTACTACTATCTATATTATTATCTTGGAAAAAAAATTTTTTATATTTAAATTCACTGAAGAAATTTGATGCTACATATGTCAGTGTTTTTTAAAGATGTTCTGGGTGGCTCTAAAAAAATGACTGAATCTTTAACTTGATTTGTAAAGTTGACAAAAAAAGACCCATTAATTATTGCAGCAAATTTTAGAAGCGAAACACTAGCGCAAATAATAAATAATAGCAATTCAATTATTATTTTAGAAAGCTCATTTTATTCTCTGAAACTGCCTTTGCGATTATCTTCGTCAAGTTTTTATTAATGATTTCATTTATGACATGAGCTTCTTGTGCATTTTGTGCGCTTAGGTATCAATTCTAAAATTTATTTTTCATAAACAATGGACCTTTTTTGTCAATTTTATGAATCAAGGGAATGATTATTTTCATTTTTAATTTAGCTTTACACCTATAAAATCCTTTAAGGTTCAATGAACAAATAAAAAAATTCTTCCGTGGACATTTAGAAAAATTTAAATTAGAACAGAAGTTTTTTTCGATATAGGAATTTTTCTTTATTTAAAAAATGTGTGCTGTTTGCCAAAAAGCTAAACAAACTTCTTAAATTAATTTATTTTCTACTTACATTTGAAAATCCTATTTGCACCTAATTGTTTTTTAGTAGATAATGTAACTTTTTTTTATTTTACTATATGAAGAAACTTTTAAAGTAAAATTTAATTTAGTTCCAAGGTGTTTTTAATGGACCCGTATGACCTGCATCTTTCAAAAAAGTAATTCCTAAATTTTAAAGATCAAAAACCTAATTTACCAGTTTTAGTTAATGTCAGCAGTTTTAATTCTTCAATCTTCAGCTTACTTATAATTAAATGAATGGTTTTGTAAGTTTGTAAGTCAAATTTCCCACCTAATTCTTTTTTTTTTGAGGTAAAAACAATATTTTTAAGTGAATGGGTCTTTGAAATGGTTTTCCAAATCGCGTTCATTAACTTCTGCCTTAACCTTCTGACCGGGATTGTGACCCATTAAAATTCTCGTTTCCTCGTTCATATAAAAAACTTCTGAGCTAGCGGTTTAACTTTTATTAAATGTAATACTAGTTTCAGGAGTCTCGGAAAAGATATGAAGATATTTCATCACCGGTTAAAAGGTCGGTAAAGGCTAAACGACGCGACCGCGAGCAAAATTTTTTTTAGCTATGTTGGATCGTATTGCCTATGCTGAAAGACAATGAAAATTATCGGTGATGTCTGGTATCTTGTATGATCTGCATGTATCGGAATAGGCATTAAGCATCTCAGAAAGTTGAGTAGTCGGGAGGCTGACAAACTTGATCGATTATGATGTGTACCATGATCGTAATTGAATTTTTCGAACCCACTGAACGATTTAATAATTATCTTCCTTTTTTCTGTTTCTTCAACAATCTAGTTGTTCAGGATTAGGCCTCTGCCAGTGTTAGTAAGTACCACCACTTGATCTGGTGTGATTCGACTGCTGTAGTTAGAAGGCTATGCGTTTTACGTCTTTATAACTGCCTATCCATTTACCTTCTCTATTTACCTACCTACAATCAACCCTCAATACACCTACACAAATCACCTTATTCCTATTTACACTACCATTGAAAATTGTCGGTATGACTGGCGCAAGTTCTATTATAAATCACTGCTGACTTTCAAACGTGACAATTCAATCAAAAAACAAGTGAAAACCTTTTTTCAAAAACCGCTGAGAAGCTTATGAAATTCCGTATCGAATGACCTAGGATCAAGATATTTTTTATCTTTCGCATAGAATGTATCACGTCGTCTTATTCGGCTATCATCAGTAGTAGTAGAGCGTGCCTAACTACTATAACTGTCCTTCGCGAGAGCGGTGATTTTAACTTCATCTCGTGCTGTAACTTAACAAAAATGTTGAAAAAAATTTAAATCGACAAGATATTAGCTTTGCAATCTTCTCTTTCATTTAAGACAATAAAACTTTAAAAATCTTCACTGTTTAACGAGATATGACTAAAAACGTTCAAGCGTGTCTGCGTCAAGGTTTATTCTGCGGTTACTATTACGTAGTAGTAGAGCATGCCATACTACTATCACTGTCCTTCGCGAGAGCTGTGATTTTAACTTCATCTCGTGCTTCAACTTAGAAAAAAAATGGAACTTACAAAAAATTGAAACCGATGAGATATTAGCTTTGCAATCTTATCTTTAATTCAAGCCAATAAAACTTTAAAAATCTTCACTGTTTCCCGAGATATGACTAAAAACGTTCAAGCGTGTCTGTGTCAAGTTCTTATCGTCGAGCACCACTAGTAGTAGAGCGTGCCATGCTACTACCGCTGTAGGTCGCGAAATTGACTTAAGCGATCTTAACTTTATCTCGTACTGTAACATAGAGAATTTAAAAAAATATTGAAATTTTCCTAAAATTATCATTGCAATCTTATATTTAATTTAGGCCAAAATAAGTTGAAATATATTCACGGGTTTCCGAGATATGACTAAAAATTTCCAAGCGTGTCTGCATCAAGGTTTAGTCTGCGGTCACTACTACGTAGTAGTAGAGCGTGCCTTACTACTATCACTGTCCTTCGCGAGAGCGGTGATTTTAACTTCATCTCGTGCTGCAACTTACCAAAAATATGGAAAAAAAATTAAATCGACAAGATATTAGCTTTGCAATCTTATCTTTAATATAAGCCTAAAAGCTTTTAAAATCTTCACTGTTTAACGAGATATGACTAAAAACGTTCAAGCGTGCCTGTGTCAAGTTTTTATCGGCGAGCACCATTAGTATTAGAGCGTGCTATGCTACCACCGCTGTAGATCGCGAAATTGACTTTAGCGATCTTAACTTCATCTCGTGCTGTAACCAAGAGAATTAAAAAAAAAGCAGTAAAATTTTCCTAAAATTATCTTTGCAATCTTATCTTTGATTTAAGCCAATAGAACTTAAAAAATCTTCAAGGGTTCCAGAGATATGACTAAAAATATCACGTTTGGACATTCTTAGTCATATCTAGGGAACCTATTACCATTTTTCAAATGTGATTAGATTTAATTAAAGATCAGAATTCAAGGGCTTTGTAGTATAAATTTCATATTTTTCCTAAAAATTTCCAAGTTCATGCCACAAGTTGAAATCGAGATACAAACGTAGAGAAATTCTTGAATTTTTAAACAACTTCTGACGTAATAAATTCTTTGCAAACTGTCGAAAATTTCTCCATTTGGGGTCATTTGACAAGAAATTTCATAATCTTTTCAACGGATATTAGAAAATGTTTCTTGCTATGTTTTTGAAGGATTAAATGCGAGTGATTTTTATTAGTACTCGCGCCAGTCGTACCGACTATTTCCAATGATTGTGTACCTATATAGGAGGTAACGATTCCATACCCGACTGCAAAAAAGCAGAACCTTAGATTATCGTTTTTTTAACTTTGGCTATTTATTATGTTAGGAGATAAAGTATAACTAGCCAAAGATTTTACTTCATACATTTTTTTAAAGATATTTCACTTTTTGTATTTTTGAAACTTTTTACTTAATAAGTTTACTTTTTACTTAATAGTTCACTTTTTACTTAGTAATTTAGTTAAGACTGTCCCGCTTAGTTCGGTTTTTATATTATTAACTGAATTTTTTTCAGAGAAAAAAACTTCGTAGAATCCAAATTTTAAGGTTTAAAATTGATTCCAACAGTCCCTTGATTGATTGTCTCTTCATGTTCTTGCACACCAAATTGTGATTTTAAAAAAGTCGTTTCCCAAAGTTATTCTTATATTGATTTTCTTTATATATTTTTATATTCTACTTTATGATCTCCATTTAGAAAAAAATTTAAATCTGTCTCTTGAAACATACGATTGGCAATTGAATATATATGTTTTATAATAATTTATTTCATAGATTTTCAGTATTACGATAATAAAAATACAAAAATTAATTAAATCGTTTGTGCCAAGGAGAAGAAAAATGTTTCTTGACATTGCAATTTCCGAAACAGAAACTATTTGAAATAAAAAATTCCCGAAATTATGAAATTACCGACAATTGTAAATCTCTAAATTGGAAAATTCCCGCATAATAAAATTCTCGGTAATAAATAATTCCAGAAATAAAATTGCCGATTATATAAAATTACCGACGTAGTCGATTTTCCAAGTGATAACATTTTTTATTTAAACAATTAGAAATTTGTTTAATAATATATAATAAAATAATTAATAATATTGAATAATATCAATAATAACATCAAATAATATTATTTTATTTTCTTTATTATTGTTTATTTTAT
>JAAAKG020000031.1:2048769-2160014 GCA_010014905.2 Druon quercuslanigerum
GATATGATATTTAAATTTACTGTGATAAATATTTGTTTGCTACCATAAATAAACAATTGTACACCTGCTAATAGGTATATTTATTTACTATTCCAAATTTTTCTACTTTCCGAATTTTTCCTCTCCGTACATTTACTTATTCCTAATTGTTCACCCTCCTCATTTTAACATTTTTGAATTATTACCCATTCCGTTTCTTTCATTTCCGAATGAATACCATTCAGAGTTTTGGGTTTCTGATTTATTCATTTTTCCGACTCTCCGATTATAACACATTCTGAAATTTTACCTTTCTTTATTTTTATCCGTTCCGAAAAATTAACGGGTCCTAAATATTATATAAATATTATAAATGTAACTGAGTATAAAAAATAAGACACCACAGAAGTTATCAATTTTTTTGAAGTAACTATTTTTTAATCATAAAATTGAAACTTTAAGGATGTTGATACCTTCCTTCAATTTTTTGTATACACGACCAAATTTAAGGATCAAATGGTACTCCCATGAATAATTTCTTCTATTACACAAAGCAAGATTGTTCAAATTTGACAAATCAAAATTAAGAAAAATTTTTTTAAGTTAAATTGTTGGCACAAAAACCTCCACAGTAACCTCTAAATATATATTTTTTAATCTGGAAAATATAGGGGATAACTTGCCCCTTACCTACGTATGTCAATGCTAACTTTCTTCTTTTAAAAACAAATTTTATTAAGATATCAACTTCTGATCCAGACACTAATTTCCAGTTAGATTTTGTTGCATCCAAAATGTATTTCATCTGCCAAGAATAATCTGATTCGTGTATAATAAATGAAAACCAATTATATTGAAAAGCTATATAAAGTTTAGAAAAACGTTACCTTTTTTGAATGAATAATAGAATTTAATAATTTTGCGAAACAGATTGTAGCCATACAAATAGCTGTAAAAATATTAACTGATTCATCAAAATTATTTGATGTTACGATACCACAAATCTGCCAACGACATAATATTTAATTAAAATAAAAGCTTAATCATTCCAAATAAAATTGCATTTTATAAAGAATTCCATGTTCTGAGTGCATATTTGAAAGAATAGGAGTGTTTCAAATTTTGTGAACAATAATGAATAATTTCGATTGGAATGCACTTGAAATTATAAAAAATATATTCAACGTTTTAAAATTGAAAACGTTTTAAACAAAACAGTTTTAAATTAGAAACCTTGAAAATTGAAAATTTGAATACTATTTTTTTTTAATTCAACAATTTTATGCGATAGAAGTTGAAATTGTGCAACTTCTAATTCGGAGCTTCCAAGCTTGAGAAATGTTATATTGAATTGAAGAATCTAAGGACTGCATAAATTTACATTAAAACTGCAAAAATACTACAATTTCAAAATGTTTCAAATGAATTAATTTCAGATTAAAATTTAAAAACTAGATCATTTTAAAATGGAAAGAATTGAATTTCTATTATAGATTTTTCAACTTATGTGGTTTTAATTTTAGTGAGCTGAAGATTTAATAATTTTAGACTAAAATATTGTAAATTGTTCGGTTTAAATTGTAAACGCAGACAATTTTCTCGTTTTTGAAATTCTTTAAAATAAGAAAATATTAAATTAAAGTACTTGATAGTTGTAGAATTTTCAGTTAAAAGTATTTGTCACTAATCAAATTCAACTAAAATGCATCCAGAATAAATCCTACACCATAAAAAATCAAGACAGAAATTTATTAAATTAAGGGCTTGAAAACGAGAAGATTTTAGAATCACGGGCATTAAAACTTGATTTTTTTTTACAAGATAAAAAAATAATTTTGTTATTCAAAGTTTAAACTAGTGCAATTTTAAACACTGAAATCATTATTAATTTTTTTAATTGTCCGATTTCTATTCAAAGGTTTAAAATAAAATAATTTAAAAATTAAAAATATTTGTTCCGACAATTTTAAATATAAATATTGATTTCAAAGTATCAATTTTAGATAGTTTAATTTTTATCCATTTTAATTTTTAACAGAGCAATTTTGTGTTTGAAATTTTTAATATTTTAGAATATTTTCTTATAAAAAATAATTCAATTTTTAATGGCTGGTTCTAAACTCTATTTATTTTTAAGGTTTTAATTTTAGAACGGATTATCCTAATTATTCAATGCTTGGAATTTACTTACGAGAGATATAATTCAAAATGGTTTAATTAAAAATCCTTTAAACTGTAAATAAAGGCTCGAAAAGCAGAACCGAATGAGCGCTCCTTAGCCAGGAGTGCAGAAGACGCGCAGAAAACGCCACGAAAGAGAGAACGGATTCCACAATTTTCTGCTTTTAAAATCGAAGCCAAACAATTTAGAATATTAAAATCTGAAATGATTGAATTTAAGTTGGACTACAAAGGCGTTTGCAACTTTCAAAATTAATTAATTGAAGCTTTTAGCGTTAAAAGTTGAACTAAAATAATAAAAAAATAAATTAAATTTAAAAAAATCGCCAGAAAGGAGTGGTCATGGTAGTGAAAAAACAGAAATAATAATCCTTTAATATGTGGACTAACAAGACTATTGTCCAGAACAAGTCATTAATATTTTATTAAGTCTAAAGTAACTTGAATCGAAGATATCCATCGTTTAAAGGTTTTGATCTAACTGGGGCTCACATTTGCTACAATATTAAAAAATGTTCTCATGTATAGCTTGGGAAAATATTTAATCGAATCCTCCTTTAAAGTGTAATTAATCTATGGCTTCACTACGCCACGCGAGTCTCATTTGACGAACTTGTGAATTTAATATGCTCTAAGAGGGATATTATCACAGACTAAATTTTCTTCGCTCGTATTTCTAGGAGACATATTAAAATATTCATCTATCTATACATTTTAAGTATCTAATTGTTAGCACTTATAGGTGGGAATTTTTTCTGTGGAAGGAGACGAGAAGTCGCAAAGGGTTCATATTAATTAGTGGATAGTTAGAATTGTCCTGTCATACTATAACTGCAGTAGTTTTTTATTTATCAAATATTTTGTCCTTTAAAATTTGTTAGCATTTTTATATATTTTTCAATTATTAACATTGTTTGGACCTCGAAGAAAAAGTTGTAGATTGGTATCCGATAAAAGAAAAAGAAAAATATTTAAAATTGTTTAACATCTCCTGTTCGGTTTTTGGATTTTCAAATTCAAAAGAAATATCTTATTGTTTCAAAATTTTTGGAAAATGGCATAGCATGATAAGAATGTATGTATTGCAATTAGTTGATATTGCCATTAAAGTAAATTTTCCAATAGATCTTCGCTACACACATTTTTGTGAGTTATGAGGATTGAAAGAAAAAACGATTTTTTTTCGCAAAAATGAAGGATGGATACGATATGAGCTCTTATGCTATAGTATTACAATAAATAATATTTTTTCTAAAAATATTTTTTAAATAAACTTTTAGAATTTTTCAATGGGAAAACATACAACATTTTCAATTAGTTCCTATTTCTACGAAGGCATAATACACGGTGGCCTGTCCCCTTTTCGGACTGATTATTCGCATTTAGTTAAATGCACCCTTTTTAGGAAAAATTTGAATAGGCTGAACCTGAAATTGCTTTAACTTAAATTAAAGAAAATGCTATTATTTTGCTTGCATCGAAAAACTTTATTAGTGGATTTAGATTTTTTGAATAATTTCGCGATTTTGGAAAGCTTTTTACTCAACGAAAAATTGTTTTCCCATTAAAGCAAATTAATTTTTAGTTGTGATTTTTTTGGGCATATGTTTTAATAATTTTTCATAATTTTCTTTAATGAACAGTAAAACATAGCAAACCTTAATTTTCATTTTAATTCTGTATTTCAATAGCTATTATCTGAGCCGTTCATATTTCCATAATTTATCTTATACTGTAAGCACTGATATTAAAAAAGAAAACTATAAAATAGATATTTTTATTTTTATTATTGAATCTATGATTTTAAGAAACAAAATATTATAACTGATATCATTTCAAATATAAAACATTATTATTTAAGAAACATATTAAAATTCACACACAAAAAAATTAATTTAAACCATGTTTTTTGCAATTAAATTTTTTCTGACCTTCGCTTCTTATTAATTTAAAAAAAAATGATTGCATATTAATGAAGGGCGGCCTATTATCCCGGAAACTATTCTCTACAACTCTGCTGTTTTCGACTTTAAAAATAAGTAAATAATCTTAAAATATAATTTTTAGTTTCAAACAATTTTCTCTAAAAAAGAAAAAATTGTTTTGACAATTTAGAGCCCTAGAAATAATGGAAGCCATAGAAAAATTCACTTTCAAAATTGGAAACAGCAGAGTTTTAGAAAATGTTATTTCGGAAAAAATAAGCCGTGATTGATTAAAATGTAATTGTAAAATATCCGGCTCGAAGGACCAAAACGTTGGGTGTCAATTCTAATTTTTGAAATTAATAAAAGAATCGGCACACATTTAAAATGAAAAATATAAAATGTTTATTTTGATTAGTGGACTGTATTTACATGACTTGGAATGGAGGAGTATTATAAAAGTTTACATTTTTATACGGCTGTTCTGACTCGATGCAACGAGCTGCATCGGACAGCTGTGAGAGAGATGTTCTCTTGAGGAGAGATAATTAAAATCTGTTTAAAATAACACTGACCCAATGTCTCTGGCCCATGTAAATTTGGCACGAAGCCGCATTCGGTTACTTTCGGAGATTTCCGGTAGCCTGTTTCGGCTCTCACGTAGAAGCGGCCATTAACTTCCGATCGGAGTCGGAAAGAGACGAAGTGGAAATCCCCAGGAGAAAACCCACGAAGACGATGCTCAGTATCTAAGGGTAAGGCCCAGGGTTGCCTGGTTAGTCAAAGAGTACCATAAAATATCATTAAAAATATAAACACCTAAGTGTAAATAGACGGATTAAAGTAATAAAAGTTTCCAAAATCATCTTAAGTGTAAGTCGGTCCTGTTGTCCAGACACATTTTTCTGCATTTTTGTTCAACCTAAAGATTTTTCAGCGACACCGTAATTAGATGTTTGCAAAGTAATGATAGTCGATTTACTTGTAATCTTTGTCGCCTGTTTTTATTATTAGAAGTCGAGCCTTATGATAATATTTAACTTTAGAGCGAAGTTTGGCTTTGATCAAATTTTTTGCGACAATTTTCTAAAACTCCGTTATTCTAACAACAGTGGTCCACCAAAAAATTTGTCTGCTCGAAACAAGTGACTAGGCACCTTAGGTATGACCTTCATAACTATTTCAAGATCAAATGTTTTTAAAATAGATACGCGCCTTTTTGACAAAGTAAATCGAAAGAACGGAAAATTGTACATTCAAATATACACTTCGGTCATATATTTCGGATGACCTTAAAGGTCACCATAAGATCATTTTAACTCAAACAATGTTTTAATAGCTATAAGAACAACATTATTGGAAAATATTTGGTAGCGGACAAGCTTATGTAAGTGTCACGCGTTGATGAGAGTCTAAGCTTTGACCCTGACCCTGAACTGGTGACCGTTTGAAGGTCACGACCGCTCAGGTTAAGCAATTGAGGTCAATTTTTAGCTTGAATAGAAAAACTTTTTATTGTTGATTCAGAATTTTTGAATAATTTCGAGATTTTGGAAAGCTTTTTACAACACGAAAAATTATTTTCCCATTACAGTAAATTAATTTTTAGCTTTAATTTTTTTGGGCGCATGTTTTCCTAAATTTGTATAATTTTTTTTTTTAATTGCCAAAGTAACATAGCAAACTTTTTTTAAATTTTAATTCTGCATTTCAAAAGCTACAATTTGAGACGTCCATATTTCCATAATTGATCTTTTATTGTGAGCACATTTTTATTTTGAATCTTAAATCTAAAAACTAAAATCTTTAATTTGAGGCTTCTCCCCAAAAAAGTAGAAATTAGAAGTTAAATTAAGTATTCTATTTTTCCCATGATACTATTTTTCTGCTCTGCAGTAGATAATTTATGGAGTGAATACAAAATCTAAAAAAAGTCGAAAGTTATTTAAGTTTAAGAATCTTTTCAGACCGATGATATAATGATAATATAATTTATTTTTACAGAATAGATCTTACACGTGCTACTTCATGCGGATACCTAATAAATGGTTTTTTAATGGTATAATCAATGATATGATCGAAGGAATTTTTGATATATGGGCTTCTCCTTTCCAGTGCAAATCAAGAAGAATTGATATTTGTGAATATTCAACTCAATCTTATTTTGCTAGGTAAAGCTTAAATTAAAACTAAATCAGCTATCACTATCTTATCTTTGAATTAAATTATAAAAATATACATTCGAATTTTTCAGTATCCAAAAATGAAAGTTGTAAGAAAAAATTAAGTATACTGAAAAAAGTATGAGAAAATAAAATTTTAATGTAATAACACATGTAGAGACACAAGCATTAATCAAATTAAATTAATTAATTTACTTATATTATTATGTTAAATAAATAATTATCTCAAGAAAAGGGTATCGTGGCCTCTCATTTCATGTGTTCTTCTTTCCCCCTCCTTTCTCATACAACCCCAACCACCCAGTGCCCCATCTCTCACGAAAAAAATCCTACAAAATGCAACAAATGCTACACTGCTTTAGATTGATACACGTTATCTCCTTTCGATTTACTTCTTTTTTTCCCTCCAGGCTGTCTTGTCCGAAAGTCTTCCTAGTTACTTTCTCCTATTTCTTTCCCATCCAAACTTTCCTATTCCACCCATTCCCATCGCCCCTCAGCATTTTGTTTTTTAATTTTCTGTATTTAGTCGTCCCAAAGAAATAAAGAATCTAGAAAGGGGGATAGAATATTTGAATATTCGGAATGACTTGTCAAGTTTTTGAAAAATATTTGACTACTCATCTCGAATTTCAATAACGAGACACTTCGTTTTTAATGTTGAATACTTACTGCTTATTTAAAATTGTTTCAGGAAAATTTAGAATAATAAGTTTATACGCTATTTGAAATTGCGCCCGAATCGTTTTGCAACAAAAATTATTTATTTGTGACAAACTTCATCTAATCTACCAGCCAAATAATTCTGTTTGTAAAAAAAACCAAGTCACATACAAAAATGAAAGTTCGGGTCCAGTGTGATAGTGGAGGATTGATTATACATTTTTTCTTGGAGATAATTAATTTCTTATTTTTATTTAAATTTATAAAAATAAAATAATAGTTCATTATATTTGTAAATGGTTCCATTGGTGGGAATTTCCGTTATGAATGAGGATGGTCCCGCCTACGTACGTAGTAGCGGCAGACTTTTGTCAAACACAATTTTAGTGCGGCAGCAGCATCTTGAAGGCTACAAAAAAACAACCTTGGGGCCGAAGGTCGGGTCAAGGTTTTTCGGCCGAAAAGTTCAATTAAAAAATGTCCGATAACATTCGTGCAGAAATTTCCCCATCCTAACATATTTGAAGTTAGGTTCTGATGGGGCCCCTATTAGAATATCTAGCCTAGAAAAAAACTGCTTAAGGCCCTCTCAGAATGTCTAGTCTAGAAAAAACCGGGTGGGCCCCTATCAGAATATCTAGGCTAGAAGAAACTGGTGGGTGCCCTGTCAGGTTCTACTGAAGAATTCCATGCTTCTTATAGGTATGGCAAATCTATCTGTATCTAATGGGGCCCCGACCAGAGAACTCATAAAATCTGATATTGCTTAAAATATAATTTTGAGGTTTTTGAAGGTTTCATTACGCTGAAATAATGTTTTTATAAGTATTTAAACTCGTTATGCTCGACAACTTGATATAGGGCTCGAATGATTTTTTTGTACAAATCCAGGCACATATTTTTTTAGTTAAAAGTTAAAGAAGTCTCGTTAATTACAGCTGGTTAGTGCTTGCCAGAGCATTACTGGTAACATTACAGATAATCTTCAGTTCACGCAGTACTGACTAACGCCTGGCTGCATGACCGGAGCAGTACCTAAAAACCAAACCTCACATGGAAGTTTAAAAATTTTTGTTATTTTTGTTATTGTAAAATTTTATTATTGTAAACGTTGTTAACTATTTCGCAACGGCACTTCTCTTAAATTGGATTGTAGACCCCCGTGGCCTCAACGTTACGTTCTACTCGGGGCTCCGGCAAGTTTTCCCCGCTAGAGCCCGGCTAGATATAGGTAAAACTATTCAGAGCCCCACTAGAGCCCTTTTAAAATGTTTCTAAATAGGAATTAAACTTACGGGCCGGTTCGGCTATTCGAACCGGTTTCGTACCCAAGTCACTTTGCACATCGCGAATTGACAGGAAAATAGTCATTGTCCTGCAGTAAGAATAGACATTTTTCGAGTAATAATGATTTAGATTACACTTAATCTTATGTTTAATGCCAGCTCTTTGATAACTGATTATTTTTATAAATAGCAATTAATCGGGAAGAGTATAAATAATTGGTTGGGTAATTATTATTTTCATCAAAAAAATTATTTGCAATACACATGCAATTCATCATAAATTCTTGGAATTCCAAAATTGGTGTTAAAATATCTACAACTTTTTAAAATTATTTACATAAAAAGGTAAGGCTGGCGCAGTTTTAAGATTGATACATTATGTATCACATAGGTTTTTTGTTGATCAGTGTCATTTCATTTGCCTCCCCTATAGAAGAAACGTGGCCTTTTATGGCTAGTTTTCCCTTGCAGAAGGGCAAAAGTAATTTTCATTTATTTAGGTTTATTCTAAATCTTAATCAGCAAACACAATAAAAATAGTTTTCAGCCAAGTCCTATGGTGCAGAGAACCATAAATTACCTATGAAGAACCATCACTTCCCAGTAAGCAAAAAAATTAAGGATGTCCTAGCGACGACTTTGGGACATCCCTAACACTTCTTTTATAACATGTCTTTTCGTCATCCTAGGGATTCTCTTAAGACGTCTAGTTATAGTTTGAAAGATGTCCCACGAACGTCCATGTCTTTAAGGCGTCTTTAAGACATTTTTAAGACATCTTTAGGACATTAGACGTCTTAGAGACTTTGATTGTACTGACATAGGACGTCCTAGAAAAGTCCCAAGGACGATCTTGGAATTTTCATAGTTTTTTGCCCACTGGAATACTATAGATTGTCGAAAAGTCCCCTAAAATTTGGGAAATTTTTCAATACGCTGAATATCTGTGGTTTTTAAAATTGGGTTAAAACTTAGGTTAATTTAGAAAACTTCAAATTCTTCAAATTATGAAAATTTAAGTGACTTTTATAAATCCTAAAAAATTCTTAATTTTATATTAAAACAAAGATAAAGCTTCCAAAATTCTGCGTTACAAAAAACTTCTGAACTCATGTATTGCCAGTGGGCACAAAACTATGAAAATCGCAAGAACGTCCTTGGGATGTTCCTAGGACGTCCTATGTCAGTACAATCAAAGTCTCTAAGACGTCTAATGTCCAAAAGATGTCCGAAAGACGTCATAAAGACATGGACATTCTTGAGACATCTTTCAGACTGACATTAGACATCTTAAAAGCATCCCTAGGATGTCGAAAAGACATGTTATAAAAGACGTCTTAGGGATGTCCTAAAGACGTCTCTAGGACATATTCAATTTTTTTGCCGACTGGGTTGCTTATAAAATATGTCGTATGCACCAAGGGGAAAGGAACTCTTCAAAACCAAATTTTCTTTTTATTCAATAACATTTAAAAATATATAGATGTGAATTTTATTATGAAAAGAAATGACTTATTTGGAAACTTTGATTTACAAAAGCGATTGTTCAGAAAGTTTGTAAACTTTATTAATAGATAATCGAATTGACAATAGGCACTAAATACGATATTTATCATCCTAAAATTTAACAACAATGTATGCGAGATCTCGTGACTGCAAATTAAAAAAAAAAATTATTTTTATCTTTATTGTTATATGATTATTTGACTGAAATGACCGAATAAAAAGCTTCTAATTAAACTATTTACTCAAATTATTAATTATGCTAATAATAGCGATTCCACGCATTTTGCGAACTTCGTTATGATACTCTTATAGGCCCATTTTTTAACACCTCAATTGCTTTTTGTTCCTTCATTATTAATAAAACCTTAAACATAACTCATTTTAACATAGGAAAGTTCATGAGTCGGGAGCCAGTTGGATATTTTGAAAATGAAGACAAGATTTTTCAAAAAAAATTTAGTTCTTCAAATATGACTTTTAAATATTTTTTTTTATTTTAAGCATAAACCTTTTTTTCTAATTTTACAAAAATGCTGATCTTAATATCTCTTAATTTTTAAATTATTACTACTCAGATTATTTCTTTCTCTGGTTATTAGTTTACTTTTTCCATTTTGGTTTTCTCAAAATTTGACTAAAAGTCAACTTAAAATAGAAAAGGACAAGGACATGCCGCCTAATTACTTTATCGTAAATTGAAATATCTAATTCTTTCATAAATTGAATTATTTTATTGTCAAAATTATATCTGCTCTCGTGTATTATTTCAATTTATTATTACAGATTACTAAATAATTCTTGATTCTTAAATGTATACCAATCATAATTGATAAAAATACCTAAAATATTGAAATATTAAAACAAATTTTTGACTAGACGCAATGATATGAAATAATACATCTTTATAATTGTGAAGAATAGGATATTAGGTCCATAATTTCAAATTTACTTAATGTTTATTTTACGGAAATTCATCTATTCCAATGACAATTTTCCCTAGCTTTTATTTTTCTGAATTACCTTCGTACCTAATTTTTATTGTCATAGTTCCCTATAAACATTATATTATACTTTATTATCAGTAACTAAATGTAAAATAAAAGATAAATTGTACAAATTGTGTCTTATTTCATAATATTGGAAAAATAATAAAAGAATTATGTTTAGACTTTATGAGTACTTTGAAATGAATAATGAACGCCAATCAGGATTTTCGAATCAATGCCACTTCTTCATTTTATTCTTGAGGAATATTTCAATCGCGTTGAAATTTGATTAACATAAAACCGCAGTTTCTTCTCTGAGCTTTAGAAGATAGATGATTGAAAGAAATATCTTGGTTGCTTTATACCAAAGTGTCTCGTTTCTCCTCCTAGTTTCTATTGCTGATTTAAACCAAATTAAAATTATAGCTAAGTTTACAAACGATTACTTTCGCGAAAAGGGCGTTCGTTAATTGGTCACTTTTGAATGCTGGAATAACGATGGTATATTATATTTTCAAATAATGTATATTGTAAAACTAAAAAGTGTTATTTTAAATATGTAAATAATAATAATTTTTCCTACAAAATTATTTTTAAACGTATAAAGGTCGAATTTTTAATTATGTGTTCAGGAAAATTCAGCTTTGCATGAACAACTAACATGAGGATCTGTTATGTTTCCATTACGGAAAAACTTGACATGAATAGAATTTTAAAAGTGAATTACTACAAACTTGGTGTCCTTTTGAATTTGGATTGTCCAAATAGCGAAATTATTTTTCAACAGGTAAGTATAATAGATTTAATACTTTCACGATGATTCATTCTGATAAAGTAGATATTTCGGGTTTCAATCGTGTACATAGCTACGAATTTTGTCGACGTTTCGTGAACATTGCAGTTAACTTCTTCAGGGCTGGCCTGAAACTGAGGTATCAGGTTATGTTGTTTTTATGTACACTCTTTACGATGCCTGCGATTGGTCAGAGCGCCCCACTATGAAAACAGGACGCACCTGATTGGCCAATTAAGTCTTATTTAAAAAATCCGGCAAGACGGAAAACCAAATCCGATTGGTATTATAACCGTTGTCCCTATTGATGTAATTAGGGTGCTTTAAGATTTCGATTGCTTCTCTATGTTTTCTTGGAAAAATATTGTGTTTTAGCGATGACGGTTGTTTTATCAAATAAAATGTTATGTCCTGTTAGGATGTGATGTTTAGTTAGTGCTGATTGCGTGAAATGTTTTAGTCTGACTTTACTCTCATGTCCCTTTATACGTTGACTCACCGCTTTCCCGGTTTCTCCAATATAGACTTTGACACAAGAACAATGGATTCTATATACACCTGGATCACTGAGAGGTTCCTTTTCTTCTTAAGATTGTTTAGAAGTTGTCCTATTTTCGAAGGTGGTTTAAATATGGTTGTTGAGAATTCTTCCTATTTGTTCTGTGACACCTTGGATGTAGGGTAGGACGGTGGTCGTTTTTCTCTCTCTTTCATTATTAAGTTGTTTTGAATTGTTTTCTTGGGTGTATTCTCTTATTGCTTTATCAATTTCTTTGATTGTGTAATCGTTCTGTATTAAGATTTGTTTAACGTTTTGTAATTCCTTTTGTAAATTATCTTTATCTGTAATCGAAAAACTTATTTAGTTCATTTAGCCCATGTCACCAGATGACAAAGGTGTCGTCCACGTAACGGAAACAAAATTCCAGTTTAAGCTTGGATTGACTGAAAATTTTGGTTTCTAGATTTTCCATAATGATGTTGGCTATTCCAGGTGAGATTGGAAATCCCATTGCTGCTCCTGAGTTTTGTTTATAGAATTGGTTGTTAAAAGAGATGTAAGTATTATTGAGACAGTGCTCTATCAAAGGTATGAGCTCGAAGGGGAAGTTTACAAAAGATTTACTTATATCAATTGTATCAAAGATTGGTACTTTCGTAAAGAGAGATGTTACGTCGAAACTCACTAGGATGTCTTGGGGTTGAATGCGAATCTGTTGTATCTTTTTAATAAAGTCAAAAGAGTTTTGGACGTGGGCAACAGAGTTTCCTGTGA
The DNA here is from genome assembly GCA_010014905.2 of Druon quercuslanigerum. Classification (NCBI taxonomy): domain Eukaryota; kingdom Metazoa; phylum Arthropoda; class Insecta; order Hymenoptera; family Cynipidae; genus Druon; species Druon quercuslanigerum. Next base: position 2,061,548 of record JAAAKG020000031.1, read on the forward strand.
AAGGATTCAGTTTATTGGCGAGGAAGTGTGCTAGCTTGTAAGTAGGTGATTTTATTGCGCTGACGATCGGCCTGAGTGGAATGTTGTTTTTGTGGATTTTTGGGAGTCCGTAAAGTCTTGGAGAGGTGGGATTAGTAGGTAATAATTTAGATATTGTTTCTCTGTCAAGTTTAGTGTTCTTTAGAAGGGTTTTTGTTTTGCTGACTATTGTCTTTGTGGGATCCTTTTAAAGTTTTCTGTATGTATCATCAAGAAGGTTCATGACTTTGTTATTATAGTTTTCTTTATTCATTATTACTGTTGTGTTGCCTTTATCTGTGGGTAATATTATAATTTATTTATTCTTATTGAGTTCTTTAATTGAGACTTTTTCCTGTTTTGTTAAGTTTGAGGAGGGCATTTGGACTTCGCGTAATGTTGGCCGTCCTACGGCGTATATCATTCGCTGTTTCAGGTGGAAGGGTATAGATTGTGGATTCCAAATAGCTGATTATTTCTTCTGCCGGGATTTTGGCGGGGCTACTGCAATATTGTGTCCTTTAGATAAAACTGAAATCATTTCGTTGCTAAGAGGATGGTCAGAGACGTTTTGTACTGTGTTAGTTAGTTCTGTACGCCTTACTAGAAGTAATTTGTCAAATTTAATTTTTTGTTTTTAAGTTTGAAGATCTTTCATCCGTTGGGATTGGTCAAATGATATGCGTCCTGTCTCCATGGTGGAGCGCTCTGGCCAATCGCAGGCACCGTAAAAAGTATACATAAGAACAACATAACCTGATACCTCAGTTTCAGGTCAGCCCACAAGAAGTGAACTGCAACGTTCACGAAACGTCGGCAAAATTCGTAGTTTTGTACACGATTGAAACCCGAAATGTCTACTATATAAGGTAAGTATAATATTTTTTATTTTACACAACTAGTTTTATTTCTAAAACGGTATATTCCAAGAAAAATAATTTTAAAAATCGTAGCTAATTAGGCATTAAAAATAATTAAAAGTCTAAAAATTATTTTTAGTATACTCTTCATTATAACGAGTCATATTTTTGGTTAATAATTACCAAATATTCTCCTCGGTGTTTATAATCCCAGTTATCGTCATGGAGGAAAATTAAATTTCAAGTACATGTGTTACTGGAAAAATCAAGAAGGCATTAAAATTTATCTCCATCAGTACAAATATAGCCGACGGGGAAATTTACGTGAACTTCCCTTAAAATTTTCAGTAGTGGTATATATTTAATTAATATTACTGGTAATTAATCTACTTCAAATAATAATATTTAAAAAATAATAACTAAACAAAATTATTCGTTATTATTCTATATTTAAATAACAAACAAAGGCCTGATTTTTATACTTACCTCACAGCTCCCACCGACAGACATTTAGACACTATGCATAGATTGAGTTATAATTTGATTCTTCAATTGAGGGACTTTTATAATTTTACGTAAGTGGATTACTCTTAAAAATTCTTTCCATTAATTTTGAAAGTGACAATAATCAGTAAAACTTCGTTCTATTGTTTCATCAAAAGTTTAAACTATTGTTTGACATGATGACATCATAAAAGGAATTGTGGACACTTCAATTTCACCTTTCATGTTCAAAGTAGAAAGATATGATATTGTTGAACATACAGTCCAACATTACTTCGGCTGGTAAAACTATAAAATCACAATTCAAGCTATTTTCAATCACACATATTTGATACATTACAAATTCTATTAATAAATTTAACTATAAGGTGTTCAGTAATCATATAATTTTAAACATCCTGACTTTACCGTTGCTAAGCTTTTTAGTGTTTCTTGCTTTTTGTAGTACTTAATATTTTTCTTTATATTTGTAGATTACTGCGCCCCCTTCTAATCATTTTAAATTGTACTTTTGTGGATTCCATGGCTCCAGTTTTATGGCGTTATGTCGGGTTGATATCTTATGATTTCAGTCGGGTGTCCATAAGTCCTTCTATTCTTCTTCATTTTTTCCTAGGAGTGGAAGTAGGAGTGGAAAAGTAAAAAAGTGATGGTGCAATCAAGGATTGGGAGTGATGGAATTAGAGGTGAAGGATAGGAAGTAGGGGAGTGAAAAAGAGACAGAGTGGGGGAAATGAGGAAAAAGAGTAAGTAGGGTGGAGGGCAGTATGGAAGTGAAGATAAAAACGGATGGTTGTGGAGAAGTGGTGAAGAATAGGGGAGGAGAACTAGAAAAGAGAAGGGAGAACTAGAAGGGAGAACAGGAAAAGGTTTGGAAGTGAAGGAAGTAGAAGGAACAAAAAGGAAGTAAAAAGAGGGACATTATTTCAGGGGAAGGAAAGGAGGCGAAAAGAGGGGGATTAGAACGGTATTACAGGGAGAAGTTAGCTTCATTTTTACCAATAAAAAATATATTTTGCACGTTTTGGCGACGGTTCTCTTTTTTACTCTGGCTGTATCATTTTCCTTTCGTTATTTTTATAGGGACTTATGGTTAATCAATTTAATTTAACTTCTATGGTAGGCTTGTTACTTTCAGAACCAGCTCGATTTATTAACTCGTTAGAAAGTTTGACTGAAAGTAGTCTGTAAGTTGAAATTGAAGATACGCCATACAATCACAAGTTTATTACCGTAGGTCTCTTATATCGTCATTATTTATTTTTTAAATCGAAGGTATTTAAAAAAAAACAAAAAATAATAAAGAAAATTAGATTCAAAATTATTGATGAAACTTTTAGATAATATTATGCTTACTTTACTGGTCAGATTTCTATTATTTAAAAAAAGATCAACGAATCTTGTACTTAAACTAAAAAAAGTTTTTTAGACAATTAAAGAAGCGACGCAATTGACTATTTATTTGTAAATAGTAAAATTTTTTTATTTAAAAGAAAGAATTTTTAACAAAACAGTTGAATTTTCACCCCAAAATGATTTATTAGCTAAGAAAACAACAGTATCAACCAAATTGTAATTTAAAGAGAAAAATAATTTTTAATACAAAATGAATATTTTTAAGAACATTTCTTTTGAGCTTATTCATTTGTAATTATTAAATTATTTATTAAATAATTATTTATTTGTAAATTATTAATTTTTCTGTGATTTCTAAAAGAATTCAAAAATATATTTAAAGGTTTTAGACGCCGAGAAAAGATATGGAAAATGTATGAGGAAGTTTTTTAATTTATAGGAGTTCACCTAATTTTGTGAAAAATTCGAGTCAGCCTAAAGAAATGTATATAAGAGTGTTAAAGTTTAGAAAACTGTTTTTAAGAAATTAATAAATTTTTTGATTTCAATTATCTCTGGAATTTTGAAAAATCTTTTAAAAATATAAAAAAATACATTCCAGATTCTTTTTTGAATATTTAAAATTTCCAGAAAATTTAAAGAAATTATTTTTTTTCCCTTAATACCATTATAAATTCAAAACGCTTCTAAATTTTATTTGTACAATCATCAAAAATCTACATTTTAAATTTCTTAAAATATTTTGAGTTTGAAATGATATTTGAACTTTTTTTAATCTTCTAAATAAATATTAAATGTACTCGAGCTTTTTCTAAAATTTTGTAGCCTTTCAAAATTGAAAAATTTTTCTTTAAAATCTTTTACATTCTTGAGCAAAATATAAAAACATCATTTGAAACGCCTTGAAATCTTTATAAATTTCCTCCTAAAATTCATGTTTTAAAATAAAAAATGATTTGAAATTTTCTTATTGTCTTGAAGCATTTTAAATTTCTTCAAATCTTCGTAAGTTTAAAACAATTTTTTAATCTTTTTTAAACTTTTAAATATATCCTTTTGAAATTTAAGAAAATCTTTTAAAATTTCGTGAAGTCATTTTCAATTTTCTAGGGGTTTTCAAAAGCTTGCAAGCTCGACCCAACTCATGCGACATGTGCTGAGTTTAGCTGCAAGCCGTTAGAAAAAGATGTTTTAATTATTGTAATTTTTTTTTAAATTTGTTTTAAAGGTATATTAAGGATTTTTTTTAAACCGAAAAAAATTCACAGAACGACAAAAACTAGCGGATCTACCAAAATTTTGCTGCTCGAAAAAAGTTCGCGGACCGAAAACGCCTTGAAATCTTTATAAATTTTCTCCTCAAATTCATGTTTCAAAATAAAAAATGATTAAAAATTTTTTCATTCTCTTTAAGGCTTTTAGAATTGTGGAAATTTTCTAAATTCTTTCTTCAAAAGCATTAAAAATCTACATTTTCAATTTTTTTTTAATCTTCGTGAGTTTACAATAATTTTTTAATCTTTTCCATACTGTCAAATATATCTTTTTAAAATTTAAGGAAATCCTTTGTAATTTCTTGAAATCATTTTCAATTTTCTAGGGGTTTTCAAAAGCTCGCAAGCTCTACCCGACTCATGCGATATATGCGAATCCATCCGAATTTAGTTGCAAGTCGTTAGCAAAAGATAATTTAATTTTTGTACTTATTTTCAAGTTCGTCAAAGAGGGTTTCTAAAGATTTTTCTAAAACCGAAAAAAAATCACAGAACGACAAAAGCTAGCGGATCGACAAAAATTTTGCTGCTCGAAAAAAGTTCGCGGACCGAAAACGCCTGGAAATCTTTATAAACGTTTTCCTCCAATTCATGTTTCAAAATAAAAAATGATTTAAAATTTTCTCATTCTCTTAAAGCTTTCAGGATTTTGAATATCTTCTAAATTCTGTCTTCAAAATCATCAAAAATCTTTTCAAAACTTATAAATATATCTTTTTAAAATTTAAGGAAATCTTTTAAAATTTCTTGAAATCATTTTCACTTTTCTAGGGATCTTTAAAAGCTCGCAAGCTCGACCCAACTCATGCGACATGTGCTGAGTTTAGCTACGAGCCGTTAGAAAAAGATATTTTAACTTTTTAATTTTTTTCAAATTTGTCTAAAAGGTTTTTTAAAGATTTTTTTAAAACCGAAAAAAATTCACAAAACGACAAAAGCTCGCGGACCGACAAAGTTTTGCTGCCCGAAGGAAGTTCGCGGACCGAAAAAAACTGAATGTAACTTTGTTTTAAAAAATATTACAACATTGATTTGCGCCCGGTTTTTAATACATGGACTTCGTGACACTTAGGGAAACATACTTTCTTTTAATCATGCCTTTTAATCAATTTTTCTTAAAAGCAAAAAAATGGTAAATTTGCTTCAAGATCTCTCCTGTCATCTCTCAATTTCGGGACGAAGACTTTTTAAATCAAATAGGAACTGAAAAATAAAATTATGTTTTGTTTACAAATTCCTATGTTAATATTAATATTATTTTTCTTGATTTTTCTTATTTATTTTTGAACTTTTTAAGCTTTTCTTGGCCCCCAAGATCCGAAACACGCACAAAACGGTCGGCTTGTCCGAGTCGAGCTTTTTTACATCCCTACAAGTTTCTCATAAAATTCACTTTATAAAATAAAAAATCGTTTCAAATTTTCTCAGGAATCTTAAAAAAAAAAATTTTTGCTTTCAAAATTCTTTCAAAAATCTTTCAAAATTCATAAAAAGTTTTGTTAAACTCGAGAGAATTATGTATTCAAATTTAAATAATGTAAAAACTTCCTCACGTGTTACTTATTATGTAAAAATTTTTTTTGTTTTTTAAAGTTTATATTAAAAAGAATGCAATCCAGACTTTCCTTTTATAATAATGTATCGCTTTTTTATTTTTTGAATTGAAAATGAAAACTTTATATGTTTTACATTAAAACTTATCTTCTTACAGTATGAGGCATTTAATTTATGATTTAAAATCAAAAAGATACTCTGAACTATGAATTATTTCTGACTGGTTATATCGAACTTATAAGCTTTAGTTCCGAATGCATGACATTGTAATTTTTAGAATAACAACCTATTGTAACAAGTATTTGATTGATATCTTTCCGCTGTAATTTGCATGAAATATTTCACAGGGATGTGCTCGATAATTCGCAGTTCCCGCATAGTAATCATTTCTTTATAAGCGAACCTCATTGTTTTCTCTATTACAGTTCGTGTTTCACGAATAGTCATTGAATATTGATTCAATCTTATTCTCGACCCATTTCAGAAGAGGATAAGATTTATCTAATTTGAATAATTGTACCCAGAGATCTTTTTCTGAAAGTAGTTCTAAGACAGTTCACAAAGTTATAATAAAAAAATATTTTTAAGTTATGAGCCCTATCAAAATATGGTTTTTAGTCTCCATTTTTGCAGTATTTTCTTTTGTGATAAGTGACGAAACAAATTCACTTTTTAGTATAGAATATTTTAAGTATAAAAAAATAAAGGAAGCTGTTATCTTTGCTTGCTGGAGTCACTCTGGTATTTATAACTGATCAAAATAATAAAAAAGACAAGATTACAAATTTAGAATAAAAATTGTAATTTAATTTGTGTAATGATTTTTATTTAGAAATATTGAATTTCGTTCGAGACATGATGGCCTCAGGTATCAAAATTTTGTATGTCGATTTTCGAGAAAATCGTAATATGATTTGGGCACTAAAGATCGATTATTACAAATTGGGTATATTTCTAGACCTTAACTGTCAAGGAAATGAAATAATTCTTAATCAGGTATAATATAATAATTATTCACACTTTTTAAATTAAGAACTTTATTTTAATAGCGTCAAAAGTACATACAAATTAAATATTTCAAAATCAAATTTAATCAAAAATTAAAGTGTCCAAAATACATAAGGAACCCAAAATTAAAGAATTTCACGTTTAAATCATTTTAAAAATTGGTTAGAAAATGCTCTGCTTTTTTTATAATAAAAAAAATTTAAATTTAATGATTGTAAATTAAACAATTTTTTCATATTCTCGATTATAAACGTTTCAAAATGGCATTTAATTCAATGCCATTTTTAAACATTTTTTAAATCGAGAATAAGTAAAATTGTTTAATTTTCGGTCATTGAATTCCAAACTTTTCTTATTATTTAAAAAAAATGCAGCGTCTTTTTTCAGAAATTTTTAACATGATTTAAATCTGATATTCTTTATTTTTGGGTTCCTTATATATTTTGGACACTTTAATTTTTGATTAAATTTGAATTTCAAATATTTAATTAACATTTAATAAATAAAATATGTAATAAATCTATCTTTAAAAATTTTAATATATTTGACTTACTTAAATGCTCTATTCGAGAATAATGTAAAATCCCGAAAAATACATTCACGAACTGTACAATTCCCGCATTGGAAAATTTTCGAATAATAAAATTCTTGAAATTATAAGATTGCGGAAATATAACAATTTCCTAATAATAAAATTCCTAAACGGTTTTTCTTTTTCAACTCCCCAAGGTTTCCGGGACAACTAGTCACACTCGTAAAAAATTTGTTAATTAATATTATTTATTGATTGAAAATACAACCGTCGCATATTTTTTCAAAGATATATATTTTTTAATATCTGAAGTTTTGACCATTATTGTTTGAATTTAAAATAAAAAAATTTTTATAAAAATTGTCTAAAAAGATATATTTACAAGCATGTGCTTTTTGAAAAAAAAAATTTCCTAAATTTTCTCTGAACCTCCTAAGATTTTTTAAACAAACTGTAGCATTTAATTTAGCACTGATTTATCTTAAAGTTCATTTTTGATTTTTTTAATTAACATTTTTTATTAAAATCTAAGAAATTTAAATTAGATTAAATATTAAATTTAACATCCTATGTAACGCCTAATAATCAAGGTTATGCATAGAAATCCTGAAAACAAAACGAAGAATCAAACTATCAAATTTAGACAAACACTATAAAATTTTCCTATTCATCATTTTTTTTTCTCTTTTTTATTTTTTCCCAAAATTTTTTATTAAGAGGATATTTTTTTAATTTACAACTGGTCAATTTGGTCGTTGGGTTCTTTGGTTTTATTTTCCGAAATTCTATAGATTAATTTCTTATTTCCGAGAATATTTTTGGTATTTTTTTTAATAATAAAAATATTTTTAAATAAAATTTATGATTAAAAAGTATTTTTTTCTAATAGTTATTGCTTTAAATACGCACATAATACAGCAATTTTCTCTACGGAATTTTCAAATTTGATAACATTCAAGAACTGGCGGAAATTTTCTTATTCGCGAATATTCCAAATCCGGATTTTCATATTTCGGCAATTTTATAATTTCGTAAATTCTTTAATTCGGGAGTTTCACAATGTTTAAATCCCGAAAATGAAAATTTTTGAAAAAAAATATTCTTCAAATTATAAAATTGCTGAAATATGAAAATTCCAAATAATAGAATTCCTAATACTGTAAAATTACTGAATTTAAAGTATAAAAAATTGTTTTCTTAACAATTATTATTTATTTAATAAAAATACTATAATGAAATTCACAAGAATTAAAAAATAATTAAACGTGGAAAAAAATTTCCTGGATTAAAGTATTTTTTATTTTATGTATAAACAATATTGATTAAAAACAATTTTTCAATGTTGAAATTCGTGAAATTTACATTGAGGGAAGATTTACTATTCGTCAATTTTCCATTGGAAATTTTATTTTTCTGGAATTTTCAACTGCGGTAAAATTATAAACTGTTAGGAAATTTTTAAATTCGGTATTTTTATATTTCGAAAAATTTTATAATTTTAGAAATTTGATATTCTAAATAGTTTTTTTTCGAGATTATTAAGTCTTCCCATATATAACGAAGCACGGGCAGAAATTATATAATTTTGACCAATTAAATATAGTACAATTTTTTATTTCCTTCTTTGTCAATATTACAGAAAGCCTTTACATTTTGCAATTTTTTTTCTATAAATTAAAAATTTTATATAGAATTTTTTGTATGTAGAGATGTGGGCATAATTATTAATAAAAACAAAAAATCAACAAAGTTTTCAACTAAGTTATGATTTTTTTCAAAGTCGGAAAAAATTCGATTTTTTTCAATTGCTAAATGAAACTTCCACTTCAAAATTTTTACATTTTTAAATGCATTTTTATCAGTTTGAAGAAAAGAATCGACATATTATCTTCATTGTGATCTAAAAACATGTTCTTTACTTTTCATTATCGAATTTCAGGATTTTAGAGTTACTCTTCTACTTAATGCACATATAAGTTAAATAATTTAAAATTTTTTTAAAAATTAAAGTTTAATTTAGCAATTTAGCAACTCGGTCAAAATAAATTTTTTCATTTTTATTAATAACTATCAACAACATGTTTTTCACATATGGGTTTCCATTGGTCAAATTTTTATAGTTTCGCCCTCCCCCCTACTTTTTAGAGTTAGAAGTATTTTTATTAACTTTTTCATTGAAATTCAAGCCCTAAAATAAAAACCTAATATGCCTTTGATTTCAGTTTATCTCAGAAAATAAATTACCATTTAATGAATCATATTTTTGGTTGTTAATTTCCAACTCTGATCGAATTCCTATGGAAATTCTTCGAGATCTTCCGTTGACAATTGCAACTGAAATGACAGTAGCTCTTCGTAAAAATAATTCTTATACAATGTACGATGTTTATAATCATAGTTATCGTCACGGTGGAAAAATTAATGTAACTTACATGGGTTTCTGGAATAAAACGAGTGGATTAGAAATATCTTTGAATCAATACAAGTATAAACGACGAGCAGATTTTCATGGACTTACATTAAATTTTTCTGTAGCTGTAAGTAAAACATTATTTTTAGGAATAATTAAAATTATATGTTGCTAAAATATTTCTAAATAAATTGTTTTTGTAATATGTATATTTTATTAAAATTTTTTAGTACTTTTCAACACCAATGCCGGATTTGGAAACATATATGACAACATCACTCAATCCAGATCGTGATTCTTTAAGTCGTTTTCATTACGCCTTGGTACAACAATTAAAGGATATATATAATTTCACGTAATTAAATTTGTTAAATATCATAGGTACAACTATGACTTATGGGGCTTTTAAAAACATCTGTTTAAATAATTTTCATTCTATATATATATATATATTTTATTTTATATTTAACATTTTGATTTGTTATGTCTACTAACGATTACGGGGGCCGTCACGATTAATGAGAAATTAACCTTAATTCGAATTTTTTTATTTCATAGCATCTATTATCTAAAATAATAGAAAATCAATGAAAATATTTTTTAGACTGATATCATAACTTCAGAATTAATATTATATATAATGTTTTTTCATTAAAGTATCAAGTTTCAATTAACCCTTAAGTCCTGACTGGACACATTTTTAAGATGTTTTTCAACGGCTCCATTAACTATGAAATCGGTCATAGAAAACATCGATAATACCTATTTCCGACGTAAAATTGTCTGATTTTTTTATATCTGCAAATAGAATTTAAAAAAATGCATATTTGAAAATATATATTTGTTTATTTATCAAAAAACACGAATTGTCGAACGAAAACAATTTTTAATATGTAATTTTAGGAATGAAATCGTCCGTAGATTTTTTTATTTATGCATTAAAAGTGTCCATGCACTCTAGCCTTTAAAATGTAGTGGTTGGTTTTTTCGAATTAAACATGGCGGCATCCAATATGGCGGCTTAAATTCAATTTTTTTTTATGTTCACAGTACTTTCTCCTGCAATAACAATTTTTGTTCAATTTTAATAAAAATAAGTGCAAGATGGTTTTTTTGGTCGCTCATTCTGAATCTGCTATCACTTTTTCAAAATTCAAGATGGCGGATCCAATATGGCTGCCAAAAATGTTAAAAAATTGTTTAATTTTTATGTAAATTCGCATAGGTGGGTTTTTTTGGGTCTCTGATTACAAATCAGCCATCAGATTTTTAAAATTCAAGATAGCGGATCTAACATGGCTGCCAAAAATTTCGGAAATGTTTCAATGTTCATAAAAAAATTTTATAGAGAGGTTTTTTGGATTGCTGATTACGAATCTGTTGCCGGATTTTCATAATTCAAGATGGTAAATACAATATGGGTGCCAAAAATTTCGAAAAATTGTTCAATTTTCATGAAGATATTCAATTTAAAAAAAAGAGATTCCTAAGCAGCTAAAACATTTATTTTAACGCCTAGCAATAAAAAGAATAAAATAAGTAAATTAAATGAAACTGTAACAATAGAAACAAAACAAAAATGTTTAAATTTTCAAAAATGTGGTTCAAGGACGCAGAAAATCTGAAAGATGTGCGATGTATATTCATGCACACCCTGCTTTTCAATTTATCATAAATAAGTTAGAATTTAATACTAAGTTTTTGGAATATTGATTATAAAAGGTTTTATCATACAAAAAATTACTAAAAATTAAAAAAATTAAAAATTTTGAGAAAATTAAAAAAAAAGAAGAGTCCTTCTTTATTGCGTTTGCCTCTTCGTTTTGAAAGTCGGGCAACGACACATAATATATATCGTCTAAGAAACGCGACCCATAAACTCCCCATTCATAATTTCATAAAAATTGAATAATTTTTTGAAATTTTTGGCACCCATATTGGATCCACCATCTTGAATTTTGAAAAATCTGATGGCAGATTCGTAATCAGCGACCCAAAAAAACCACCTATACAAATTTACATAAAATTTGAACCATTTTTTTTACATTTTTGGCAGCCATATTGGATCCGCTATCTTTAATTTTGAAAACGTGATAGCAGATTCACAATGAGCGATCCAAAAAACCATCTTGCACTTATTTTTATTAAAATTGAAGAAAAATTTTTATTGCAGGAGAAAGTACCGAAAAAAAATTGAATTTAAGCCGCCATATTGGATGCCGTCATGTTTAATTTGAAAAAACCAACCGCTACATTTTGAAGGCTAGAGTGAATGGACTTTTTTAATGCACAAATATAAAAATCTACGGACGATTTCGTTCCTAAAAATATATTAAAAATTGTTTTTATTCGACAATTCGTGTTTTTTGTTAAATAAACAAATATATCTTTTCAAATATGCATTTTTTTTTAAATTCTATCTGCAGATATAGAAAAATCAGAAAATTTTACGTCGGAAATAGGTATTATCGATTTTTTCTATGACCTATTTCATAGTTAATAATTGTTAAAAAATTATTAATCTAGTTCAAATAATAGTAACTTTTAAAATTGTGAAAAATATTCATAATCTTCAGTTCTTTGAAATATAATGATTTTTAAATAAAAATTTTGATTTTCGAAAACAATTACTAAAAATGTCTAAAATTGTTTAAGCTTCTATATTTTATTGTTTAAAACATCAATGGATATCAATTCGAAGATTTTTTGCTTGCAAATACCAATGAATGTCAACGAAAAACACTAACAGAAACTAAAAAATTAAAAATATTCTAAATCTTGTTCAAAAATAATAATATTTGTTTTGAAATTCTAATTTTTGATGAAACACCAACTTAACTTAAAATTATTCAAAATTGATCAATCTTAAATTTTTTTTAAACTAAGTTGAGGCTTGAAAAATTTATTATTTAAAAAAATAATTGCATTTCATTTACCGATTTTTATTTGAAATTACAAATTTTAGTTTCGATAAAACCCCTCTTGTAAGGATGTTAAAAAATTGTAAATATTATCTAACATATAGTTTTTCATTATAAATTCAAATAATTCTTTACGAAAAAGAGTAAAATAATCAAAACATTTTAAAAGATCCTAAATCTTATTCAATATTATAATATTACTTTAAAAATGCTCATTCTTGTATGTAAATGTAAATGTAATCTTAAATTGTTAAAAACTTATTAATCCTAAATTCTATGAAATCTAATGATTTTCTATAAAAGTCTCGATTTCCTGCGAAAAGAATAATAGAATCCAAATTGTTCAAGCTTGTAAATTTTATTATTTAAAAAAATCGTTAAATATATTTTGTTTCGAAATACAAACTTTAGATAAAATACACCTACATAGCCTTAAGATGTTAAAAATGATAAATACTCTTTGAAATCTTATTATTTTCTATTAAAAATGCCAATAACAATTAAAGCGTCTCCAAAACGCGAACACAAATATCATATACATCAACTGTTGTATTCCCAATATTAAAAATGTTTTTCTCGTCTGAATATAAATAATATATTTCACAGATTTATAGATTTGTATTTCCAGATCACAGGATTGCATAAAAAAAATTTCATTAGATCATTCAAGGTCACTCGAAGATGCGAACAAACATTTTAGATACTGTACTGTAGTATTCCTAATATGAGAGAAAAATTTTCTTATATATACAGCATAAACAAGTTTTTTTTAAACCTCCTGAATCGTAAATAATTACTCATAATAGAGTCAACAATAGATTGATCAGTCTCAGTGCTGCGAACAGTTGCACTATTCATAGTATTGTTGAATTTTGATAACCAAAAAAGTTTTTCTCATATAAATAGAATAAATCACTTCTTTTTAACTTTATAAATCGGTACTGGTGGGTCATACAAGGTTCAACAATAGGTAGATCCATGCATCTCAAAGACGTGAACAAATAATCTACATACGTATACTATTGCTTCATTTTAAATCTCAAAAATGTTTTTCTCATACAAATAGGAAAAATAATTTTTTTCAATTTATAAATCGGTGCAAGTAGGTCATGAAAATTTCAACAATAGATCGATCAATGCGTACCGAAGACATAAATAAAAACACTATGTAACTTATTGTTGTACTTTTCATGTCAAGACAGATTTTCTCATGCAAAATTGGTAACATTATGTTTTCGAAAATTCGAGACAGAAGTTTTAAATTTTTTTCCTTTCTTTGAACGTTATATTAAGATGGAAATATCTCCTTTATAAAGATTAAGAAATTATTTTGCTCATACGTTCAATATATGTATAAATGTTTATTCAAGTCATTAAATAAATAAATCGACGTTTTGACCCGTCTTTGGATCTTCTTCAAGATAATAACATAATTACAAAAGTGTATGTAAAAACATACATTTTAGAATTAATTTAATGTTTACATTTAATAATACACTTTCACATAAAATAAATTGAGTATATAATTTAAACCGTTACCTGAAACAATCCGTTCAATGACATTGAAAACACAAACAAAACCAGTTTTCAAAAAGAACTATTTAAAAATATTATTTTTTGTTGTTTATACATTATTAAAAAGTTTTTAAGTCATCGTCTTTAAACAGGAGGCTACTTGTCTAAAAATTCTTTAAGTCATTATTTGTCGGAGAAGGAAAAATTATAACAATAGAATATAGTAAACTGAACCAGGACGACATTTTGAGAAAACATACTTAGCACAGAGAAGGTGATATGACGTCACATTTGATTATATGATTAGATATTGAGTAATTGTATTTATTATAACTAAAGTCACAGCACGCGCCAAAATCTTTGAATTTGAAAAACCAAATCAATTTAATAAGCACTGATAAACATCATTAATGTGCATTCTTTCCGTTTGTAGATTAACGCACAAATTATTGTACTTTTTAATGAAAATGGATTCTGTAATCTTTCTTCTATATGTGATAGTTTTATTTGCTAAAATTCTGATGTTTTTTAAATCAAAATTTAAATCATGATCAAAGGACCAAGCATGTTGAGATAGACGCGTGTTGTTATTACCGATTCTATAATCTCTTTTGTGTTCAGCGATCCGCATATTAAGTCTTCTGCTAGTTATACCGATGTAAATCTTAAAACACACTTTACATTTTATGCGGTACACAACACCATATAAATTTTCTATTGACTCTAGATCTTTTTTTTGTTGTTGCAAAAATTCTCTAACTTCTAATTCTTTCGGATAAACCTTGTATGTACGAAAGAATTAAACTTGTATCGTTTTTTTGTATTGTTTTTAACCATTTTGACTTTTTAGTTTTACTAGAATTGTTATAAATTTAATGTGTTCTTTCTTTAATTATACTATTTATAAGAGGTAACGGATAATGGTTGATAATTAAAGTTTCTTTGATTTGTTTAATATTGTCTTTTTTGAACTGAACATCACTAAGTTTTAATCCTCTGTCAATTAAATTTTTTATTAGTCCTGTTTTTTGTTCAAAAGGATGGTGTGATTTGTAATTTAAATACTGGCCAGGAAAAGTTGGTTTTTTATACCAGTTTATAAGAATTAGTCCATCATATTTTGTTATCTTTGACAAATCAAGGTATTTTAGAGTGTTTTTTACCTTAATCTCATAACTAAATTGGACCGATTTATCGATGCTGTTAAACACGTTGACAAATTCTTAAATTTTTTTAGTAGGAATTATAGCAAAAACATCATCTACATAACGTTTAAAAAACAGTAGCTTGAATATTAAAAGTGACAACGCTTTAGATTCTATGTCTTCGAATACGATATTCGATATGACTGGAGATAATGGAGACCCCATTGGGCAGCCTGATGTTTGTTTGTAATAGAATTTATTAAAAAAAAAAATTGTGTTGTTGAAAACTGTTCTAACCACGATAAGTATTTTGTTTTTTGAGATTATGGTAAAATTTCTTTACAGATTTAATTTTTCTTCTACACATTCCATCGCCAAATCTAGAGGTATATTGTCAAACATGGACAGTACATCCAGAGACACCATGAAATGGGAAGAAGGAATTTTTACGTGTTTTATGTTTTATTTGTTCTCTAAAATTCCAACTATCTTTTAAAAATGAATCGGTAGTACCTGAAACTGGTTTAAGAATTTTGACTAACTATGACGATAATTTATATGTTCGAGAACCAATGGATTAAATTCGGTTTATGAAATTTTGGAAGAGCATAAGCTTTAGCTACAATCGAACCTCTAGATTTCAATCGGTAAAACATTTGATCGTTAATATAAGATTTATTATGCCACCTTGTAACAAACTCATTGCATTTTTCTTCTATTGTAGGAACCAAGCTTGTTTAAACTTTTTTATATAAAGATCCATTACTTAACATATTTTCAACATCTTTTATGTTATCTTTTGTATTAGCTGCTACAGTGATATTGCCTTTATCGGCTTTTAAAAAAATAAGGTCTTTGTTTTCTTTTTGATAATCTGCAATTTTTTTAACAAAGTTATTATCATTAAATTTATTATTTTCAGTATGGTTCACAATTAATTTTGTAATGTTTTTTCTAATTTCTTGTTTTTTAGATGTATCTAAAGTTTGGATGAATTCTTTAACAGAAGCAATGATGTTGTTAGTAGGTAGTTTGTTTGATTTAAATGGAATTTTAAATTTATTGCCTAAAGATAGTTTTTCAGCAATGTCTGCTGGGATATGTTTGTTAGAAAGGTTTTTGAACCATTTTTTTAACCTGATTTTTCTGATGACTTTGCTTTCTTTAGAAATTTTTTTCCTTCTGAATTCAAACTTTTTGATGCATACTTCTCGTTTTTCATATTTAAGTTTATGTTATACAAAATTCTGTGATTCAAAAAAGTTGTAAGTAGAATTTTCATGTATAGATCTTATTAATCGATATTTTAGAAACAAAGACGGGTCGAAACGTCGATTTATTTATTTAATGACTTGAATAAACAAACATGCATATATTGAACGTATGACCAAAATAATTTCTTAATCTCTATAAAGGAGATATTTCCAATTGAAATGATGTTGAAAATGTAGAAATTACGAGTCGCATTTAAAGGAAATAGGAAGGCTACCTTGTGAATTGATTAACTCAATTTCAAAAAATTGATAATTAAATTTGAACTTAAAATAGCAATATGATTTCAGCAAGATCCTCCAACAGTTGCTTTTTTCAATAATAATAATAATAGTGTAGTTATATGTAACTAAATATTTCTCATAATTTGGAAGTCTCACTATAACGTATATAGCTACATGCAGACAGCGCTGTTTCAAAATATAAAAGTAGTAGATTTAGGCTTCGCAAGAATTATTTATATTTATCTAGTTAAAAAGGTGCTGAAGAAACCACAAGTGTTTGCAAAATACTTAGTTTTCTACTTTTATAAATGTCCTGAACCTTTCAGTAGCATGTCCCTCAAAGATATCTAAATCATTTAAAAAATTAAAAAGATATCTTTATTTCACGGTATCTACCATGCTCCAAAGTATACTAAAAAATAGCTAGAAGATAAATAATACTCCAGATAAAAATAAATTAAAGATAAGGTTTTTGTTTTTTAATTTAATATGCTTCTGTCCGGATCCAGATTATATTATGCTTTTTATGCCTAAAATCTATGGCAGAACAAGATAAGGTTATAAAATAGGGACTATATTTTTAATGAATTACACCAGAATCATGTTTGTTCAAGAAAATCTGTATTTTGTTCAATCCAAACAAAGTGACAGGCTTGAAAATTATGTCCCCCGGTTTTGTTATTTCAACCGTTATATAGCCGTATTGACAAAGTTTATCACGCATTTACTTCGCAATATGGAGGCAATAAATCGTCTGCGCACAAAATTTAAAAACAACAATTGCAAGCTTTGATACTTCCTGAAAATAAAACCAAGAATCCAACGAGCAAGTTTGGACAAACACCATAAAATATGTAATATAACAATATGTCTTTAAAGACAGTAATTTTCGCCGATTTTATTATAGAATATTATCAACAATTAGTATTTTTAGATTACATACTAAACTTTCTAGTGTTATAGGTACACGCATTTTATTATTTATTAAAGACTTAAAGGTTCCAGACGTGTGCCCTTGTAAGCAAAGTAAATTAATTCTAAATTAATTTATTCAAGGACGAAATTCTTATTTCCAATTCAACAATCTGACATCGAATGCAATTTACAATGTTGGAATTGAATTGCGTTTCGCCAGAATTTTCGATTGACGATTTCATTTCTCAATTTCATTTAGTCGATTTCAATTGAATCTTTTTTGCAGGATTCTTTTCCGACTGAGGTTTTATGTAAAACAAATTCTACTGATGACCGAAAAAATCTACATCCTTACTTAAATCTGCTCTCATTCTAAATTTACATTTTGCTTAGAACATTTAGATATACGTAGAAAAAAGTGAAAATGGCAAAAAAAATTTCATACTTTCACATCGATTGTTCCTTTCCGGTAATAGATACCATAAATATATAGTAGAAATAATATTAAGAGGATGAAACTAGATTAAACAAAAGGATTACAAGAAAAAAAGTTTCTTACGATATGTTTTCCAATATTAATCTATTCATTGATAATTTAATAAAATTTTTTAAAAAAGTCCAACGAGGAATTTAAGAATTTGTACAAATTTAAGAATGACAACTACATATCGACAAAAATAAAATTATTTCTATTGTACATTCTTACTTGTTTCAAATTTATTTTTTCGTTTTAATGGAGAAACACAGTCATAAAAAGAAATAAAAGTGTGCTAAACCGAAAAGGGCCACCTAGTGTTGTTGCATTGGTCGATATTTGTCAAAATCCAAAATTTTAGAAAGTTTCTACTTACAATTTTTTTTTATTCAACCTTCAATTTTTAGTCGCGGTTGAATTTTTCTAAGTTGGCTACTTCGCATTTTGAATTGTTTTTTCAATCTGTGGTGTAAATATTTTTATAGCTTCCATTTTAAAAGATATTTTATGAAATTTAGGTGATAAACAACTTTTTGTCGTAAAATTTAATAACAAGAAACAACTGTGAATGTAACAATTTCATTTATAAATATTTATTATAGAAATATGCTTTCGAATTTAAAATAATTATTTCGTTAATGACAATCTAGTTTGTTTCTAAACCATTTAAGGTTTTTTTACTTACAAAATGATTTTTATTTCACGTTGGTTTACATTATTTTTGGAGAAAAACTATGGAAGATATACAATGTGATTCTTATCACAGACACTGATAAAAGGTTTTTTCAAGTTTAGGTCGCAAAAAATATCTTTTTCAAGTGTTAGCATATTTCTATAATCAACATTCATAAATAAATCATGTTAAAGGATTATAATTTTCTTGTTATTAACTATCACAAACAAACAGAATTTTCGCTAACTAAACTTTAGAAAATATCTTTTAACATGAAAGCTATAAAAATGTGAACTAAACAGCTTGACAAAACGATTTCTAATGCTAAGTAGACAACTTAGAAAAATTAAACTTTGACTAAAAATTCCAGGTCGAATGAAAAAAACTTCTAAGCAGAAAGTTCCAAAATTTTATTTTGACTAATCTATACCAATATACTACAAACTATGCAGGTCCCTTTTTGGGATGCGAAAACTTTAATTTTGCGCCTGATATAATCAGCAAATATTTTCGCTAATTTAAAAATAATACTATTTTATTATTCAAACCTTAAGTGTGTGATTCAGTTAGTAAAATTCTTACTAATTTTGATTTCAAGTATTTTGTCAAGAAGAATGCAAACAGAAAGACTCGAAATTTTCAAATTTTTTTTTGCGACTTTAAGTAATTAAAAACTATATTCACTTGTATTATAATTATTAGGATTACATCTGTGAGATTAATTTTTCCTTTTCCTCGAAAAAGTTAATTTTTAAATTATGGAAATAAAAACACTATAAGTTAAATAAGTTAAATTTTTCATCATATCATAAAAATCCTGCTTTCATAGTTTGATTTTAAATTTGGATCCAAAATCAAAAATTATTTTGTAAACATAGAATTTGTTGTTGGTGAGCTCCATAAAATATACGACTGTCTGTGCTAGGATCATGAGATTTGGCTGCATAATTTTTTTTTTGTATTTTCGAAATTGGATGTTTTTAATATTAAATCAAAGCTCCAATTGAGCTTTAGCACTTTTAATACTCAGCATTTACTATGGTGGTATTCCAAAAATTTTAATTTTGGTTCTTATCTAGTTGTCATTTTTATGTCTTCAGATATTCTTTAATTTCCGCGCGAACTCAATTTTTATTGTTTTAGAGGAAGCCCCCTTTCTTCATTGCACGTCACATATGGCTATAATACTTTGTCTGGATGAAGTTTAGGCCTAAAAAATGAAAGAACGAGAAGCGCAAGCTAAACCTGTATTCTAAGTATCTTGAAATCAAATTCTCAGTTTCTACTGATATTTAAGAAAGTGAGCATGCATATTAAATGATAATTTTTGGATTCAAAATGACACATATATTCATCTCAAATTTAAAAATAGCTCTAAAATATGCAGCATTACTATTATTTGATAGATAAAAAATAACAATATCATAATGAATGTTATAATAAGTTTAAAAACCGTGCCACAACAAGTGGTTAACATATCCTTGTAATGTTTAGAGGTTCTAAGTGACAATCTGTCTACTTGTACATGTCATCATCTTCATTAAAAAGCGATGAATACACTGTGCTGTAAGGTACCGCTTTAAGAATTTCTACATGACTTCTACTAAAGAAATTGTTCTTCTCATTATTAAAGACTTGTACCACTTGATTCTGACCATCTGTTAGATTTTTGTGCGTTACAAAACAACAGGAAGAGGGACACATTGTTGTGGCGATTTATCGTTGACAATGAGCCAAAGTTTAAAGTTGAAAACAAGATTAAAGGATATGTGGTTGAGATTAGTCAGTATGGCTGAAAGATTAATATTTTCATATGCTTTTTTATTTAAGGTGCTGTGCACATCACTAGTTACCGAAGAACAAACGCAATCTCTCCTTTCTTACCACTACTCCCATCTTCTTGTTTTCATACGAAAATTTGAATCTGTTTTTAATTTCTGATTTCTGATTCTGTAATGAACAATTTATTTCCAATGAATAGTTTTCTGTAAGATTAAAAAAATACAGATTAAAAAAAAAACCTTGACCACCATTAGACGTCACTTTTCTGACGTATTGCCGGTTACATTTCCCTCATTCACAATTGCTTCCAACGGTTCTTCAGAGTCTGCTAAAACAACAGGTATTAGCTATTAGTAGCTCCCCCTTTTCTGTGTCAAATTAGAAAATGCCATATTTGTAAGCATATTGAGATACTTTTTTATATCTTATACACATCTTCCATATAATATCCAGATACATTTTCACCTTGTCACGTATACATAAGAAAGTTTGCAATTTTTTATCTGATTGGATGATGCGCATGTATTGATTTGAAAATTATTTAAACTTTTGTCAAAGAAGTTCTATATCTCTTTCTTTATTGTGCTCAGAACGACTCGTAAAACAACTTTTTACAAATCTCAATAGATTTGGTGAAATCGTCAATTACCTTTCAGTTGATGATTGCTTTATGATATTTGAAGCACCATAAGTTCCATTCGATTTATCAATATGCATAGATACCTCACGTTTGTGATTTCTGCTTTTCTCCGATTTTATGTGAGCCTTCAACCTTCTTGCTAAGCAAAAAGATTTTTTGAAGCCTGGTGTGCATACAAATAAAGTACGGTGACCAGACTTCTTTGATATTTATATCATACCTATTATTGTTTTAAACATATTTTAACAATGATTGCGAGTTCTTTCAGACACATGTTTACAGCCCTTTTTCATATTCGGTAAATGAATGGTGATCAATGCTAATGCTTTCTGAAGTTTGCCACAAATCCTCGCAAGATTCGGGATCTGTTCAAACAGAGCACGAACATAAGGGTCCTAATGTTGCAAATGGAAACAATTTTACGAGGTGGTGAAGAGGTCTGCTCACTGATCTCAGTGGTAAGTCTAATTCCGCATAGATCGAGCCGCATAATTGAACTTGCTTCAGTTCTTGAGTGTATGAGGTGGAGGCAAGGTGGCGAGGTTGGTTCGTAAGCACACACGCTTAAGTACCCTTGCCTTGAGTGGACGAAGTCGACCCATTATCTCAGTTTGCGTCAGGCTCTTTCATGACTTAATGCAGGAACTCCTTTGGGACATATAACCAAAACCGCAGTGCATTTGCTAATTGTACGAGCTCAACTCAATTTCCTTGCACACATTCAAAACTAAAGCACATGTGCACAAAAAGGGCAAAATAGATTTAACCATAATTCCGAGATTCAGTTTCTCAATTTCGCTCTACTTCCGACTTCTGAATTATAAGATTATAAGTGTAGGCATTAGTGAGGTCATGCATGGATTATTTGTGCAAAGAAAGTTGTTTCAAGCAAAAAGGATTATGAACATTGAGTGGATTTATTTGCAACTCTGCATCTACGATTATGCTTTTTGAAAAATAAAATATTCAGGGCATGTACCACACTGTCATGTGACCACTTCATTTGAAAGAACTTACTCATAAAGTTACAATTTCAGTTAGTTTTTCATACTAGATAGACGTTTATATTGGTTTCCTGTACTTTTACCGGGTACGGAAAATTGATTAGAATTAATATTTTATGAGTAAGGTCGTTTAAAAGAAAGGGTCTACCCTACCAAAATTGATGAATATTTTATTCAAGTCAACGAAGTTTCAAACAGACGAATTGAAAGTTTTACCAAGAGAGATTTTTCGGGCAAAAAAGAAAAAAATTCTTTACTGAATTGTTAAATTGTAAATTTTTTGTATAAAGTTTATTTTCGATGAAAAAGTATATTTTCCACCAACCACGTGCATTCTTAACCAAATAGTTGAGTTCTGCACCACACTGTGGAATTTTTATACCAAAAAATTAGATTTTCTGCCAAAAAGTTAAATTTTCAACCAAAAAGTAGATTTTCGTACCAGACTGTTGAGAATTGTCAATACGTATTTCTGCAAAACAGTTGCATTTTTTACATAAAAAAACATAAAATTCCTAACAAAAAAGGTGAGATATTAAGTCAAGGAGGGCAGTTTTGAACAAAAGAGTTTAATTATTTTTAAATGTCTAACAAAGCTTTGAATTTTCGAGCAAAAATAAAAACGAATTTTCAAAAAAATGGTTTGAATTTTTAAACTAAAAAACGAAATGAGTTTTTAATCCAAAAATGAATCCTTTACAAACAGTAGTAATTTAAACCCGAAAAAATCTTCTTTCAAAAAAAGTTAATAAAAAAAGTTTAGTTTTCTCCAAAGTGTCGAATTTATGAGCCAAAAACACCAATCTTGTACAAAACAGTAGAATTTTGACCCAAAAATTTAATCAGTCATTTTCAGCTCAAGAGTTGAACTTTTATCCGCATAGTTGATTTTTATACCATATCGAAAAATTTCCTAAGTCATGTAGATGCAGATAGTGTATGTTGAGAATCAAAAATTGGTCAAAAATGGAAAACAGGTCAAAAATATCTTAAGGGAAATCCAATCGATGTGAAATTAAATATCGATTTTCTGAATTGGATATACAATTCAGCACCCCCATTCCAGAACGGAATATAACTCAATAAAATTGCAGGAAGGTTGGCCCCTGGCAACTAAAAATCCAAATTTGAAAATTTTATTTTTTAAAAATGCATTCTTCTAGGAAATTAGATGGCGCATCTTTTTTTATGTAGGTAAAAAGTTTAATTCATTATAGTTTTCGAGATAACCATGATAATGATGTTTTTTTCTAAAGACGATTTGTTATTAATTTTTGGTCTCTCGCTCGTCGTCACTTCTACAGTTTTTGGAATTTTTTGATAAAATTTAGATGCAATACTCTCAAAAGTATCCTGATAACGACCATATAAGCGAAAAGAGTATATAATTATTTATATCAAAATAAAAAATTGTTTTCTAGGCCATTCCGAATTCAGTTCCTCATAATGTTCGATCGCTTCGTTTATCGAGCGAAGTTGTAGCAAATATAAACTTCCGGTAAAGCAGTTGTTTAGAAAATAATAAAGAAGTTTTCTGTGAAAACCTTTCTTTTAATAAACTGAATAGGTAAACAATTGCGAATGTAAAATTGGGAGCGCGTGATTCGTAACAATCCATGTCTGTTAGACGGAAGGAACCACTCACAATACAGCTAGTGAAGGAATAAAAATATGAATAAAGGAATACCCGGAGTTATATTAGATGACCTTAAAATTTCTTTATAGCTCTTCAAGCATCCTAATTCTTTCTTGGTTGTACTAATTGAAAGAAATTGAATAAATTTTATACAATTATTCTTGTCGAATGCATTTGATATAATTCTCATACGAATTGTAAAGAAATTCTATCTAATTTTTTCAGAATTCATAAATAGAAAATAGAATATTTATGTAAGAAATCTATAGAGTAAATTCCACATAAATGCTATAACATTTTTTCATCTGGGTTTTCAAAGTTCAAGAAAATTGATTTACCGAATTCATATTTTCTTCATTATATTAAGGTAAACGTTTGTTAGATACAAGGGTACAGAATACGCTTTAATTAGTGGGAAGTTCATTGAGCAAAGAAATTTTCTCCCCGTTGAAAACTGCTGCAAGTCAAAGCAATGCTTCCTTAAGATCTCAACTTCATCACAAACAAATTTCCATGACCAATGGCCTGTCGCCTACAAGAGTTTAGTTAGTGCTCTCCAAGTTTTGCATTCATTGTTTTTTACCTATTTAGTTTTTTGAAAAAGGTTTTTACAGAAAACTTCTTGATAGTTTTCAGAACAACTTGAATTGAATTCGGAATGACCTAGAAAACAATTTTTTAATTCGGTATAAATAATGTTATACACTTTTCGCTTATATGATCGTTATCAGCATACTTTTGAGAGTATTGCCTCCAAATTTTATCAAAAATTAACAGTTTTGGGTGAAATTTGATTTATGGGAAATAACTTTTCCGCTTACTGTGTACCTGAAAATCATCAATTTAAAGAAAAAAAATTGTTTTCAAGCAATCTGTATTATCATCAAAGAATAACATAAGTTCTTAACGTCTTCTCAGAGTATATGGAGCTATGAATTAAGGGGAGCGAAGGAGAAAAAATATTATAATTGCTTCGAGTAAAAGTTAAAAAATATAAAGTCACAAAAATTGATGTGCAGGCCCTAGAAGGAAATTTTCTATAGCCTGAAATTCCTGATGAGTGCTTTCAGTAACAAGTACATAGATAAAATCACAAAACTTTTTTATGTATCTTGATTCAAAGATCGATCCAAAGATACGCTGATCGTGAAAATGTCGACCTGTAAACTAATCAGGATCGAAGATAACGGATGACGAGGTACACTGGGACGACTCAGAATGACGTATAGGCCCTGGAAGGAAATTTCCAATAGCATGTAACCTCGGATGAATGCTGTCGAGAGCATCGCCGTGCAATTTAGAGATGTCACTATGTCAGTTGTCATGCTCTCGAGGCAGCCAATGTACTCGCATCTGTTACCTATAAAATTTACTCCGGTTCTGCCTTTGCTTTCCCTCCTCGACCTTTCTCGTCCTTTCCTTTGCTTTCCCGAGAACTTACTTTTCTATCAAACCTTTCTTTAAACTCCTTTCTCAATTTTTATCGCTCGTATTGAATCGGCTTTTCATCCTTGAGTTTTCAGAACTACTCTGTTTCATCATTGTAAATCGACTGATGTCACTCATAGATCTAAGGTATTCTAAGAAGTCAGTGAACCGCTCCAAATAAAACTTGAATCATCGACAAGGACCTTCTTTCATTGATGCATATCGAAATTCAGATTTATTGTAACTATTCTAAAGAATAAATCGTTCATATGAAAAGTTCTAATCTGCAAAAAAGGGATCAATAAAAAAATTCAGCAGAAGAGAGATGTGAATACAATTTAAAGATTTATATGCTTTAACATGATTGGTGCTTTTTATGTTATAACTTTTTTTTCTGTACTCTTTACTTTTCATTAGACCTTTGAAATAGCTCAAAAGTACTTTTTTGTTTTGTTTTTCAACTCAAAAAATAAAGAAGTTATGCAACGCTTTGTTTGTCACTATTTTTCTTTTTCAGGAGCAGCGCACAATGAGAAGCGTTTTTCAGAAAGGTTTTTGCTTCTAATCCAGACTTGACACTCTATCTTATCTTTGCCCCATTTAAAAAAGAATTCACCCTTTTTCCTGTTTTCAAGAAAATTTTCCTTTTGTCTCTTTCCCGCTTAAATGCGAGTTGAATTAATATATCAAAATAAGAGAATCAAACAGTTTTTTATTTAAACTTATTTATTTTCAATTAATCAGACTGCAATTATATTTTTGGTTCAAAATTTATCTCTTTGGGTTAAAAATTTTACCATTTGGTGAAAGGGCTTGATGGTCGAAATTCAAATCGAGGTTTTTAAAATTTCGGCTACCTTAACTGATTCACTAGTATAAGTCGCGCGGCACGTATCTTACCTAGCGACGCTGTAGGGCTCGAATCTCTTGGCTAGAATTTTTGTTTACACAATAAAAATTTCGAATTCTTAGTATTATTCATTTTAATTTATTATTATATGTCAGAATTATAATATACATAGAAAGAGAGATATAATATAATATAATTTTTCGTAAAGAAGGTTCACAAAATTAATCAAAAAAACATATAAGTAAGTGATATTATGCATTATCATTTATAATATGAAATACATCATCAACTTACATTATAAGAGTTAGTAATAAATATTGATTAGTAATTATTTATCATTTATTTACTAATAATTAATTAAAATAAATAATAGTAAGTATTTGTATTTTTCATTGTATACAAAAAAATATTTAGCCAAAATATTTGAACAGCTCTGCAGCCGAGTCGCAAACAGTCACGCTATCACCAGGCCAGCGCCAACGGATGCGAGACCTGCCGAGTGACTGAACTAGTAAATCAGTAAAGATTGCTCCAATTTACAAAAAAAAAATTTTTAATCTGGACTCTACTCGCAAAAAAGCGTCACACTTATCGAATAAAATTCGATAATTTTCCGAAATATGTTCACGTGATCTTGATTTGAATTTCGACCCTGAGGCCTTCCCCTTGTTAGTTGAGATTGAAAATTGAACATTTTTAGTTAGAAATTAAACTATTTTGTCTTTAATTAAGATATTTTTTTGGGAAAGTATAACTACTTGTTTAAAAGTTTAATTAATTCGTTAAAAATTAATTTTATTGGCAGAAGTTTAAACTATATTGTTGACACTTTTTAAAATGAAAATTAATGTTTTTTAAATAAAAATTCAGGTATTTTAATTTTTGTTTAATATTGGTCGCTTTTACTTGAAAATTAGTTGTTCAATTTTTTTTTTATTTAATTTTTTTTACAATTGAACTACTTTTTCGAAATTTGCAATACTTGATCAAACATTAACTTTAGTTTGAAATGTAACTATTTGGTTGGAAATTATCTTCTATGATACAAAATTATATTTTATCGTTAAAGCTTCAACTATTTTGTGGAAAATTCGTCTTTTTTAAATTTTACTATTTGTTTGAGGACTAAACGATTTTTTAAACAGCTCCTTTCCTTTTAGTTGAGATTCGAGTGTTTCTGTTAGAAATTTAACTATTCACTTTTTTATTAAGAAATACACTTTTTTGCTTGAAGGTTCAACCACTTGGTCGAAAGCTGAACTACTTTGTTAAATATTCATTTGTTTGGTTGAAGAGTTAACTATTATTAATTACGACTACTAATACTAAATATTATTAAAAATTCCTTTGTTTATTAGAAAATTGGTCTTATTGGTTTAACATTTTCACTCCTCTGTGAAAAGTTCGTCCTTTTGTCTTAAACATTGTATTATTGAGTTCGGTAATTTGACTATTTTGTTGAAAATTACTGTTTGGATTAAAAGTGATCTTTTTGGTAAAAAAAAAATATTTTCGGGTAAAAAATTCATCGGTCTTTCAAAAAATTCGCCTTTTTGACTCGAAAATTCAACAATTTGTTTATCATTTTTTCTCTCTTGACTAAAAAATCTGTCTTTGTGGAAAGTCTTTTTGGTTTAAAAATTCATCACTTTTAATAAAAACTTTATCATTTTGTTTTGTTGAAGATCCATAGTTCTAGTTAAAAATTCAATTATTTTGTAAAGAAATTAACTATTTGGTTATAACGTGATATTTTTCAGAGGAAAATTTATTTAGCATTGAAAATTCATCTTTCTGGATAGAAAATTCGTCCTTTCAAATTGAAAGTTCATCTTCCTTGCTTTACAATCCAACTGTCTTTAAAATAATTCGTCCTTTAAGATTTGCCTTTAAGAACTGTTTGCTCCTTAAATACTTTTTTTCTCTTGGTTAAAAGTTTATTTTTGCCGATTTAAATGTCAAATTTTTTATTAAATATTTGAATTCTTATCTTGAAAAGTCGATTATTTTGTTTGACAGTTAATCTCTTTGTCTAGAAAGTTAGTCTCCTTTGGTTAAAGATTCAACTATTTTGTTGAAAATACAACGTATTTCGACTTGGAAACTTTAAGCAAATTTCGGGAAGCTTTGTGTGATGATATCTGACCAAGAAGAGGAGGGGTATAAACATTTTTTGCAATGCCCTGGCGCAGGTTTTGAATGTCCCCATAGGATACCTGATGAGCTAATTATATTTAACTTGTTAAACAAGGTTTTAGTTTTGATTCAGCGTCAGTTTTATATGTCTGCCAGATCTCTTTCATTACCTGCCTTTAATGTACGACTTCCGGTGAGAACAGTCAGTTCTTTGATGGAGTAATTTGCCTCTATAGCGTCGACGCCTTTCTACATTACGTGTCCGCATCAAGAGTTGAGTTTACAGAGTGGTATGTGAGTTTGTGATTCGTTGGAAAACAAAAAGCCCACTGAGCTTTTTTACCACTGAAGAAACTTTGCTAACAATGAGTGCTGCTGTACGGGCGGCGCCTAAGCGTGATAGCTTCTGTTGTACTTCATTCCCGACGGTGTCTTCTCCTTTGAGTGCCGCTTATTTTCTTGATGATAGAAATAGAACCACTAAAACAGCAATGCAACTTCAAGAAAAGTTGTATAAATAATGACACAGTCTTCTAACTTCTTTCTCGGTTGAGAAAAAAATAAGCGATCCGTAAATGATAAAAAAATGTTCATTATGATCTCAAACCACAAAGCAAAAAAGGTGATCGCTATTGTCACCTTGGCAATTTCCTCTGAATAACGTATGTACATTTAGTGATGCGATTATTTAATTCAGAAACGTGATCAAATATGCTGTTTCTATATATAGATGTGTACTGAATATTTGTGAACTCGACGTTTAATAAAAATCAATTTTTCTATCAGGATCTGTGATGAACATTAATTTGAAAATACTAAACTATTAATTTGTTTTCTCTTATGAGCCACTTGTCTACCGCCCCACGTATTTTGTACTCATGAGTCTTTTCAAAGTGCGTGAGTTTGTTGATAAGGTCAACCGTGTTTTTTAATATCAACATTTTGGTAAATGATAAAAAAGTTATGAAAAAGATGATTAAAAAGTTTGAGAAAAGTTTGAAAAAAGTTTTATATTATTTACGGTCTTTATAATCTCATTCTCATGACTTGAGAGACATTGTTATTCACCTTACTCATTTTGGCTTATCGTTATTCTTTATAATTATTTTTTCATTTTTTTAGAAAGGATCTACTCTTGTCGCTCTACTGGGAATTAATCCACTGAACTTCTGATTTCCAGTCGGGTGCTTTCTCATTAAGCAATTAGAGAGATCGATTGGTGGTAACTATCTCTGATGATAATACAGATTCCTTTAATTTTCTGGTAAGCACTTGAGCGGCAATCGGAAGTTCTTCGGTTCGATTCATAGTGCAACGACGAGAGTAGATCTTTACTCAGAAAACAGTTTTAATAATTAAAAATTTTATTTTCTATCTTGTCTGAAATTCATTGATAGTAACTATTTCTGATGATAATACATATTCCTTTAAGTTATTCTTTACCTCATTCAAATAAAAACTTTCTAATTTGTCAGTTCAAAACAGGTAATAAATTCTTGCTATTCTCAAATCTTATATTAAAAGCTTATTACTAAAAACTAAGGGTGGTATAAGTTCATTTTATTATTGGAAAGGCTGCTATTATATTTTTAAGTCGGCATTCATTTCCATTGGTTTAAAAGTCTAATATTTGTTCGTAAATTAAATTACTTAGTTAAAATACAACTACTTTGTTAAAAAATCATTTTTTTATTTGAAGTTTCTTCTTTTTGGTTAAAAATTTCACTATTTTATCTAAAAATAAATTTTTTTAAACTGATAATTAAACTATTCCTTTTTTGATACCTTCTCTGATTCACCTTTCTTGGTAAACATATAATCTTTTTAGTTCAAAATGTATCCTTCTTTTCCTTCTAGGAAATTATCTGGCAGAAGATGTATGTGATTTATTGAAAAATCGTCTTTTTGAATAGAAAAATCAATCTTGTATGTTGAAAATAAATCTTTTTGCTAAAAAATTTCGACTGTCTGGTAGAAAATTCATATTTTTGTTAAAAAAAAGTCGTCTTTTTGAATAGAAACTTATTATTGTTTGCAGAAAGTACAACTTTTTGGTGAAAATTCAAATATCTTATCACAAACTCAGCTTTCTTGTTTGCAAATCTTTTTGATTACAAATTTATCTTTTCTAATTTAAAAGTACACTCTGTCCTAAATTATATTTCTTGGTGAAAAAAGTCATCTTTCTTGATTGAAAATGAACTTTTGTTTGGAAATCCAATCGTCTACTATAAAGTTTGTCTGTTTGTCTTTAAGATTGAGATGTTTGGGATTTAGACTCTTTTTTTTAATTCGACCATTTATTTAAAAATGCATCTTTTTATCCTAAAAATTCAACTATATGGTTATAAATTTAACTATTTTATTTACAACGTAATTATTTTTGGAAAATCTAACTACTAGTTGGTTAAGGTCAACATTCTTTGATAAAAATGTAACAATGTTGTTAAAAATTCATATATTTTAATTGAAAAATCATCCTTCTTACTTAAAAACTTATCTTTCATACTTGAAAAGTAACTTTTTTATTAAAAATGTATTCGTCTTGCACAAAATTCATATCTTTAATTACAAATTTTTACTCTTTGTTTAAATTTTGAACAATTTTTTTGTGGGAAACTTGTCCATTTTATTCGAAAGTATATATGTTTCGTTGTTAATGCTACGCTTCGCTGAAAACTTAATTTTCTTTTTGAACATTTGTCTTTTTCTGTTAAGAATTCAGCTATTTGAGTAAAAGATCTTTTTTTGGTTGAAAATACAACTATTTTGTAGGAAATGCAAATAATTTCGGCTTGAAATCTAAGAATTTAAAGTGTTTCGTATTAAATTCAATATGCTTTTTAAATTAATTTTATTTGAAAGAATTTACAGACGTAAAGATGTTCTTAGCCGACGGATATGTTACTTTCGGGTAGTTTAAAAAAGTCCAATATGGGTAAAATAGTATATGAATGGCCCATAACCGAAAAAATGTTTCAGGCCAGGCCTTCAAAGAAAGTACCCCGACGCGTCAAGCGCTAGGCCCCACCAGGCGTTGACTGCACCACTCGGATGCATACAATATAGTCCCTTTGTTATCACGATTCAGTAACACCAAAACACAGAAAAGCAAAAGTGAATTTTTGTTGCGGGTAATTTTGAACTAGATAAACTTGAATCTGTTTTCATCATAAAAAAAGAGATTCAACAGAGTTTACATGGTAATCATTTGCAACGTGATCGGTAAATTTTAAGACGTGATTTTTTTTCAGGTAATGATTACTCAGAACTCACTGTAAAGATTAGATTTTGTTTTTTCTGTGAACATCAAAGTCCTCTCTGCAAGCATTTTTTACGATTTCATACATTCGATTTTGATTGTTGATTAGTTTTTTATTTTTAATATCACAAACATTTTGTGTCTGACCATATGTAATGAGGGAAAAATCGGTCTTAGTTTTTAAATATCCATTGCTCAATTTTGATATATATTTATATATGTTTATACATATATGTATATATATAAATTTATTTGTCTAGTTTTGTATTTGTTTTAATTTAAATATGAAGCAGCGGGTATACCAGAAATGTGTGAGCTTCAAATTATTCTTATAATTTATTTATTTTAATTTATTCTTCATAATTTTTGTTTAGAAAGGATCTACTCTCGTCGCTCCACTGGGAATCAATCCACAGAACGTCCGATTGCCAGTCGGGTGCTTTCTCATCAAGCAATTAGCGAGATCGATTGGTGGTAACTATCTCCGATGATAATACAGATTCCTTTAATTTACTGGTATCATATATGTGACATCTGGCTTGAGATAGCGTGTATTTCTGCAAACATTTTTCATGTGATTTCTCTAATAGCTTAATGGAAAAGCAGAAAAAATTGGTAATATTTAAAATTTTTATTTTCTATCTTTTCAAAAAGGTATTTAAACTGATTGATGGTAATTATTTCTGATGATAATACAGATTCCTTTAAAATATTCTTTTCCTCATTCAACGAAAAAATTTCTAATTTGAAATCGTATTTTGTCATTTTATCTGCTTGTCAATTCAAAACACGTAATAAATTCATGCTATTCTCAAATCTTATCCTTTTCCAAATTTGTAATACCACTTAAGAAACCAGATTAAAAACTGATTTTGCAATTAAAGTTTTTTAAATATTTGAAGCAATTAAGTTGCTTGTAATGATTTTTTAATAAAATTACCTTCAACAACATTAAGAGTCAAGATTTCTATGTGCAGCAATCTTGATTTTGTAGGTTAGTTTCTGTGGATATAAAAAATATGTAATGCAGAATGTTCTTTCATCAAAAAATTTTGGATAAGTGACGGCCCTTGTAGCATTATTATTAATATTTGAAAATAAAATATAAATGACAGTCATTTTTTTTACAAGTTGACATTCGACCCGAAATAAGGTTGAACAGCATTGACTATTAGGTACGTCAAGCCGCCGACAGAGGTCTAGCAAGATTTCCTGTACGAGTTTAACATCTTGGATTTTTCAGAACATCACACTATTTCCCGTATTCTTCGCCTTTATCCTTTTTTAAACAATTCTTCTTCTTTCCGTGTCTTAAAAAATCACATTGTTCTCGTTTATTTTTTTTTACTTAAATTCAAACTGACCTAGTAAAACCTAAAAAAATGCAAATCTTGTTTGTTAAAAGTTCATTTTCTTCAATAAAACTTCTACTGTTATATTTTTTATTAAGATTTTACGTCGTTTGGTTAGAAATCTAATTTCTTGTTAAAAATGCAATTATTTAGTTAAAAAGTCATATTTTTTCGTCGAATATTCAACCGCTTGTTTACAAGTTGAATTATTTTGGCATAAAGTAATTTCTTTGTTGTTAAAAATTCATCTCTTTCGTTACAACTTGAACTATTTTGTTAAAAATTCTTATTCTTTCGTTATCGACAACTGTTTTAAAATTTCTATGTTTTTTCTGAAGTAAATTTTTAATCTAAGAATTTAAATATATTTTATTTTGTAATGAAAATATATCCTTTTAGTTGAAAAATTCAGGTATTTGGTGGAAAATTCTTTTAGTTTGTTAAAAACTCGCCTTCGTGATTAAAAATAATTTTACTTTAGTTGGAAATTTATCTCTTTTCGGTTAAAGCAAAATGTTTTTGATTTTAAATAAAAATCTATTTGGGTTGAAATATCAAATATTGCATGTTTAGTCGATAATTTACCATTTGTGATTGAATAGTCAAAAATAATAGAAAATTAAGCTGTACGCTTTGTTAAAAATTCCTTTATTAGTTAATCGGTTCAAATATTTTGTTAAAAATTAATCTTTTTTTCTTCAATTCAACTGGTCGAAAATTTTCTTTGTTTTATCGAAAACTATTTTTTTTTTACTGAGAATTTACCTGTTCCATTTTCAATTTTTATTGTATCTTTTTAAATTAAAAGTTCAACTATTTAGTTGAGACTTCCTCTTTTTGTAGAAAATTATTCTTCTTGGATAAACATTCTTCTTTTTAATTTAAAAATTCATCTATTTGGTAAAAAATTTAACTTTTTTTTGAAAGTCCAATTATCTTATTGGGTATTAAAATATTTCGTTAAACCCATTTTTTAGTCGAAAATTCAACTGTTTTTTGTTAATTCGTTCTTTTTAATTTAAAACTTATATTTTAAATTAGAAAACTCTTCTTTCTAGTTTGAAAATTAATCTTACTGTTAAAGATTCATTCATTTCAAAAAGTATGTCTTTTTGGCTTACAAATGTAAATATCTAGTTAATACATCTTTTTTGATAACAAATATTTTTTTGGTTGAAAATTTAACTATTTTGTTAAAAATGCAATATAAATCAACTTTAAATCTCATTGGTTTCCTGTTGAATTTATTCTATTGCCTATATGCCTATATTTATTCTCCTATTATCGTGAAAAATAACAATTTCCCCTAATTTCAAGAAACTACATTCGTTAACGAGAAGTGAAAACCGAAATTTGATGTCTGTATGCTAAAATCGACGTATTCCCAATAGAATTAATATTGGATTTTGAGACTTGAGAAGTTCACCATTCCAGAGAGGATCTTTCAATATGCATGTTCTGAAATACAACCTTGTCATTTGAATAGGGTGAAAAAAATTTGTGGGTTTTAATTTCTAATTTTCATAATTTGTTTCATTACTCAAAATTGTCACAGAGGATTGATTAAGCATTTGAAGGAAACACTGAGTTTGATAGAAGCTGTTAAAGTATCTATTAATTCTATTAAAAGACTGAATTTATAGGTACTTTCAACAAACTCGTTCTGAAGATTTACGTTTTAGATTATAATTGGTCGGATCAGTCGTAAGCACGATTTCAAAGCTCGTACTCGATTGAACTTAACAATGTCTCTGAAGTGAAAATTTAATTTATCTCCTCGTTAACTTGGATCATTGCTCTGTCTACTAGAAAAATTAAAAAAAAAATAGCGGTACTATACCTTTTTGCACAAATCTTTATTATTATATGAAACATTAAATATAGGGTACTACGCTCGCTTTATATACGTTACTTATTTTTATTAGCTAATTATCAAATTAAAATATATATGCTTTAATTTAAAGTACCATAAAATACCATTAATGATCCTAAACTAAAGAATATTCAAGTAGCTACGTCAGCTTTCATACAGTTTTAATGAGCTTTGAGTAATATGCAACACTAATGCATTTTGAAGATGCTACAATTGAAATTTTACCAACTTTTTTAATTTAAAAATTTTATCATTTGAAATCGAAAACATTTTATTATATTTTAAGATAGAACGCTCTTAAAAAATTGCATTCAATTATCCATCTTCAGGATTAAAGAAATTTGCAACTTTAATTTTATGGATGTATGCATACAAAATTCTGAAATTTGGATGATTTTAGAAATTAAAATTTAAGTTGACTTTCGTTTTCGGTACGAAAGTGTAAGGTAGTGGGAGTTGTGGATGCTGAGCTTTTTCAAAAAAAAAATGGTGAAATTTGATGTGAGTGAATTGTTAAAGTGTGTAGAAGGGCTTCGATGTAAGAGATTGCTTGAGAGATTGTCAAATTGAAAAAGGGATGATGATATTTTTGAGGATTGAGACAAATTTGTGTGAGAGTTGAGGTTAGTTTGGTTCGAGATTTTTGACAGGACAAGGGGATTAGGTTGATCGGGTTAGTAGTAGCAGGGTTGGGCTGAGACGAAGAAAAACATGACAGGTACCAGAACGCGACGATAGATAGAGACAGGGAAGGATAGATGGCGGGAACGTTTGAAATTGGATCCATGGATAGCGAAGAGATTACCATCGATGAAATATCGGATTTAGAGCAGGAAGTTTGTAGTACACAGAAAGAGGAGATCAAAGAAAGGAAGGCAAGGGGGAAGTAAAAGAAAACTATAGAAAATAAGAGATTAAGAGCAAGAATCGTATGATCGATAGAGGCTTTTATTAAAAGGAAGACAGGGGAGTGAGGGAGCAGTAAAGAGAATAATGATTTAGGTTCTAACTTAAAAAATACAAAAATGTTTGGATCGCCGCCAGGAAAGCAGAGTTTTGTAGAGAAGGGTAAGAATAGTAGGGGGGGGGGGTAAAAGAAACGGAGATGAAACTAAAGATCAGATGAAAGAGGATAGACTAAAAGAAATTTGCAAAGTCATGATAAAAGTAATAGGCATTTATGATGAAAAGCAGGTAAAGAACGGAGAGGAATTAAGGAAAAAAATTAGGCGGGAAATGGTTGAACTTAGGTAAAAATGAAAAAGTGGGAAGAAGTTAGGGAACAGTTGAAGAAGAGGATGCAGTCATTTGGACAAAAACTAGAGAAGCAGAAGGTATAATAAGGTAATATAAGGTAAATAAGGTAATATAAGTAATATAAGGTTATATAAGGTAAAATAAAAAGGTAGAGGAGATGCAAGGCAGGATAAGGAAGATGGAAAGCTCGAACCGGGATCCTGTTGGGGGTGAAAGTGGGAATACGGAGAAGTAAAGACTCAGAAAAATAGAACAAAGAATAAAAAAGAAAGGGAGGGAAGAAAGAAAAAGAAGCATAGAAAGGTTATAAGTTTAGAGGGGATGGAGTGGGCGAAGTACTAAAAATAATTGATGCTAAGGTAGAGATGGCTGAAGTGCGAAGTGTAGGAAGGGAAGATAGAAGAGAGGAGAGAATAAGAACAGTTTAGAGAAAAGTTCAGAAATATCAAAATGGTAGAGGGAAATATGAACGAGGAGATGGAAAAAATGATAGGAGAAGTAAAAAGAGCTTTAGAGTGCACAAACAAAAATTAAGTTTGTGAAGAGGGGAATAGAAGTAGATAGAATGAGGACTGTAAAGAGAAAAAAAGGAGGTCTGAAAGAAATTAAGAAAGTAAAGAAAAGAAAAAAGTGATGGGGAAGAATATGGCAGAAAAAAGAAAGAGTAGTCTGAGTTGTGTGATCAAAAGAATGGAGAAGAGAAATATTTGAGAAAGAGGTAAAGAAGGCAAAGACGCAAGAAGAGGTATATAAGGTAGTAAATAGAGAAAGAAGAAGAAGAGAGAGAGAACGCCCAGATATTGAAATAGTAGAATTGAAAAAATATTTTTTGGACGTGCTAGGAAGAGTAGACAGAAAAGTTATAAAAGGCGGAAAACATGGCAGAGTAGGAGATGAGGAAGAGGATGGAACATAAGAAGAAATAGTCAAGGTGTTAGGAAAAATACAGGATGGAAAGGCACCTGGTGTAGATGAGATTCCAAATAAAGTATGGAAATATGGAGGAACGCAACTAGAGGAATGGGCGTGGATGATGTTTAATCGAGTATGGAGAGAAAAGGGGTGGGCAGAGTTATGAAAAGAACGAGTAGTGATGCCAATAGTGAAAAAAGGCAAATGAGAGGAGGTTGAAGATTATAGGGGTGTGACGCTGATGCCAACACTATATAAAGTATATGTAACTGAATCAGGCAGTGTTTAGAAAAGGAATAGGTCCGATGGATAACATATATGTTCTGAACTATCTAGTAAATAAGAGGATTAAAAGATAAAAACGGGCAATGATATCAATGTTTGTGTAGTTAAAGGCACCGTTTGACTCATTAGGCGGAGGCGAAATAGAAAAAGTTATGGTGATAAAGGGGATAAGAGAGGCAAGGATGTCCTCTGAGCACACTTTCATTTAATGTATTAGTATCAGACTGGGAAGAAGAAACGCGGAGGAACGGTTAGGGAGAAGTTGAGACGGGAAAGGAACATACACTGAAATACGCAGACGACAGTGCTGATGACAGAGGATGAAGAAGATGACTACAGGATTAGAGAAATACTTATATAGGAAAAAGCTGAAATTAAATGTAGAAAAGACCAAGATAATGAAACCTCATTATCTTATGGAGGAGGGGGGAGAGAGAAAAAATGGAAGGGGAGATGGAAGGGAATAAAGATAGAAGAAGTGAAGGATTTTATATGCTTGGGATACATTTTGCTGAAGAATGGAGATCATTGAGCTCATATAAGACAAAGGAAAAAAAAGCAGCAGGGTTAATGAAACAGATATGGGAAATAGAAAAAAGAAGGTTAAAAAATATTGAAAAAGGAGCATGTCGTTATTTGATGCGCTGGCATGAGTGGTATTAAGTTATGGGCCGAGATATGGGGATGGAAAGAAAGCAAAGATATTGAGAGTTTACAAGAAAGGTATATAAGGTGGATATTAGTGGTAGATTGGATGACGCCAAAATATATGGTTAGAGAAGAAGCGCAAAGGGATAAAATAGATATTAGAGCGGGGTGTTAACGTAATAGTGTGTGATAGAGGAAGAACAGAGAAGAGGCAGGGCGATAGAATTAACGAGATGGGAAGAAGAACGAAGAGAGTTCTTGAATGCTTGATTGAGAAATAAAATTACAATAAATGGTATAAGATGATACAAAGGGAAAGAGAAGGTGGACCAGAATAGCAAGATTTAGATTAAGAAACGAGGTAGGGAAGATAATGTGCTTCAGATTCTAGGAAAGGATGGGTTAGGAGAAGAGCGGATGAAGGAGCTGGATGGTGCTAGGGGATCAAATGAGAATGAATGAAAGGATGCATGTGAAAAATGTCAAATTGCAGGACAAAAAGCTGAAAGAATATGGAAACAAAAGTCGTCTAGATTAGAAGCGTAAAGATTGTAAGTAAAGGATATGTAGCAACATAAGTAGATTAACCCTTGTGTTACTAACCGGGTACCCGGGTACCCATCGATGTACATTTGGTTAAATTAATTTTTCCCATGAAAAAATTGGCTAAAATCCTCCCGGATCCCCACGATTTGACCGATTTTACACCGAATTATGCATTGAAAATTAAAAAAAAAATCTCTGTAACAAATAAAATTTTAGCGTTGTAAAAAAGTACACATATAACCTAACCGGGTACCCGGGTACCCCTATACTAAAATTATAGAATCTGTGCGTTATATCATAAAATAAAAAATACTTTAAGTCTATAAAGAAGTAGATAACTATTAATAAATTAATTATAATTCATAATATGAAGTTTTAATTGTTTATTAAGTATATTTAGTAAGTATACTAGTAATAAGAATTAAATTTGACAAAATTGTTACATTGTTACATTGTTACAAAAAAAATTATGGAATTTTTGATTTTTAGAAACTAGAACTGGAAACTTGCAAGATTTTGAGAGTTATCTAATTACCTTCTATGCATTCTTTCAATGAAAACCTCAAGTGACATGAACATTTAAAAATTTTATATTACGCAAACATTTTTTAAGTAAACTCATTTTCCCTTCTTATACACACTTTTGGTACAAATAACAGTATCAGTTGGCATTCAACAAGTATGTATTGCTAGTCTTCATAGATAAAAATGAAACAATTGACTTTTTGTGTTAGAGCTTGTCCAAGAGCCTCATAAAAAATTTGTTTAAATGAATGTACCCAAATTATTTAGAAAACTTTTAGAAAAAATAGAGAAAAAAAAACTTTCCAATTTACTGTTTAGATATTACTTTCGAATCGAAAAACATGTTTTTTTTTAAATCTGCCTGCTGTCAACGAGATATAAAAATGGTCCATGCGTTGAAAATAGCCATGTGGCGGAGTTGTTAGTAAATGTATTCTAGTTGTTTTGATGGTTATGTGAATTTTTTGATGTAGAGCCGTTATAAACGCTTAAAGATGTATCAGAAGAACGGTTTATTTATGTGATTATTGTGAAAATGACTTCAAGTGCAAATCAGGTTACAAACGTGAACGAAATTATTTATATTTTATTTTAAAAGAATAATATTAAGTTTTGAAGATTTCAACATATCCTAAAAAAAATTAAATTAAATTTTGTTACATGTATAATTTGTCACTGAAAAAGTTAACATGCTATTTGGCCAAAGTTTATCGTACAATGTAATGAAAAATCTGTCAGTTGCAGATTCAGAAAGTTAAAACTGAATCGGTATGCGACTACGTGAATCGGTCTTTTTCTGAAGCAGCTTCGTTTCTGCCATGTACTGCAATGACCATTTGAAG
Source organism: Druon quercuslanigerum (assembly GCA_010014905.2). Taxonomy (NCBI): domain Eukaryota; kingdom Metazoa; phylum Arthropoda; class Insecta; order Hymenoptera; family Cynipidae; genus Druon; species Druon quercuslanigerum. The sequence goes on from JAAAKG020000031.1 coordinate 2,101,182, forward strand.
CAAGGCCATATTGAACCGGCTTTTGCGGCATATAAGTTGGTCAAAAAAATTATGACGACTAAAAGTCTTTAAAAATTCAAACGCGGCAATCTGGAATTCCAGTGACACATACGCAATTCAAAAGCATTTAAAACTTATTTAAAAGAAGTGGATAGATTTTTGTTTCCTGAGTAGCAGCAATGGGAAAACTGTTAACAAGACCATTATAAACTCGTCTACAGCGTCACTCTAAAGTTAGCAAATTTCGGTAAAACATGTAGAATCAGCAACAAAAGACACGAATAAAACATTGTTCTTACTGATGAATCTTCTCCGAAATAGATTCGGCTATTGTAGATGAATTAGAACTTATTTAATATCACTTAGCAAAAAGCAGCTGACAGATGGGAATTCCCATTTCTCTCCAGTTTAATGAAGTTAAAAGACGATAGATAGCGCAAGCGTCGTAATTCTAGCCATATTTCGAATATAAGTAGAGCGATTATAAGGCGAAAGATTTTCCAGGCAAGGTTAAAAATCGGAAATCATCTGCGATTCGTGTAAAGTTTATTTGACAAGGTTAATTTTTGTTGCGGTGAATCTTTCACCTGGAGTCGATGTAAACTTTATCTTTCATTTTTTCTGTGACGGAGTAAAAGAATATGAAAGAAATTAAGACCATTTTTTTAATTCTTCAGAATTTACAAATTTTGTAGGAAACTGAATTTTTTCAGGGTCTGAAGAGAATGAAAAAAGTTCTAAATATTTATGGACAATTTTTAAATAATCGTTTAATAAGGAATCTTATGAGAAAATTAAAAAAAGGAAAAAAGGAAAAAAAGTTTTCCTTATATTCGTGTGAAAATTTTTAAACAATTTTTTATTTTTAAAAACTAACTTTAATATAAAATTAAACTAGGTTTTTTAAATTTTAAATTTTTCAATATGGTGTCACTTGACCGTAACTACTTTCAATATAATTATAAACAATAATCTATTACCTGTAAGTGGTCTCATAATATCTGCTCAACCATTACTATATTAACTCATCAAAAAGAGCCCTCGAATTGATGGTCAGGAGAATGAGAGGGCTACACGGAAGGCTTACGGTAGGCGGTAGCTGGGTTCGGAGGGATGTTTTGAGCAGTGAGAGATTTTAGGGTGACAAATGGGCACCAATGATCTTTTATTATCTCTTGACAATTCCATGAATACCTGGACAGAAACTGTTTCTGCGACATAAAAACAAATATCGACTCTGCTTAATATCTTCCGAGGGTGGGCGCCGCAAAAATCAACTATGAAAGATGCTGCTTCTCCCAGAATATCAACCAGATACCAAGTGTTAATGGGGATATAAAATTGTCGAATTAGGGACAAAATGAAAAAAGACTAATAGAGGGGTGACTTCTGACACTACCCCTTCTAACAAATCTGGTGTATAAAACCCGCAAGTTGGTCCAGGTGGTCAGTCTTTTCGCTTCAGTATTCTTCTGCATCAATTCGTGTACAATTCTTCAAGTTCGTGCTACTAGTTAGTTAGCACCCGAGTTTGCTCTTTAAGCCTTTTCATGAATATTAGCATAAATCCAGTTTGATTTAAAGTAATATTTTATTACACACGCGTGTTAAATCATCGACATTAAACCAACGTCAAAAGGTCTCCATTGAGTTGAGCTACTTATCGTCGAAAAGATCTCCATTGAATCGGACCATCCTTACACCTGCTTTGCATCCACAAAGGAAAAATATCAGCCGCTTACACCGTTCGGGTTTCCCCACTGATGCTGGTCGCATTTACCTCAAGTCAACTACCCTTGCTAAAAATGTCTTGTTCTCAAGTTTTGGTAAGTACTAAGAAAAATCTATTATCACTTTTTCTCCGTGTTCATTAAAGGAAGTCCAGCTGGTCAAATTGTCTCTCAATTTTTCTCTTACTCTGCGTATCTTCATCCAAAGAAACATTTGTAATTGTATTAAAATAAATATCTGTTCATAAAACTAGTCTCTACTTTGGCTTATGATCGTCCCTGTTGAATTAGTAACAAAATCGAGGAACTTAGGAACTAATTGACTAAAGTTCAGTCGCTCATGTCGTAACAATGGTAATATTACCAAATAAAAATAATTAAACAATCGAGTAAATTCAAGATGTATTTAGCAGAATTACAGAGTTTCAAAATAAATTTTAAACTTTTAAAGATTTTTAGAAATGCAGATTCTTATAGATTTAAAAACTAAACTTAAGGAGCTTAAAAATAATTTTTGAAAATTTTTCAAGAAAATAAACAAGTTTACAAAAAACGTGTGGGAACATTTAAAATATTATAAAGCAATTCTTTTTAAATTTTGAGAGCAATTCGAGACAGTTAAAGATATTTTCAAATATATATATATATTAATATATAATAAAAAGTATTAAAAGTATCCAAAAACAAGAAAAAAAGAATTTCTACTTGGATTTATTGTTAAAGTGACTATACAAATGTTAAAATATTTTAACTTCGCCACAAAGTGTATTTGCCTCACATCTTTCCTGCTAAAAACAGTGGAAAGACTCGTGGATATATATATCCGCGATAAGTTCTTGTCAAGTAGGCCACTTCACAAGGAGCAACATAGGGCTGCTCACTCGACAGAGAGTGCCCTAAGCGGAGCAATAAACTTAATTGATATACAACTGAAACAGAAAGACCTTTTTGGACATTGAAGGAGCCTGTAACTACACCTATGGAAAGGTGATCGGGACAGCGATGATTAAACACGGTGTATCTATTGAAGTCTTGGAATAGACCTGCCTCATTTTGGCCAACAGGAACCTAACTAAGATTAAGGGTGATACTAATCTATGTAAAACCGTTGAAGCGGGATGTCCGCACGGATTTTTTTTATCACCCCTTTTGTGTGATAATTGGTAGTGCATGAACTGCTTCAGCTGCTCATGAGTCATGCGGCCAGGATCTGGATGCGCTCTTGGGAGTAATGCAGCAAGCACTAAGGATAGCAGATTCATGTTGCAAGAAGCCTGGACTTGCGGTCAATCCGGGTAAGACAAAACGCCGTTGTATTAACCAGAAGGTGTAAGTGGGGAACCACGAGTACATTGAAACTAAGAGGACAACAACTGGAAATCCAACAACGAGCTAAATATCTAGAAGTCATTTTGGATAATAAGCTGTTATGGAACGAGCACCTGGTAGACAAGCGCAAGAAGCTAGTAGCAACTCTTTGGCTCTATGGGAGAGCAAAAGGAAGCAGCTGGGGTTCGACACCCGAGATACTTATGCGAACTATGCAGCGATCCAGCAACCCATGCTAACCTAGGCCGCGGTGGTTTGGTGAACAAGCTTTCTACTGTGAATTCTCGAGTGGAAAGGATGAGAAGACTGATTCTGAGAGGCATCCCGGGTGCCTCGAAGTCGAAACTCACAATGGCTCTAGGGACACTAAGAGCATGCTCAGGGACAAAATTTCCACTCACCGCTACCGCTTCTATGAGAAGTATCGCGTTAGCCTACCCACACAAGAGGAATGAGTACATGGTGAGGCACACCTGCATAGTGATGGTGTCAACTGGTTTACAGATGGCTCCAGGAACAAGGAGAACACAGGAGCCGGTGTATATCTTACAAGGAATGAAATGGGCTTCAAAATCATGATAGGGTTCTACGTTACAGTTCTAAAATCTGAGATTATGGCCATGCTCCAGGTCGCCTACAAGGTAAAGTAGGGGGTAAAGGAGTCCTGAATGGAACACATCGCTTCTAGTTTGGGAGTGCTTAAAGGCACTAAATAAGCTAGCAACAGGTAATCGAATCACTCTGCTTGGGATTCGTCGACACAGCGGCATCAAGGTCAATGCGATATCGGACATGCTAGGAAAATTAGCAGCAAAAGAAAGTTTTGCTGGCCCGAGCCAGATGTGTGCATTTCCAGTGGGTTAGTCACTAAAGATATTAACAGTTGGCTGGCCGAGAAACATCAGAATGAGTGGGGTTTGTTCTCTGGCTGCAGACAGGCTGAAACACTCTTGGGCTCAAAGCTAAACTCTCACCGGGCAAAAGAAATTACTCAAATTAGAAAGAAACAAAGTCAAAGTTCTAACAGAATTCTTTGTGAGACACGGAAATCTCCGGTATTACAGACATAATATAGGGCTTGAAGAGAGTCCCCTCTGAGAAAGTCCTAAACTTTGGCATGTAAGCATACTCCGCTTGCAGCATACACATAGCTAGCGCAAGTGCAGCACCTCTACATGCTAAAGTTGGGAGCACTGTCTGTCGTCTATGCAGAAAGGATAATACAATGTCTACTCATATCCTTTTTTACTGCCCTGTGATTGCAGGAAAACATGTAACAATCACAGGCAATTGATGCATCAATGAGACTTAAATATTAACCAGCAACGTGGCTGCGGTCCTCTCCCTATGAAGAGGGCAACGTGGTCGCGTTTAAGGCTTATAAGGGGACGCAACGGGAGCACCCAAGCGTCAGGGACTGTTATGATCTCAACAAACAATAATAATAAATATATTAATAAATTATATTTTAATTCCTGAAATTTAAATTTGCCGAAATTTAAAATTGTCGTAAATAATTAATTAATAATTAAATAGTTTGTCTCATTTATAATTTCTTAAATAGCTCATAAATTAATAAGCAATTACCTATGTTCACCAGTTCTAAATTTTGGGAATGAAAATATTTGTGGAAATTTAATAATATTATTCGTTTATTGGTCTCGAAGTCGGTGAATATTGGTTTCGTAAAATTTTAAATTAAGGATTTTATTATTTGTTCAGTACAAATCTTGTCCTCATGTGAAATTTGAGAAATTTTATAATTCGGTAATAATATTTGTTTTCGATTTTTTTTTTAATAATTCGTGTATTCGTTTGTTTTTTTTAACTTTCGTTTATATGGAGTCGTGTTTCCGAGGAATGGCAGGGCCTTGCGTCCTCAAACTGCTTTACCAATTTTATTAGTTGTTAATAAATTCTATTAATTAAAATTAATGTATGTAACATAATGCATTTAATACGAAAGCTAAAAAGACGCATTTTTTTGAAGACAGTTGAATTTTCAACCAAAAAGTTACATTTTAACCAAGAAAGATTAATTTTACATGAAAAAGGGCAACCTTTCTACTGTAAAAGGTGAATTTTTAATTCAAAAGGATGAATTTTTAACAAAATGTTCCACTTTCGGCCAAAAATGATTATTTTTATAAAGTAGGTCAATTTTCCACAAATGAATTGATTGTTACCAATGTAGTTCAATTCTAAACAAATAGTTGAATTTTCAGCAAAAAAAGATGCATTTTCAATCAAGCGGCCGAATTTTGAAACAAAGCAGAAATAAAATTTGATCAAATATTTGAATTTCCAAGACACAAGGGCCATTTTTTTAGAAGACAATTAAATTTTTATCAAAGAAGTTTATTGTTAACAAAAAAAGATAAATTTTGTACCGTAGAAGGTGAATTTTTAACAAAATGTTTTATTTTCGGCCAAAAATGATTATTTTCATAAAATAGGTCAATTTTCCACAAGTGATTAGATTTTTACCAAAATAGTTCAATTTCTAACCAAATAGTTGAATTTTCAGCAAACAAAGATACATTTTAATTTACTGGCCGAATTTTGAAACAGAGCAGAAGTAAAATTTTATGTAATATTTGAATTTCCAATACAAAAGGGCTATTTTTTAGAAGACAGCTAAATGTTCATCAGAAAAGTTTGTTTTTAACAAAAAGAAAACAAATTTTGTACTATAAAAGGTGAATTTTCAACAAAATAGTAAAGTTTTTAAGCTAAAAAGGTTTAAAAAAACACCGTAGACTTGTACATCGGCAAAAATGAATTCTTAACAAGATAGTTGAATTGTCAACCAAAAAGTTAGCCCTTTAACGCACGAGAATAATTTTCTACGCAAAAAGACCACGTTTTAACAAAAAATATAATTTTTTCCAAATAGTCCAATTTTCAACTAAAAACTTGAATTTTTAACAAAATACATGAATTTAACACCAAATAATTGAATTTTTCGGTATAAAAAAACAAGAAAAAAATGGATTAATTGTTGAATTTTTAAGCCCAAAAGATAAATTTTCAAAAAAAGAATTATTTTTAAATAAAATTTAATTTGAAATCAAATATTCAACTTTACAACTACAGACAGCCTAAAGTTAAATAATCGACTTTTCAGAAAAAAATGTATTCTAGACGCAGTATGTAACAGTAAGTAATTTAAACTAACAATTGCATTTTTAACTAAAAAGGAACCATTTTTAAGTAAGAAAATAACATCTAAACCAGGATAGGCAAATTTTGAACAAAATAAATGAATTTTCAAACAAAAAGTTTGAACTTTCTGCTAAAAAACGTAATGCTTTATTTTCAACCTAATATGAAACGAATTTTTATCCAAATAGTTCAGTTTTTACCAAGAAGATGAACCTTTGACTAAAAAAATAAATTTTTAACAAAGTAGTTCAATTTTTTGAAAACAAGGTGACTTTTTAACATATTTAACTTTTCAATCATACAATAGCTCTTTTAACCAAACAAGATGGCTTTTGAAACTAAAACATTGTACTAGCCATTTCAATGAATCAAATGAACTTTAACGAAAAAATGTAACTATATGTTTAGTAACTTTAAACAAGAGAGACTACTAACTCAATTTAAGAATAGTACAAACAGGCCACTTTTTATTTTGGAACTGCACCACTGTTGATAAGTTACGAAAAACATTAAAACTTCCTTGCTAGCACTAAGGAGGATAATATACTATAAAAAATGTTCTCAAAGGCTTAAGATGGTGACTGCCCAACATGCCGAAGGCTTTTTTGGTTAGAGTTGGATTTTTATATTTTTGGAATAGTTTTTAAGGATCAGTCTTCGGTATACATCATCAGCCACGGACGCATTTTTATAATGCAATCAAGTGATCTGATGAGAGCAGTGTACCCCGAAATATTGGGCAAAGCCTGGGTTTTACCCCATCATGGACGCACTTGGTTGCAGTCTAGTTTACGATGGAGAGACTAGCAGCTTGAGGTGGATTCCGAACTACTAGAACCTCTGCAAAGGTACATAGAAAAATGTCCAGAGGTACCAGATCAGGGATCTGGAACCCGGTGATTGCTCCCCAGCGTACACAGTGGCCAAAGTATTAACAATTTCAGGCGCCAAAAATTCAATTTTCGATTGTATAAAAAAATAACAACAAGATCATTTTCCGGGACAAGATCTCTTCGTTAAAACGAGCAAAACCTCGAGGCATTTGAAGCACCTTAATAATTTTTTGGTAATATATTATCCTGCTAATTAGAACTGTTATGTTTTTTGCCTTTTAAGTATGAACTGAAAGTTTCAGTAGAATCCACATACCTAATAACAGAGAACAAGTGAATAAAATTTCTGGAGGAAATGCGTCCTATGCGGCCTTTCTGATGTTCAACCATTACACTCGGCATTTTGCCAGTAACAATGAAAAGCATCTCGGAATAATGTAACTCGCCTTCGCGGGAAATGAGGCACCAGAGGAGGAAGTCTATGGAGTATAGTCTATATTCCCCAGACATGTGTGTGAACAGTATTCCTGCACTCCTGGCGCTTACGACAAGTCTGAATGTCCTCCACCTATCTCCTTTGAATCCAGTCCCAAATCGAAACTTTTAAGTGGAGTTTGTACTTCGTTGCGCAAAGAAGCGTGATATAATCTATGCGTTACTATTTGTGAATATTGTCGACTACAAAGCCGGAGACCTCTAAACTTTAAACTTCCAGTTAAATAGTGCATTATCTACAATTTACAATTTCTCAAACAACAAGAATATTATTCAAATGTTTTTGTATTTACACAAACAATAAGATTTTTAATGTATATTATAATTCAAGTCGAGTTTGTGGGGTAAACCGGTCACCACCAACTTTATTCTTCTTAATGAATTATTTCTTTTTCTAAATAACGGATTTTAAAGCGCTTCCTAGGGAATGATTTTTAGTTCATGTATTGCAAATGACAACATTTCTTCTGCAATTATGAATTGTTTCATATCATACTTTATCCATATAATCTAGAGGGATAAATTGAAATCCCTCACATAGCAGTTTTTTTTCGAAAAATGGTATTGTTTTTGTTGTTATTTTTAATTAATTGAAAATATGATGTATTTTATATTTGAGATTTTTGTTTAGGAAGTTTCCGCTCATATAAAAAGTCATTTTATCAGTTTTATGATAGCTAAACAATTTTTAAGACCGGTAAAATTTTTAAAATACTTTTTATTCTTGCAAACGTCAAACAAAAAACACTCTTCATTTCTTCAGTACAACTTTGTTGGGATTCTATGGTCAAACTGTAATATTCGGTGTGCTTTATTTTCGCTCTAGAATAAGGTATCCAAATAAACCTTTTTAAAATGAGTACAATTCACATTTTTAACAAAATTGTTGACGTATTATAAATTATTGTATAGAAAATGTTATTCCTCATTAGAAACTGAATCAAAAAGTATTATAAAATAATTGGATAAATTTATAACTGTGAATTTTGTGGAGGTAAAAGCCAAAAATGATTTTTTATCAATAAGGTTATTAGAGCCTTTTCACACTCGTCATTTATTTATTTTTTTATTTTTTTGGGGTGAATTTCAAAATATTTAAATATTTAAGAGAAATATTACACATTCCCTCAAAAAAGTGGTCTGAACTTTACATATGACTAGACTACTAATACAGACTTAGAATTATTTTCAGTTGGGCGTTACCCCCAAAACCACCCCTAATTAGAGGTTGAAAAAAAATTTTATCTCCGCTTCTTATGAAATTTTCCACCTTTATTCTGGATGTGTACACCTGCAGGTGACAAAGAGTGTCTTTAGAAATTATCAAATAATTTTAACCCCCGAAGCACCCCTGACACGAGGGTTAAAAATATGAAATATGTGGAGGTAAAAGCCAAAAATGTTTTTTTATCAATAAGGTTATTGAAGCCTTTTCACACTTGACAGTTATTTTTCATTTTTTTTGGGTCAATTTCAAAATATTTAAGAGAAATATTACACATTCCCCAAAAAAAAGTGGCCTGAACTTCACGTATGACTAGACTACCCTAATGAACTTTGAGCCTCTTAAACCGAATTTGGCCTCAGAATTTCCCCTAGACCCCACAATTTTCGCCTAGCCTAGAAAAAAATGGTAAAATGCTAAGTACTAAAAGTGGGCACTTTCGGAAATCGCAATAATTTAGTGGAAAATGATTTAATTTGATTTTTATAGTAAAAATACAGACTTGGAATTAATCTCATTTGGGCTCTTCCCCGAAAACCACCCCTAATTAGGGAATGAAAAATTTAAAAAAATTTATGTTTGACTCTTATGAAATTTTCCACCTTTATTCTGGACGTGTACACTTACAGGTCACAAAGAGTGTCTGTAGAAATTATCAATTCATTTCAACCCCCAAAGCACCCCTTACATGAGGGTTGAAAATATGAAATATCAGTATCGCGGCTTTTATTGAAATTATATAACTACGTCAAAACAAGTGTCATTTTGTGGGTCTCAGAACGTATAAATAAGGGTTCCTGATCCTCATTAGTGCACGAAATACCCCTAAAAGAGGGGTTCCAAAATCGGAAAATTTTTATCTGCATTCCTTATAGAATTCTTTAACTGTTTTTGAGATATATCAACCAGTAGGACTTGAAATACACGTAAAAAAATAACTGACTTGTTTCATCCCCCGAAACTACCCTAAATTAAAGATTAATAATTCTATTTTATTTGTTTCTGAGTTAAGCGTTGATAAATTGAAATATTTACATTTCGACTCGTTATAAAAATTAAAGGATCGCAAACACTGACTATAAATATTACCAATTCATTTCGACCTCCAGAGATAAAAAGACCGAAATTATTTTAACATCTGAAGCACCCGTAATCTCGTGTATACAATTTTAAATATTAACATAAATTTTTTGTTTTTAAACGTATGCACCTGCAACGGGGTTCGTAAAAATTTCGTAATATTTATAGATAGCGTTTGAGATCCTTTATTTTTGTAATGAGCCGAAATTTAAATATTTCGATTTATCAACCCTTAACTCAGAAACTATTGAAATAGATTGTGATACCTTTAATTTAGGGTAGATTCGGGGGTTGAAACGAGTCAGTTCTTTTTTACGAGTAATTCAAGACCTACTGATTGATATATCTCAAAACATTTGAAGAATTCCATAAGGAAAGCAGATAAAAATTTTCCACTTTTTCAACCCCTATTTTAGGGATTTTTCGTGGACTAATAAGGATCAGGAACCCTTATTTATACGTTCTGATACCCTTAAAATGATACTTTTATAACGTAGTTATATAATTTTTATAAAAGCCGCGATACTGATATTTTATATTTTCAGCCCTCGAGTGAGGGGTGATTCAGGGGTTGAAATGATTTGATAATTTCTACAGACACTCTTTGTGACCTGCAGGTGTACACGTACAGAATAAAAGTGGAAAATTTCATAAGAGGCGGAAATAAAATTTTTTTAATTTTTAAAACCCTTATTAGGGGTGGTTTTGGGGGTAGAGCCCAACTGAGATTAATTCCAAGTCTGTATTTTTACTACTCAAATCAAATGAAATCATTTTTCAGTAAATTATTTCGATTTCCTAAAGTACCCACTTTTAGTACTTCAAATTGCAGTAGAAGTGCAGCAGAAAATGTTTTTTTTATTAGAGAGATTAGAATCGCTTTCCACTTTACTGCAGCTACTCTTTATTATTTGTTACTCATTACTTCTGATGCAAATATTTATCAAAATACAGAATAAAACACTTTTGAAAGTAATTAAAATTTTATTTTATTTGTATAAAAAATATCCATTCATTTATTTAACTAAATAACCTGTAGTAAATGTAGTTATATTACGAAGAAGCATTTAGCACGGTTTTGATTTAATCTAGTTTTTGATATGGCAATATACGATCATGAGATTAAATAAATGTCAAAATGTTATTTTTTGTTTTCTTGATGTTCAAGTCTCTCCGAAGAAATTCGAAATATTCATAAATCATCAACAAGGTACTTTCTGTGCAGAAACATTGAGTTCAACGATTATTATGTTAAAGATGATTGAGGCTAATTTGTTCAAAAAAAATTAACTGTTTTTGTAATTGCTCACTAACGTAGATGAGCATCCTTAAAAAATTGTTTTGAGTACTTTTAAATATTTCTATATAACTTAAACTAAAGAGATGGCACATCTCGTAAATATTTACATTAGTATCACAGCAGAGAAAAATTCTTCCTTTCAATTTTTGTAGACAGCAATAATTAAACTTGTTGATCTGAAAAATTGTTTTTGTTGCAGTAAAAGTCAATGTTGTTTCAGAGAAATTTATTTTTGATATAAATCAGAAGGTTGTGGGACTATAAATTACTTACTTTCCGCGATGATACCAACCACGCAGGAATACAGCTTCCCCCAATTAATTTCACCTATCCGTTCTCCATTATTCACTCATCCGTGACATGCTCGACTCGGTGAATATTGAGTATTTTAATTAAATAACCGAGAGAAATTGCAAAACTATGAACAAAATATTCAGCAGTTTTGAATTTTGAAAATCGTCAACTATTAATCACTTTTTTAATAAAATTCAAGCGAGAGTGATGATGGGATAAAGTGTAGGGATTTAGAGCGCAAAAGACAACGAAGCCCTCGAAATGCCTCATACCACGTAACCATTTAGATTTATCGGTTTCCGGAATCACGACGACGTGGCTGTCGGAGGCAGTCTAATTGACTTTTCCACCACTCAGAGTTTGATGGCTCTCAGTGAAGTTAGAAGCGTGCTATCTTACATGCAGAAAAAATCTAAGTGTAATAGCAAGTTGAGCTACTAGTATTAAAGTACGAAACTGTTATTTGCAAAACTGGTGTCAAGAGATGAAGTTTAGGTATATTCTCTTTAAAAATTCAAAAATGTCTCTATCCGGGTTAATCGACAAGGAATTTTATAATCTTTGCCACGCTTTGTTTAAATTTTAATGCTTTTTTTCATTAAAAAGTAATTAGATTTGAAAGTCAACATAATAATTTACACCCACCACTAGAAAGACTATTCTACCGTGATTTGTGAAAACACCTTTAACTGCAAAAAGTCAAAAAATGAATTTTTTATATCTTTGGAATTGTGAATAAAGGACACACCTGATTATTTCAATAATTTTTACAAATTTTAAGTGAAATTTTAAATAATTATTGATAAATTTTAGGAAAACAACAATGAGTGCAAGATAAGTTTATAATTAATTAAAGGTAATTGTAATTGTTTAAAGTAAAAAACAAGGAAATTTCCAAAGGAAATTAATAAAATTATTTTTAAGCATTTTTTTCATATAATACTATTAATTGGTTATCGAACTCAAAATTATATTACTTTCTTTATTTCGCGATTTCTCGATCGACATACACATACGTGTCTTGAGTTTATGCACACTGAAAGGGCAGAAACGAATAAACACAATAACCTGTGACTGTCAGTAAAAATCGTAAAAATAGATACCTTGATGTGATTTATTCTTGTAAATTTCGAAATGAAAGTTTTTGAAATTGAACAAAAACATTCAAAAAATGTTTGGAAGGGTAAAATTTAAAAATGAAAAATATTTTGAATGGAATAAAATTAAATTGAACTTCTATAACTTCTGAATAAAAGCCTTTAAAATTGGATAATTTTAAATTTAAAAAAAATTAAAACAGAAGCTTTCAAATTTCAAAAACTTGAAACTAATACTATCTAATTTAGATAATTTCATTAGGAAAAAGTTTAAATTGAGAACTAAATTCAATATTTCAAATTTCAAAAATGATTGAGCGACCTTCTCTGACATTAAAAAAAGAGTTCATTTTTATTTTCGCCGTTAAAAATTGAAAAAGAACCTTTAAAATTTAGTAAATCTAAAAAAAACATTTAAAATAAAAAGTAATTTTAAATAGGAAATATTGAAAAATCAAAAAAATTCTGTTACTGAAACTTGAAACTTAGAATTACACAAATCTGAACTTACATTTAAACTTTGAATTAACAATTTTCAAATTGTTATTTATACTTTTCGAAATCCAACCAATTCAATATTAGTCAGTCTAAAAGTTCAGGAAAAGGTTAAAAAAACACGGGCATTTTAAACTTTTTTAAAAAAGAAAGAAAAAAAAACATTCTTTTATTGAACACTTAAATAATTTATTTATTTTTTAATGGTTTCACTTTTACAGTTCAGAATTTTATTGGTAAACGCTAAATTTTCAATTTTTTCTTATCGTTTGATTTTTGCTATCGAAATTAAACTGGTTGGATTAAAAAAAGTATTATTGAATATATATTTTATACACGATTTTTACAGTAACCTAAGTAGTTTAAATTTTACGATAAAAATCAAATGTTTTAATTTTGAATATTATAATTGAGAACTTTATTGGTAAACGCTAAATTTTCAATTTTTCCCTATCGTTTGATTTTTGCTATCGAAATTAAACTGGTTGGATTTAGAAAAGTAAAATTGAATATTTCTTTTATACGCGATTTTTTACAGTAATCTAAGTAGTTTAAATTTTACGGTTAATATTAAAATGTTTTAATTTTAAAAATTATAATTGACAGTTTGAAAATGTTTAATTTATGAACGATTAAATTTACTGAAACTAATAGAAACGTTTAAGGGTTTGAGTGAAAAAAATTAATATCACAATACTTCGTAACTTTATTTTTTTATTTTCAGATGATGTTAGAATTTGTTTAAGCTGCTGGAGTATACATTTTTTAGTTTTTAATATTTGTTATTTACAATAACTTTTAATTTAGCACTTTTGGTTAGAATAATTCAATTTTAGATATTTATAATTCAAAATCGTTCTATTATGGACGGTGCAACGAAAGGTGAATTTGTTTGTCAATTTCAGAAGAATTTGTCTCATCCTTTTTCATGTTAAAATAGTTCCTTCGAAAATTTAGGAAATTTAAATGAGGATAAAATTAAATTTAAAATCCGTTTTAACGTTCAATAATAGTTAAGTTAATATAAAGAATTCCTGAAAATAAAACGAAGATTTTAATGACCAAATTTAGACAACTACCATAAAATGTTCCAATTTTGGGCACAAATAAGACAGGAAAGAAAAATGAGAAGGCGAACAACCCAATCTCCTTCCTTCTCTTTTGTATTTCTTTCGTCCTTTTTATTGTTATTATTATCAAATCACAATTAAAAAACATTCCATAAAAGAAAATCACTAATTTAATTGTTAGATTCTTGGTTTTCTTTTCAGAAAATTTTCACATTATTTTAGGTTGATTTAATTTAAAAAATAGATTTTTATAATTTCAGAAGCTTTTTTGAAATACTAAAAAAAGCAACGCGTTACCTTGCCGTTACTTTTTTTATTTAAATATTTAATACATTATTTGAATGTCCAAAGAGAATCTTAAGAATTTGGTACATTTTATTGAAAATTTTAATAAAACTCAATATTATATTTACAGTTAGGCGAAGTAATTTTAAAAAATACCTAATTTGTCTACAAGATGTTTTTTTATTTAAACCATTATTCAGTTTAGATACCTATGCTGCAGTCTACTTAAGGCTTTCCATAAAAATTCATATTTTTTAAATACTACCAATTTCTCGAAAATTTCCTCGCTCATGCGATGTATTTTGTCTGAAAGTATCAATCCGGCTGTGTAGAACAGTAGGGTGGTATAAAAATATATTAGACATTTTTTTTGGTTATTTTGTAAATACCGTAGGACAAAAGATGTTTTCTTATATTTTATTCAGAACCCTCATTATTAGCTAAACAAAGTTGTAATTCAACATTCTGTTTGCAATCAGCCAAAGAATATTAATAAAATATCACTTTTTAAATAGCAACCCCATAAGTCTATTTTACAGCATCCCAAAAACCCCCATAAATGCAAAAATCGTTTTTGCGAGATTTCGAGGCTAGTTTTAATTTTTTGTGGTCTTTTATATTAAAATTACTTCTGGTACGTAAAAAACCATTTTATAATGATAATTGGTTGTTTACGTAAATTGTTTAAACCACTTATTATTGTCTTTATAAATCTTATGATAGAATAGTGTTAGAAAGTTCCGGTTTTTAAAGAAATTTTCCATTTGTTCTTCAATTTGCAATTAGAGGGAGGTGATAGTTCATTAATGTTAACAATAGTAATTGTGTAAATAATTTCTTATTATTAAAAATATTCTGTTTACTTAATGATAAAATATTGCGGGTTTTCCTAAATTTTTAAAACTATTTGTTTATTTTTTATTGTAAGCGGCTTAATAATGAAAAATATATAATAAAAATAATTGTTGTAACAAATTATTGTTGTTCTTGACTATTTTCATTTCTCTAAATCCCTGATGGTTGCGTTTTTTTCGATAAGTTTCACCCTTGTGTCCTTTTTTCACTTAATGAGGTAATAATTAATAAAAGTTAAAAAAAAAATTATTTAAACAATTTAATATTGTCTATAACAATCTTTTCTTAGATAAGTGCTAGAAAGTTCTGGTTATTTCTAAAATATTTAACTTTTTTCGCCGTCTTAGTTATTAAAAAAGTTATAAATAAACATTAGACAAAATTATATTTTAAATAATCTCTTTTTTTCGAAAATATTTTGCTCAAATAAAACAGATATTTGAAATGTGTTTTAAATTTTCTGCATGGATCATAATGAATATAACTTTCTTTTAATAAGTTACTGAGAGACTTCAGTGAGGACTCAGAAAGGCAGTAATTGTCTAATTGCTAATTGTAAAGATAAATGTTGAGTTTCAACTCGATTCAGATAATATTGAGGATTCTGAATAAAAATTTACGTAACATTTTTTTTCTTGTGGGAAATACGTTTTAAACTTCACCGGTATTTGTAAAAATTTAAAAAAAAAAATTTTTTGTTAACCTACTGTAAAAGTCGCTAACCAGGTGCACTGCTCGGTAATCCCGTATCTTGCCGGATAAATAATTTTTTAGATAGGCAAATATGTGCAGGGAAGTAAAAATATACATATTCTGACTGGTGTTCTTGACAATAAAACATTCAATGTAATGCTAAACTTATTAAAACATTTTGTAAAGTAACGACCGGTAACTTTCGTTACTATGCATTACCGCTACCGCTACTCTTTTATAAAAATAACGCGTTACCGTTGCTGTTAAACACTGGTTCCTGCCCGCTAGGGGTTTTTAATTATTGATTTTGCCTTGATAAGGGTGCTGTATGAGTGCCGAAACTTTGGTGATTATTTTTTACAAATGTTTCTTTAATTTGATTAGGTGGTAATAAAAATGAAAAAGTCGATAGAAATAAAAAAGAGAAGGAAGGGGGTTTGGTTGACTGCTTTCTTGTTTTCCTTTCCTCTTTTTTATTATTGTCCACAATTATAAATTTTTTTCTTTTTAGGAAAAAATCATAATCTTTTTTCGAATTTCAAAAGGAACGTGTTATGGTGTTTATACAAATCTGGTCGTTAGATACTTGGTTTTATTTTCAGGAATTCTGCACTTTAATCTGATTATTAGGCACACGAATAAGCATTCGAACTGTTTTCGTCGATTATCTCGGCTTCGTCAATTTTGCAGTTACCCGTGTTTTCTGAAAGCACGGTAGAATTGCAAAATCAAAACATAACAAGTAACAAAAAATATGTTTTTTATATTTATGACCACATTTCCTTATAAAATAGTAATGAAAATGATTTTAAATCACTTTAAAAAGCGACTGAAAGACTTTTTTCAAAATTTTCTTGCCGAATATCTATTCTAAGAAAACCGTCTTTACTGTGATTGCTAATATTTGAAAAAAAATTCTAGTTATCGTCTATTTGGCCACATTCAGACAGATATGACGTTACTGAGATATACATCTGATCACCAATGAGATCAATTTAGCCGCCATGTTACTCTGAAAAATGTTCATCAATCAAGTTTGGCACCCGTCGTGGCTTTCTACTCTAGAGCTGATCCAACTGATTGTCTAATCTAAAATATCAATGAATAAAAACAAAAAATCGAAAATAAAACCCGAAACAAGCTCGAGACAGCGGGGTCAAAGACATGAACAAAGAATGGATTTGGAAATCAGCGAATTTCATAAAGAAGGTAGATTATTAGGTAAGAAGTGTTTCGTGGCTGTATGTGATTTTATAGAGGATAAAGAACCAAATGCGATTTGGATTTGTTCACCGCAAACATACAAACAGGTCAGCAATGGCAGAAGCTATTTAAGCAGGCAGATGCAAGCTGTTTAGAGACATTTATAAATTGAAATGCATGTTTAGAAAGCATTTTACTTTCTTTTTTAATTTGCATAATTTGGATTGTTTAAATTTTCCCTCAAAGAATGAGCGGGAGACATTCAAACCTTATTAAGAAAAAAAATATGTTTCTTCTTCAATAACAAACTCTTTTTTCTTGGAATATAACAATAAGCTACTAAAGAAACAAAATATACTTTTATCTCATTTCATGCGACAACCCCACTGACAGTCTTTTCTCGCTCGGCAAGTCTCCTCTTCAAGCATCGAATATTTAATTTTCCCAGAATAAGAAATACCCCTGCTTAAAAGACTTGAAATATGACTGGGATGAAAAGAAAAAACCTGCTACATACGCATGAGAGGTGCTCGTGCTATTTTACTTAGAGTTTTGTTCCGTGTGCAAAAGCGCAAAAGGCTTTTTCTTTCGGGATTAGCTTTGAATTTTGTGCCTATGTAGACATGGTTGGCACGGGCCATTGTTCGGGTTGTGCCAAGAACAGAACATGTAATGGGTAAGCCTCTAAACCTGTTCGCTGTCGTCTTCCACGTCGTCTTTTGGGGAAACCACATACGTTCACCAGCTTTTGATGAGACACCCTGTGCGCCGCCCTGATGGTAATCGATTTTCATTAATGGACGTCGCATGCTGCCGCAACACGGAATTTCAGTAGGCGAAGTCTTGTCTCGGTTACTGAGGTAGAATGAAAGAAAACCAGTGCAGCATGTGCCAACAACATTTTCAATGACGTCCAAAGAAACTTTAGGTAGTATTTTAATGTGAGGGAAAGGATACAAGAGTATGTAACTTTAAAGAGTAAAAACAACAATTAGCCCAAGAGGAGAACATTTTTTCGTGTTATTATAAGTAACAAATATATAGTATCAAAAAAAACAATTGGCGCTACGAGAAAATCTGATTATCTTATCACACACAAACTCATGGTGTCAAAACGTTGCAAATGGTTGATAAGTACATTATGTAATGAATGAAACGTATCCATTGTGCAACGTTTTGATACGATTTTCTAGCTCAATTTGATACATTAGTATTTTGTGTTATGTTGACAGTTTTTTTAGAAAATAAATTTTGTATGGGTAGAATTTCGCATTGTGATTAAATTTTCGAACCTAGCAGTTTTAGTCAAGAAGTTTTTGTCACATGAATAATTGCTTATTATAATTGGTATCACTAAAATAACCCGGAATCAACCTCGCAGAAAAAAGGCAAATACCAACAACCGTCACTTCTGTTGGGTTAGGTTTAGCAAGAAATGTTGTGTACCAAACTTTTGTACCCTCTGAGATTCAATTGT
This sequence comes from Druon quercuslanigerum, assembly GCA_010014905.2. NCBI lineage: Eukaryota > Metazoa > Arthropoda > Insecta > Hymenoptera > Cynipidae > Druon > Druon quercuslanigerum. The sequence goes on from JAAAKG020000031.1 coordinate 2,119,808, forward strand.
ATCAATAAATTTCGATTCGATCATTTTTCTTTGACGTCTGAACTTCTTCAGCGATACATTACAATTATGCTAACAGAGAAGGTATTTTTTTATCTTTAATTTTTTCAATAGTTGCAATGACCTACTCTTCAATGAGAAGCGAGGAAAGCAAACTTTATAAATGTTCTTCTAAAACATTAAGAATAGGATAATTAATGATTTTATTAATTTTCAGTGTGGAAAAAATCAACTAAATAGTTAAGACATCTCGTGGTTACGATTTAATCTTGCATAGTTTTTTATAATGATCATCAGGGTTGATACGAAATCCTAAGTTTGAATTATCCTGACTTTCCCTCAATTTTTTCTGACGTATTTTTTATTTACGCTGTCTGATATGAAATTTTCTGATAAGTTCAAAAATGAAGTTACACTTAGGAGATCCATAATATTGATGAAAAACTAATACCTATCTTCTCATTAGAATAAGTATATAATAAAGTTTGTTTCTAAATTTATTTTAAAGAGTTTTATTGACAAGAGTCATATTGTTCAGCTGAAACAAGCTACATTCTGGATTAAAATAAATTGAATTTACAAGTTTACATTAGAACAAAGCAGATGAGTTTTTAATTAGGAAATACGAATTATCAATGAATGCATAAAGTTTTAACTTCAAAAGATTTATTTGAACTTGAAACAATTAAAATTATTAGAAAAAATATATCAATAAAACAGGTAAATTTTTAACCAAAGAAGATGATTTTCAACAAAAAATGAATTATTAACGAAAAGTGCGATAAAATTTTTTTTAAATTGCGATTGGAAGCAGTTTAATTTAAACATAAAATATGCATTTGCTCAAAAATTATTGAATTCTGAAACAAAGAAAAAGCTAATTTTCAACAAAATAGTTGAATTTTCATCAAAGTAGATTCATGTTGGACAAAATACATGAGCTTTTACGCAAATAGTTGAATTGTTTAATAAAAAATTATAATTATAAATTAGCAACAAAAGAAATACATTTTTCTAACAAAAAGTTAAATTTTTTATCAGGATGATTAATATTTTACTAAAGAAGCTAATGTTTTATAATGCATGAATTTCCAAAATAATAGTTACATTTTTTATCAAAGAAATGAATATTTAACTAAAATTATAAATATTCACAAAAAAATTTTTAACTAAATCGTTTAAAATAAAACAATCTACTTAAATTATCAGCTAAAGAAGTAAATTATCAGCAACAAATATAAATTTTGCACTTCAAATATTAATTTCTTGTCAGGTAAGAATAATTATCAAATAAATACATGAGTTGTCAACTAAATAGTTAAATAAATTTTCAACTAAAGAGGCCTAGCTAAATATTAGTTGGTGCAATTAATATTGGAAGAACAACTTTTGTCAATAAAATCGTTAAACCTTTAAACAAAACAAATTTTTTTGAACTAAAATGATGAATCATGAACAAAAAAATGAACTTTTCACGAATTAGTTTGACTTTTATCTAGGTAGTTAAACTTTTCACAAAATACTTCTCAGCGAAAAATGTAATAATTCAATTCCTACTTGAAAAAAATTCATTTTCAACCAATCAGTAGCATTTTAAATAAAACACGATTAAGTTTATAAAAATGCAATTTAAGATGAAAAACTCACATTCTTTACAAACGAGTTGAATTTTGAAGCAAGAAACAATTTTCAGTTAAAGGAGAAAAAAAGTTTCGTTCAAAATCTTAAATTTTTAAACGCAAGAAGAAACAGTAACTAAAAAATCATGCTTTTTTAAGACTTAATAGTTATTAACTTATTTTCTTACCTTAATCTAACTTTGTTAAGGATATTTTTCAAAAAATCAATTTTTTGAAAAAATAGTTCTTCTTTGATTTTAAGAATTCATAATTATATTAATTGTATTACTTAAAATACAAAAAACTATTGTTGAAATAATTAATTTCTGTTAGTTTTAAACTTTTCCCTTAAAAATACTCATAATAATATAATTGAAATATAATTAAAATTATCGAAAATTCCCAAACTCTTTCAGATTTTCCCTGACATTTCCTGACTCTTAAAAATGCCCTGTCCAGTAGTTACACTGATAAGGTCAAATTAATAGTCTCGAGAAGAAAGAAACTTTAAATCCACTGAATTCTGAAAATTTAATAAAGTTTACTCTGCAAAAGTAGAACTTGACCTTGAGAATCTGGTCTTAACCAGTACAGATGCTGATCATTTTTAATGCCAACTTTCTTAAATCCTGCTTTTAAATAATCTTTCAAATTGAAATTTTAGAGTTCAGACATCTAGTAATTAATTAACACATCAAGTAATCAATAAATGAAGCTTTGTATGATTTCATTTCTTACACAAAATCAATGAGTTCATTATCTAAGTATCTAGCGAATAATCTTCTTGCGAGCATAATGATGAAGAAGTAGGTTGAGTAAGTAGGCTGGAGTCTGAAGGAAAATTCCCAGACTGGTTTCTTAGTAGAATAACACTTCACGATGCAAATACAACTTAGTTAGTGAATCAGAAGAGTATATATCGTGGTTTCTATATCGTAATATCATTCCTCAGAATTGCAGTAGTGTAGGTTACCTCCGCTTCACAACAGAGGATCCTTATACTCCAAGCACCGATCTCTTCATTTTACTTTTTCCTCTTCTCCCTCCGTCTTTCCAGTTGGGTTGATTACGACCTTTAGCCTTGGGAGCCAGTAGGAGCTACCAGATTCTTTTAGACGGATTTTTTTGTTACTGGGACTCTAAAGGAATCGATATCATCCATGCATATCACTCCAGTTGACGATCTTCAAGTTTGTGTTTCCCCTTGTGCACCGAGATACTAACGTGAATGTAGATATGAGGGAGCGATATCACTCGTGTGAAAAAACGGGTAGATACACCAACGACCCTTCTTGAAGACTCACATTTCGCTTTTCGAATCACGTAACAATTACTGCGACAGTCTTCCACTGTCGATAAGATACGATGGCTAGATTTTTTTATCTTCAGAATACTTTTCTCATTTCATTATAATATTTCAGAAATAATTAAACATTTTTTCAAGACTAGCCATAAGAGACGTTCGATTATTGTATGTTACCATATTTCGAGCACTCGAGCCAGAGAACCTAATCTAGGTCACAGGTCCGAATCCCGATCTCTATTGTCTTTACCGTAAATTGAAATTGAAATTGGATGTGTCAACCTAGAACGTGACCCAGTGGGCAAAAAAATTAAGTATGTCCTAGAGACGACTTCGGCATATCCCTGATACCTTTTTTGTAACACGTATTTTGGACATTCTAAGGATGCTCTTAAGACATCTAATGCCAGTAGCCAGTGTCCAGAAAACCATGAATATCCCAAGAACCTTTTCAGGATATTCGTAGGACGTCCAATGTCAGTCCAATCAACGTCTCTAAGACGTCTCATCTTCTCAAGATTCCCTGAATTACATTCTCGGGACATCTTTCGTACTGACATTGGACGTCTTAATAGCATCCCTATAGGAGGTTTAAAATACGTGCTCTAAAAGACGTCTTCGGAAGGTCCCAAAGACGTCTCTAGGACATTCTGCATTTTTTACCCACTTGGAACGAAAGATGCCGCAAACATCGTAATATCTCTTTAAGACGTCAGTAGAATATGTTTAGGACATTAAGCGTCTTAGAAACGTTGATTTGGTTGACATTGGATGTCTTCGGAACGTCCCAAGAACGTTCTTGGTATGTTCATGGCTTTGTGCCTACTGGGGGTACTCTTAATGAAAAGAAAAGGGGTCTGCCTTAACATCACCTAGTGTCACATAAGAAGGGGGTCACAACTTTTTTGTAACACATGGGACTTACCTGATCAAAAAATAAAATGTACATCCATGTAACGATACATTAGAGTTCAATATTACCAACGAGGAACTTTTTTAGTGCCATTTTCAACTAAATAGTTTAATTTTCAAGTTGAAAAGACGAATTTTTATAAGAAAGATTAATTTTCATCCCAGCAAGTTAAATTTTCCAGAAAAATTTCATTTTCATTAAAAATATATGAGTTTTTAACAAAAAAAGATTACTTTTCTACTATAAAAGTTAAATTTTGTTTTAATAGGAGGAATTTTTAACAAAAGAGTTTAAATTTAACCAGAAAATGACTTTAACCAAATAGTTTGATTTTCGAAAAATATTAGGCTTTAAATAGCTGAATTTTTAACCAAGAAGGTTAATTTTTCACTAAAAGACGAATTTTCAAAAAATAAAGGAATTTTCCTCTAATAGTTGGAATTTCAACTAAAAAATATAAGTTTAGTATCAAAGTAGAATAGTAAAATTTTTATTTGAAAACAAAACAATTTTCAAAAAAAAAAAGAAGTGAACTATTAGCTATGTAAATTTAACAAACAAATACGATTTTTGAACCAAATAATTCTCTTTTTAACAAAGTAAATAAATTTTCAACAAAGAAGATTCCACTTAAATATATAAACTTGCAATAAAATAGTTAATTTTTTAAGCGCAAAATTCGAATTTTCAGGAAAACAGTTGACTTTCAAAACGAAATAGAAGAATTTTTGAATAGACAGTTCATTTTCAAAAAAGAATGAAAAGACTCATGTTTGAATTGACTAAAAAAAAATACGGATTTAAAAAACAAAAAGTCAAATCTTTAACCAAAACTCTGATTTACTAACATACAAGATTAATTTTGTACCGAAACATATGAATTTTTAACAAATTCATCATTTTTATCAAGAAACAGCAAATTTCTAACAAAGCTGTTAAAATTTTAAATATATCATTTAATTATAAACCAAATACTTTAATTTTCTACCAAATTTGTTGAATTTATGGCCAAAAATATTAATTTTTTACTAGGAAGATCATTGTTCAACAAATAGTTCTATTGTTATGAATGTTTTAATTTTCAAGCATGTTATATCAGAAAGAGTAAATTTTTAAACACGAACTTTAACTTTCTACCAGAAAGGACGAATTTTCAGAAAAGCACATAAATTTTCATCGAGGATGGATTAATTTTCAGTTCAAAATATCAATTTCTAAGCATAATCGAGAATTTTTTTAAAGTTCCATTGAAAAAATTAAAACTCCACAAAAAAAAATATTTTTTAGCAAAATAGTTAAGTATTTAACCAAAAAGATAAATTTTTAAATAAAATGACGAATCATGAAGAGAAATTAATTTTCTACAAAAAAGTATAATTATCAAAAAAATACAATCATTTTAAGCCAAATACATACAGTTTTAACTAAATGTTTAAATTTTCAACAAAAAGATGAATCTTTTAACAAAAAAAAAAACGGATTTTAAAAAATAAATTTTACTCTCTAAGAAGTGATAGTTCAATCTTTAATTTAAGTAGCTTTAATACAGAATCTTTATAAAAATAATTGATGAACCAGGGAAAAGAAGAAAACGATCTTTTTTAAATGGTCTCTACATATATTTTTAAACGCTTCTAAAATCCCTAAAACCTTTTAAAATACTGTGGGGTTTCTCGAGCTCTCTTGCAATCTTTTAAAACAACTGAAAACTTTAAAAGTTTTCTATCATACAGTAAAGTGTTTTGAACCCCATTGAAAACTTTCACAAAATCAACAACATCTCTTTTGAACTCTGCAAGTCTTCTAAAATTGTTTCATAATTATAAAAATAAAAACCTGTGAAAAACTTAAAACTCGTTTCAAAGGCCATGTAATCTTTAAAAAGTCTTGTAAATACCTTATTCTTTGATTATGTCTACTCTTATCAGTTGTAAGCAAATTTTAAGTTTACAGCGGGCTTTCTTTTTTGAATTTCAACTGTAATAAATAAAGAAATTTCAAGCCATTCAATAGCCAATCAGGTTTTCAACAACATTCAGCGCAAGATTTTAGATAAATTTCGTGACACTACTTTTGTTTAGATAGATATATTTATCTTTTAGTTTTTCGAGCTTTAAGTGAAGTAAAAAACTTTCCAATTTAAAGAAGAATTTTTTCTATGATATTTAAATGTTTTTTCTTGTAAATTTTAATTTTCATTCCGTTCAATATTTATGGAGGAACCAACGAGAATAAACATGCTTTCAACCAAACACAGGGGAAACTGTTAGTACTTGCTTACTTTTTAGATTTTGTTCTTAGTGGGACAAGCAAAGTCTTTTTGAATAAATTAGTCTAGAACTTGCCATTTTTTTACAATTTAGGGATTTAAAAACCCCAATCCATTTTTTATGTAAATCAGTAAAATCATTCAAAGCACTCCTTAAAAATGATATCCAGAAGGTAGCAACATTAAAAAATAGTTTATTTTCATATCAACAAATAAACTAAAGTCAGCGTCAAAAGTACGCGACTCTCACTCTCCTGCGTTGCACTATATGTATATTGCTGTCTCAAAAAATATTATTCGCTAGCGCTGATGTAAAACGTGCCAAAAACGAGGTTTCGGAAACACTTTTTTTAAGCCTCGACTTTCATGTCTTCCCAAAACGAGCTGAAAGTCTTAAAAAATCTAAAAAAAATTCACAGACGCTTAGGGAGACTTGAATGAAAAGGAGTTTTCAAAACTTTTAAATATGAAATTGTTTGCTAATTATAGACCGTTTTCCGCAAAATATTATCTTGGACACAAATCGGCTTTCAGAAATCTCTGCAAAATTAAATTAGAAATTAATTTTTAAAAAGTGCTTAACTTACATCGGAATTATAATCTAGACTAGTTAGTCACAAAAAAACGTTTTCTATTATACTGTGGTCCATCCATCCATTGTACTGTTTTAACGGGAGAAAAAGTAGGGAGGATGGGAGCAATAGTAAGGTGAGCATAAAAGAAAATAGGGCAAGGAAAATACTCAAGAGGAAAGAGAGAGGAATTATAAAGTCTACTATTGAAGAAAATGTAAGCAATGTGATGGAAGGGGACTAGAGCAGAAAAAAACGAATGCAATAATTATTTTAAAATTTTCTCTAAAAAGCCTTGCAGGTCTCAAAATAATTTTTAACCGTGCATGATTGGAGGGAAATACCCGGTTATGGGAAGTAGATGAGGGATAGTAAGGATTGTGTTGAGTGTAGGAGAATCAATGGAAATTCGCGGAGAGGGAAAAAGGGAAGGTAGAAAGTAGGCAATGAGGGGAATTAGATCAGGGAAGTAGGCAGATGATAGGGGAGGAATTATGAAGGCTAGTAGTGTAGTGGAAATAGATGGTGATGGGAAGTAGGGATATAGACAAGAGGTAAAGAAAGTGATGAAGAAGGAAAAATATGCAGAGGAAATAGAAAGAAGAGTATTAAGACCAAGGGAAGAGGATGATAAGATGTGATCGGATATGAAAGGATATCATAAAATGCAGGTGAAAAGGCGCTATGCGGGGACAGGGGAGATTCGAAAGATTTTAATAATGCTGTCGCCGAAATCCTTTTTCATATAAAATTGTTCCCTACTTAGAATCATTTTTAGATAAAATAACTTACTCATTTCAAAATATATTTTATCCTCAAAGATAAGTTAAGAACTTGGAATATAGTTTCTTTTGATTAAATGGACGAATTTGGTGTCCTCTAGGAAAATGGAGGAAAAAAGAACCTGAAAACCCGAATACCATGAAACTTTGTACTTTGCACTTTACCTCGGCAGAACTTCGTTTCGAGAGGACGAATGAGAAGAAAAAAGAGAAAGTTAGGTTGATGGGCGAACGATTAAACCAATATACGCGGAGACGACCCTCGAGTTTCTCGAGTGTGCCTGCCCCTTCATCTCCTTCATCTCGTTCCCTTTCTACTGCTTCTCTCCATATACGTTCCCTCATTCGCGATCCTTAGTTCTACCTCTTATCCACCTTTATCACCTTCTTCATCCCTTCCCCGACCCTTACAAAATCTAAACGATCTACCAATTTCTTCATGCAGCCACATTCATAGTCCCTTCCTGACAACAGTGCTTTCTTTTCCCAGAAACGTGTCTCGCATATCTTGCTTCCGCAGAGCTCTCTCTTTAGCCAAATAACCTTAAACAGCGAAATTGGATTCGCGTATAGACACTACGTGATAATAGATTCTAGAAATTTTGACAAGAGAATAGTTTTGTCCTAAGTCAGTAAAACAGTACCATCGCTCAGTATATATTAAGCACTAGAGAAGGAAAATAGATTAGAGTTTAATGGACTATAATTATTTTGGCGTCAATCGCTTTAGCAAACACGCTTTGCTCGCTTATTCATACATTCATGGTAATTTCAATCTAAAGATACGTCGACCGGATATGATCTTGCAATCGGTCCAACAGAGTTAAACTTTTGGTGAGACCGAACCTAATTCTATTCTGGACAAGTTCGAAATGCAAACTGCACGCGTGAATCGTTGGTTAATAGCTTAATGTTCCCTTGAATTCCCATCCGATCGCTTCCGTTACCCGGTTTGGTGCAATATCCACTCGGGAACTTGGAAAGTTCTCGCCGTTAGGAGTAACTGCATCTCTCCCTCCAACCTTCTTCACCTAACTTTCTTAGATGCTCTTCTTCACCAATCTTACTTGCTGATTTCGTAGATGAGAGCAAAGTACCTCTCACTTACGAAAAATAATTACTTCCTCCCATTGTAATTATTGTCACTTAGTGCAAAAGCTTATTAAACGAAGCAAGTGTAATCGCAGGACGTTAGTTATTATACAATATTTTACCAGACTATTCTCAAGGTTTAGTTTGGTCAAAAGCAAGAGAAGTAAGCAAAAAATTATGTCCTCTGCAAATACCTCGTATGCTTCGACGAGTAGATATACTCTTTCTCGTTAGTGAAATCCAATAATGGCTCTCCTTGTTCATCAAGTAGTCTTTGAAAATGTTCCAATCACACACATCCAAGGATTATTGAATGAGAGAGAACCTAACCGTTCTTTTCGCCGTAGTGGTTCGAACAAAGAATTATCTTGACGTTCTACTCGCACGAGCGAACGATGCATATTGAAATTCACAATCATAGCTAGAGTCAAAGTAAAGAATTTCATTAAAAATTATTATTTCATTTTAATAAAATTTTTTGACATTTTGTGACGAGTGTACATAAACTGAGAGCTGAAGATTCATCGTACCTATCTCATCCTGCTTGTCAAGCTTGAAATCAACCCTAATTAATCCTGATTCCAGCTCTCCTATCATACAATATCATAATCCTAATGATATACAACTATTACATGCTTCTACCAATTTCAACCTCATCTAACTGCCGACCACTCTCAAATTTTTCTGTTTCCTCATTTTCACACTAACCATTCTATCCTCCTCAAATATTTCTTCTAACTATCTTTCTAACCCTGCTTATCCTTTCTCCTTATACAACCATTTTTTCAATTCTGACCCTCTTCACCCCCTCTAAAGTCTAAGCTTCTCTTTCAAAACACGCATTCTTCCTTTTTACCAGTCCTTCTCTCCACGCCTCCCTCTCTCCACATCACTCCTCCACCCAAATATTTTAACGCTATCCTCTAAAATCTATTTTTGCTGCCGCCTCTCCACGACTGTTTCAGCGCTAAACTCATGAGTTTTTCTTTATCACACATCCTTCTCTATTAGACATCTCTGCGATATTTAAATATCCCTCTCCTTTTCCTCTCATCACCAGAATATACACTGATAAAAAAATGTCCCAGGAACAAAATAAATTTTTTTAACAGTTTTTGTTGTTGTTACAAAATTTGGTTGCGACTACCAAAAAAGTAATCAGAGTTACAAAATAATTCATTTAGCTCAAACAACAAATTTTTTTAAGCACTTTTTGTTGAGCATACCAAACACGCAGTCTAGAAAGCACTCTCTTTCGACTCATGACAAACAGCTGACCACTTTTTCAATATGGTGGATTCAAGCAAAAATCACATCTGCATTTTAATTGTAATATTATAAGTAGTTCTATCAAAGAAAATAAACCTTAAGAAAAGAGCTGTGTTTTATTTCGTTAAAACGTTAGGATAGCTGAATCTGTGATCCATCAGATTTTATATGAATGGGGTCTTCGATCTCTTATAGATGGAACTAAAGGTAAATGATTGGTACATTTTATTATTTTTGTATTTCATCTCTCAAATCCTAAAAACACACTTAAAAGTAATTAGGAAAGAATGTAAAGTATCTTAGAGTATTAAAGAAAAATCTCTTCATTACTCACTCTTTCATCTAATCACAAACTATTCAGGAAATAATTGTGATTAATTAAACGAAGTTTCTACAAAGCAAACACATTTTATTAAATCATTACATTTCGTCCTTCTAGTTTTTTTCTTATACAGAAAATATTTTACATTTTCTTTACAAAATACATTCTTCCAGTAACACAATAATTTTTTCTTGGCAAAAATTGTATTAGTTATTCTCCTGATTAAAAAATCCCGAAAGGTACTAGTCCAAAAAATCAAAATTTTTCGAGATAGGTGGGGCTAAATGAGAAAAATATGACCCTCAGTGAATCTAATGTCCCGCTTGAAACTTGATGATGCGGTGCAGATTTTTCAAGAAACTGTGATCAACACAATCACTGACAATACTAGAAACACTGGTAAGACCAGTCCAGCCAATAAAGGCAACAAAATGGCGCTGTCCTGTTAATAATAGGCTAAATCATGGCGCTGTCCTGGCAATGTAAGTACTGTTCGAAATATTAAAGGATGTAGACTGTTCAGTCAATGAATACAAAACTGTAGATTAGACCAATTATCAAAGGAAATTCCAGTCCAGCTACTAAAGGCTATGTAATGGGACTGCTCTGGCAAAGTGAAGATTTTCAAAATAATCAAGGCAAAAGACATTCTGGACTACCAAAGACATTTTGTACTCCAGATAATTAAGACAAGATTATAGGTCAGTCCAATTAACAGTATTTTCATTGACAGGACAGCGCCGTGATTTCGCTTATTATTACCAGGACAGTGCTATTTTGTTGCCCTTATTTGCTGGACTGGTCTTAGCAGTGTTTCTAGTTTCGAAAACTTTTGATTTTTTGGACTAGTACCCATTAGGATTTTTTTATCAGGAGGCTTTGAACTATATTATATTGCAATTTCAGCTAAATTGACCTGGGCCAGATTTTAATGTAAATTATGCGGGGTCCTCTGTTGTGATTGCAAATATTCAATTAGTTCAGTAAAACTATTTGGTAAAATCTACAATATTTTTGTCAAGCCTACAAAATCATTGTGTTCAGCTGACAAATATTTAGTTACTTTAATCAAATAATTTTATTCAATTCACAAAAAAAATTTGTTTTGCCTACAAACCCTATGGTTGGTTCAACAAAACGCTCTAACAAAATCATATTGTTGACTCAACGAAACGATTTCGTTGCTTCTAGAGCAACCAAAAAATTTGTTAAGATCAACCAAAATTTTGTTTAGTCAAACAAACATATTTCTTTATGTAGTTATTTCATATATGGGGTTTTCCGTACATTTAAAGAATAATATTAATTTTTTTTAAATTTTAATTAAGTGCTCATTGTATTCCTTAAAAGATTCTTTCCAATTATATACATGACGTTTTCATTGGATATTATTTAGGAACTGATGACATTGCGAAAATGAATTACTAATATTATTTTTATGTATGACTGCTTAATGAGATAATGTCTATAAAAAGTGTGGAATAGAATTGCAAAGAGTTTTTTCAAGTTGTTAAAAAAATTAGAATAATAAATTTTTGTTTTTGGAACATTGTTTACATAAACAAGCAATCGCAACCCCCCGTTTAAACGTACTTTAAAGTTCTAAGAGAGGAAAGTATAAGCTTTTTTAAGACTAAAATAAAACAAACAAAAATGGTTCAAGTTTGAGCTGAAATTTTAACCTTTAACGCTTATTTCCATAAATTCACAATTGCCGGCCCATTTTTTATTTTTTATATTCTTGAAGGAAAATCTCAGCATTCTTCTGAGCATACAAGAGCTTTAAAAAAAAGTGAAATTTATTTTTGACCTTAATTGGTCAAGGACAGTTTCCTTTTTTCAGAAAAGCTTGATGATCTCTTGCATGGGGTGGATTCTTTCTCTGGATTCATATTTTCAGGTTGAAAATTTAAGTTTTTGGCTGAATGTAAAAGTTTGTTATTAAAAATTTGATATATTCATATGAAAATTCAAATATTTCACTTTTGATTAAATTTTTTATTTTTTTAATTTAAAAATTAAACTCTTCAGTTGTAAATATATTAATTTTTCTAAAAATTAAATTATTTGGTTTAAAAACTAGGTATACTCTTAAACAATTCTTCCTTAAGCTAAAAACTTATTTTTGAACTTAAAATCTAAGTATTTGATAAAAAAATTGTTGAGTTTTGTATAATTAAGTTTCTTTGCGTACAATTAATTTTCTTGAATAAAAAGTTATCCATTCGATTTTTTGTTAAAAATTGTTCCTTTACTTTAAAAATTCAACAACTTAGTTGAAACTGTATCTGATTTGTTAAAAAATTCGTCTTTTTTTGTATGATTTTAATGTTCTTGGTTCAAAAATCTACTATTTGTTTAGGAATTATTGAATTCGTTCACAAAAAATTAGCTTCTTGTTCAAAAATTTAAAAAATTATTAAAAAGTTTATTTACTTTGCTGAGAATTTGTAATATTTGCATAAAAGTAATCTTCTAAGTTGAAAATTTTTTTATAGTTGAAAATGTAATTATTCGGTTAAAAAGCTTGTTTTTTTAGTTAAACGTTGAACTATTTCGTTTAAATTAATCGTAGTCTGTTGCGAATTTATTTTTATACTATAAAATTAAATTTTTTGTTTAAAAATTCAATCGCTTGGTTAAGTATTTGAATATTTTGTCATAAACTCGTATTTTTTACTTCGACATTCTACATTTTGGATGAAAATTTTTTTTTAATGATTGAACAAACTTTCTTTGTAGAAAATTAAGACAGTTTGTTGAAAATTTTGTCTTTTGTAGTTGAATTTATCTGTTCTTTATTTCAAATAAAAATTCTTTTTTGGTTAAAGTATCAAGTATTAAGTTTTTTCTGTAAATTCCGCTTCTTTGGTTAAAAATTAGCAACTGTTTGATTGAAAGTTGAACTACTTTCTTCATTCATAAGAAACATTAAAATTTTGCCAGAAACCCGCTTATTCTTCAAACTTTATTTTTAGTTGACCCCTAAGTAAACGCACCAAAAAATTTAGCAGTTTGCAAAAATGACGTTAGATAAGAATTTGGGAAAAAGAGGGGGAAGATAGTTAAATCTTATAGTTAAATCTCACACATCTAGTTCCGAAAAATAAGGTGTGATAATTACGAGCCTTAAGTTCATCAAAAAATTGAAAGACTAGAGTACCTCAGATACTATTTTTTAAATTTTAAATTCGGTTTATTATATCTCGGAAATGGGACTGTCCCAATCACCCCTCTCTAGATCCGCCCTTGGGACAAAAGTGGTAGGAATTTTTCACCTTCAATTTTAATACTTAAAGCTAACTATGCAAAAAAACATGAATAAATTATCGGAAAAGTCTTGCTTCCGGGATTATAAACAAGTAAGTGACGTGCCGAGTTATCTTGGCTGGAGAACTTGGCTGCGATGTGCCATTTACGTAACTTCCTGAGAGTACCTCGTCGTTCTTTACGAATCAAGAGTCGCGGCCGGAGTTCGTCTCGCGTAACGTCGCCTTTGTATTTTCCTCTGGATATTGTCGTGGCGACGACGTACTTCGTTAGTTCGTCTAAGAGTTCGCGGGGAAGCGAGCAGAGTAGTCCAGCCTGTGTACAGCTAAATTTCTTGAATGGCTCGTGCTGTTTCCTTTTCCGAGTCGTCGGCCCTCCCACACCCCTATACGTATTTTCCGAAATTTTCTTCCTTTTAGCGACTTGGACCCTACCCAAACTTAGTCTTCGGTGTCGGCCTAACTTCCTTCTCGAGGAAACGAATGAGCCCCAATCTCTCCTCCCCCTCTCTCAGCAGCTCTTTCTTTCTCAGCAACTTGGAGCTTCCGCCCTTCCGGTTTTTCCCTAAGCCGGTTTGCTGCCACCCCCTCGTCCAAAAGACGAAGTTACTTATAAGTTATGTTTTCGAGTGAACTTCGCTGGCACTGCGGAATTTCGAAACTTTGATATTCGATAACTCCTACCTCGAATCTCCAGCGGAAGATTCTTCATTTTTCGCTCTTTCAACGGGAAAAAACCACGTCCGTCTCCGACTGGGCGCACTCACTCTCCCTCTTTCCTCAGTTTTTTTTCCTATTTCTTCCAGCAAGGAACCACTCTCCGGACGTAGGATCAGGATATCCAATCCGCGCGGGTTTCTTTTCCCTGTTTTCTCGGCACGAACCCGCTCAAGAGCAAGTAGAAATGAAATTTACCCTCGCGAGATTCCATTCGAAAGGAGAGCTACGACCACTATTGTACAAATGATCCAATGCCACAATAGTTCGTCAAGAAGCGCAACCGGGACCGTGTTGCCGTAAACCTATTGATGGACTTTTACTACTTCTTTTTCTTCGACTCGGGAAAATCCTCGCGAAAGCGTGTTATATTAGTGATGTAAAACTTGCTCAGAATTTCAAGCGTCGAACCTTAAGACGTTTGAGCTGGCGTATTTATGACCTCTCGTAAATTCGGCATCATAGGTACCACTTGGATAAGGGCTGGTTCACTTACTTAGGCAAAGTACTTTTCAGAATATCTTCATTTCACAAGTGTTTTCATCATCTTGTGCTATGCGCGAATTATTCTCAAAGTTTCAAATTATGAAGTTTCTGCATTCAATTATCTAAATCTATTGTTATTCATTTGACACGTCTTTGTCTAAGTAATCCTAACAATTTAATTCATTTAACAGATAATTGCGAGTAAAAACAATTTTTCCAAGACTCTTATTTCAGCCTGTTCCAGAATGCATTTAAGTTGATTTTATGTTTCCTACGTTTATAAACCGTTCTTTAGCATGAGGTTACGTCAATAGGTCGAATAAGCTGTTCCAAACCTATTATAATTTTATCATTAATTTTCGGTGTACGAACCACATATCTTGTTATTTCTTGAAAGAAAAATGTTCTTAAAGTATAAGCCAAATGGGTGAGTATTATCCCGTGCCACTCAGTCCTTAAAAGTAAAATGAGATTTTAAATGAAAAAATATAACTTCAGACGATTAATTCAAAATTTTTAATTTTTTAAATTTAAATTTTTCGGAATAAATGATACAGTTTTTGGATAAAATGAGTAATATATTTTATTAGAAAAGATGCCGAAGACAGACAATTTCATTATTTAATAAACGATCTGAAGAAAATATTTTTAAAATAACTTTTTTCTTAAATATACTTTTGTATTGTTTAAACAATATCTATTAAAATAATTTTTTCCACAAGCTCATGAAACGTTAGAAGTTCTGGAATTATTGACGACAATTACGAATTTTGTTAGCAATACCGTTTTGATTAAGATAGATGGCAATCATTTAAACATTTTTTTACTTTTTTAAACAATTTTTTACCTCTAAATGTAAAAAATTACTATTTTTCAAATTAAGCACGCATTTGATGAATGCTAAGAGTGATATTTTTGAAATCAATCTAAAAAAATAACTATGCATAATGTACTGACAAAAATTAGTTGAAAAATTATTGTTGCTTGAACAATTAGGGTATAAGTTCTTACATCAGAAAATGCTAAATAATAAGGGACGAAGATTAAGTGATTTGAATAAACTTGAAACTTTTCCCGATATTGCAATAAAAAGACATAAGTGAATGTTTATTGATTGTTTAAATTATTGCAAAATTACTTTTAGTAAATATCACTTTCAACCTTCATCAACTGAGATATTTATTCCAAAAAATAGTAACTTTTTACTATTTATGGCGAAAAAAATTTTCAAACAAATAAAAATCCCCATGAAACACAAACTTTTTACGATATTTTGGGAAAAAAAGAATATACAAATATTAATTGTTTAAAAAATTGAAAAATATGTTAAAAAAAATAATATTCTTAATATTAAACATCTGTCTCAAATGTATTATTGAACTCAGAGAATAATAACTTTTGATGATACAAGGAAAAAAAATTTTTTTTCTAATAAATAACAATTAATAAAAGAGTAAATTGGCAATTCAAAATCTAATTTTTACCGAAAAAAAAATTAAACAGTTAAGTTCATCAAAGAAATACGAATTTTTAACAAAATACTTGGATCCTCAAGGGAGTAGATGAATTTTTAATAAACAAGAATAATTTTTCACACAAATCGATGAATATATAAGAAAATGGTTAAGTTTCTAAGATAACATGTAGAATATAAATAAAAAAGTTGGCTATCAAACTGAAAAATCACCATTTTTAACGAGAAAGTTAATCTTTGATGAAAATGATAAATTTTCAAGAAAATACTTTAGTTTTCCACTAATGAAGATACTTTTCAACCAAATGGATGAATTTTCAATCTACACAATTAATTTTCAAAGAATAAAAGAAAACAATTTGTATCCAGTTGTATTCAACTGAATAATACAAACTTTCAATAAAATAATTGAACCCTTAACCAACATGCTAAATTTTCAACAAACAAAATTCATTTTCTACCAAAATAGACAAAATATTAGCAAAATATAAAATTTTCCTACCAAATAGTTGAATTTTAAAATACAATTAGGAATCTTCAGCAACAATGACATAATTTTTTTACAAAGTAGTTTGATTTTTTAATATTAGAATAGAATCCTTACAAAACATGTAATACCTATGATTAAAAAAAAAAAATTTTAATTTTAAATAAAAAACAGTTGAATTTAACCCAAAAATATGAAATTTGATAAAAATAGTTTAATTGTGCTGCAGGACAGAATAATTTTTAATCAAGCAGTTGCATTTTCATGTAAAACTGATGAATCTTCATCCAGAAAAATTAACTTCCTTTTACGAAAAATGAATTTTTTACAAGAAAATATCAACTTTCAATCTGAAATATGAATTTTCATCAAAAAATGGAATATCTAAATTTTTAGGGGAAAAAGTTAATTTTTAAAATAAAAAAACATGACCCTTCAGTTTAAAAAAATGTTCAAAAAACTTGTTAAAAATTGTATTGAAGAATTCGATTTTGGATCAAGAAGCTTATTTTTTAACCAAGAATATTTATTTTCTACAATAAACGTCAATTATCAACAAAATCAGCCAATTTAAACCAAGCAATTAGGTTTTAAACTACAAAGTATAAGTTTTCGTACGAAAGTGGAACAGGTAAATTTTCAGTTAAAAAATTAATCTTCAACCAAATATGAAACAATTTTTCTACCAAACAGTTCAGTTTTCAACCCAAGAGAAAAATCTTTTTAAAATATTATTTTTTAACTTTAAATCTTCATCTTTCGACGAAGTGGTTGCATTTTTGATTAAATATTTTCATTATTAAATAGAATTTTTATTCAGACGATATAAATTTTAAAACAAAAATATGAGTGAAGACGTTTAAACAAAAAATAATTATTTTATTAATTCTTTTTATTAATTCAGTTTAAATATGAGCGACAGAAACTGAAAAATCTGTCGTTTCGTCAAAATAGGGATAAAATAAGAATTCATTATACATATTTTTTAAAGTTGACCTTTTCCGCTTCTTGAAAGATTCTGCTTCTTCTCTCTGTTTTTAAAAGACTTGCCCCTTTTCTCTTTTTTCATTTAAATGTGAACTGAATTAATAAAAACTAAAAGCAACGAAAAAAATATTTTTGGTTGAATGGCCTACTTTTATATTCCAGGTTCGGAATTTATCTAGTTGGGTTAAAAATTCTACTATTTGGTTGAAAATTTAATTACGTTGTTGAAAATATTAAAGTTTTTTTCAAAAGTCATATTTTTTCACAAATTTGGAAACTTGTTTTTTTTTGGTTGAAAAAACTCCCCGAAAATACACTATTGAAACCTTGCAAAAGTATGACCGAAGAATTGAATTAAATGTATTCTCATAATAGTATGAGTTTTTTTGTTTTCTAGTGTAAAATCAAAAGCTATTTTTTCGCTCTATTAAAATTTAAATTTTCACAGATATAATTCAAAGCATATATTGTCTTGCGAATACGTTAATCATGATAAAAAATTACATACTCGAAGCACACACCTTCTGTATATTTTACATCCAGCATTGCTTGTCAAGTAGAGATCCCATTGTCAAACCAAAATCTGATTAATCATAGGATTTATCGAAGTTTTGGCGATTACCATGGTTGCAGCGATTATAATTAAAACGATTCTCTGCCGGTCAACATCGGCATTCGCTTGCAATGTATCCAGAGGCAGTTCCGGAAAAGTGACGGTATCGTACGCATCGGTAGTTTCAATGTTAGTAATAAATTGATTACTAATTGACACATGCGCGTCGCTCGTTGTATTTCATGCGTTCAACTTTCATCGCAAACTGTGTTTAAATGTCGCACATATGTACAAAGGCATAAATTTGCGGATAAATACGTGGGCCAGCTAATTAATGCGAGCGGCAAGCCCTTCTCCCACTTTTCCACCAATGTGAATCAATACGTAGGTACTTGTTTACTGGACCGTTGCCAGTGGGATTTCACCAATCCCTCTCTAATTAATTCTATCTTTTGTTACACAGTTTCGTAACTTTGTCGATTATCCGGATACGAAACGCCGACGCTTACCTAATTTTCTTCCTTTGTCAGGACTCTAAAAGTCTAATGATAATTTGCCGAGATATGTAGACATTCACTGGACTTTCTAGTGAGAGGAAGAATCGTCCACTTTTGCAAGCAACGTCGAATTGCAAAGTCGTTGAGTTACTAGCAGCTGCGGCCCTACGATAAAAACATTATTTCCGTTTCAATTTTACTTTCAAATTACATTCAGAAAGAAAGTATCGGAATAGCGTCAACCAAAATCTGTAGGGTGCTATTTTCGTTTTTGTCGAGTTTACATTATAGGATTTTCGAAATTGGGTTTTATGCACATCAGGCGACGTCTCTAAACAAACAAAGATCTGTCGCAAGATATGCGTCGCGAATTCAACTACCATTAGATGCATATTTTTTCTTTTGATCGCCGGACTTCGCGCTGATAAATGTAGCCAGTACAGTGGCTAGTCGAGCGTCTATTAGATTGGAAGAAGAATTAAATAAAAAATCAAATCGGCGGCGCACATGTAGCGACCTCTTCTTATAAGCTGCAAATTTGAGAGAGTGGGAGCGGGTATTCCATAAAAATACGTATATGGGGACGTCTATAAATAACGAAGAATATGTCGTGAGATATGCGTCGCCATTTAATCTGGGACTTTACCGGGTGAAGCTAAATAAAAAATTATTAGGTGTATATTTTTAAATTAAATCTAATGGGCCTTAGTTTCCAACACATCGTAGTTTCAGTATTTGCCTTCGAGCACTGGACTCCACCGCTCTAGAGTCGAGGCCCCGGATTTCACGCTGATGAATGTTGCGGCTACAGTGGTGAGTCGAGCATCCGAACGTAAATACTCAAACATCGATATCACGGTAACTAAGTCCCGTTGGATCAAAAGAAACAAATTGTTTTTTAAGTTTAATCGGCGACGCATATCTCCACTTCTTGTTTTAAGTTGTGAATCTAAGAGGATGGGAATGCGGTGCATTAAAAATATGTACAAGGGGTCGTCCATAAGCAAACAAAGATATGTCGCGGGATATGCGTCGCCAATTCAACTAGGACATTACAGGGTGAATTCAAAATATGTTTTCTGATAGTGAATTAAAAAATGTATTACAAATTACACTATATATGACCTTTTATCGATATAGTTAAATATTAAATACATAAGTTTGAAAATCACTTTCACATTTCATACTTTGCAATCTTTCTCTGTTTCTCTTTTCTCACATTTTTTTAAAAATTACTTATTTTTCCCCCTATTTGAAAGCAACGTTTCCTTTTTATCTAATTAGAAATCAATTAAAAAAACAAAAGTTTTTGGTTGAAAAGTCTATCATTGTCTAATTTCGTTTTAAATCAGGAATTTTTTGGTAAAAAAAGAACTACTTCTTATTTAAAACTAAACTAGACAAAATTCTCGCCTTCAGTCAAGTGTCGGACGTTGCTTTTAAATCGCCTTGGACTTCTTTCGGGGGGATCGAAACGTAAACAATGAGGCTGCCTGACTCGTGTATAGTTAGAATACATATGTATATAAATGTCGCAACCGCTCTCGCAATGCTCCCAAGAGTAACTGCGTGGCTGGTAGCGAGAGTTTAGAGAAACTTTTTTAAAGATTTGTTTTTTAATTTGTTAAATTTTAATCATTTTAGTTAAAGAATTCATATTTTTCTGTTTCAAATTAAATTTTTTGTGAAAAATTCACCTTTTTAGCTTGAAATTTTAAGCGTTTCCTCAAAAACTAAACTATTTGGTCGAAAATTAATCTATTTTTCTAAGAATTTCACTATTTATTAGAAACTTCTCTTTTTGCTTAAAAAAAAGATTTTCTGATTAAACAATTGGTTGTGTTATAGATAATTCATCTTCTTGTCTTTAAAATCAACCATTTTGTAATAATCTATGTTCCTTATTGAAAAAATATGTACTTGGTTAAAAATTCTTCTTTTTTTATAGAAAATTAATCTTCATTGTAGACAATTAATCCTTTTTGTTTCCACTACTAAGATGAAAGTTGCATAACATTATTATAAATTCATTGTTTTAAAGATTCACCTCTTTGGTTAAAAATTAAACCGTTTTGTAAGAAGTTGTTTTTTTTTGTTATAAAAAATTAATTATTTTTATCTAATAACCTAATTACTTTATTTTTGGTTTGAAACGTATAATTTATAAGTCGAAAATTCAATTCTTTGATAGGAAAGCCATGTATTCTGTTAAATGTTTCTTTGTTTTTAGGAAAATTAATCTTGATTATTAAAAATTCATATTTATGGTTCATAATTTAACTATATGCTTATAAAATCTTTCTCCTTTAGTTGATATTAACTGTTTGGAAATTTTTTGAGTGAAGGAATCATTTTTTTAACTTAAAATTTGACGACTCCAATGTTTGGTTAAGAAATCAGAATTTAAGTGGGAAATTTTTAAAGATTTCCAAAACTATTTGGTTTAAACTTCATCTTTCTTGACTGAGAATTTTTCTTTTTCGTTAAGGATTCAACTACTTTGTAAAAAAATTAATTTTATTTTATTCAACTACTTGAAAACTCATCATTTATCAGATCGATTCACCTGCTCTAGTAAATATTGTGAAAATAACATTTTTTAATTCAACTTTAAAGGTCAATAATTCAACTTTCTTAAAAAAATACGTCTCAGTATTTAATTTTTGAAACAAACAGTTGAACTTTAAACTAGAACTATCAAGTAGTAACCAATAATGACATAGCTAAATTTTCAATTGAAAATATTAATTTTTAACAAAGAGAATGATTTTTCAAGTAAATAGTTTAATCATCAAGCAATGAAATAAATTTACAAATAGGCCATTAAACTTTCAACAAAGTAGTAAAATGTTTAACTAAAAAATATATTTCATAAAAGAATTCTCTATCAAATATTTAATAGTTGAATTTTCCACTAAAAACGATCAATTTTACGCTAAAAATATATAGGTCAAACTTTCGTTTGATAAAATAAATTTTCAACTGAAAAAAAAACAACAATTTTTAACAAAATACTTACAAATAGAATTAAATAGAAAGAGGATTAAACAAAGGAGATGAATTATGATGCAGTTTGAATTTAGGCGAAAAAAACAAGAAAATGCGGAAGTTGCTTAAAAGCCATAAGAGGAGAAATTATTTCAAAACGGGGAAAAAGAAAGGCACAGGGAAGAGAATATGGAGTCATCATTATATATAAATATTTTATATAAAATAAAATCACTAATTTACGTAATTTCAAGCCCTCACAAAAATTTATTATTTAGGGTCATATTTTCTATGTGCAAAATCACATCCTGTGTTAACCCTTCCTCCTACGTCATAAATCGTCACAAATCCCCCCCTCCCTTTGGCATTATGTCTCGCAATTTTTGAATCGCCTCCAAAAGTGTCTTCTAATAAATGGGAAGAAAATTTTTGTGCCCCTTTCCGAAATGAATAATTAGAATAGTGGTAGTAGATTTCATTTTAAAATGCCGTGACTTCGATAAAATGAATACTTGAATCTTAAGATAGAACTTTGTAGCTTAATAATTAATTAATTAATTTTTAAACCAAATATGTTACCTTTTGATTTATATTAATGTATACCCTTGAGATTTTAACAATAACATAGCATTTCAAAGAATTTATTTTTTTTTAAATTTTATTTTAATAATATTATAAAATATTATTTTCTCGAATTTTCTTATAAGAAAAATATATTAAAATGTTACAAATGTTGTCATACACCCTTTCTTAATCACTAGATGTCAATCTGTCAAGGAGGCACTATATACTACCTTGTACCTCGACAAATTTTCGGTGTGCATATTTTATTTTATAAATTTCACTTATTTAGAAACTGTTTTTTTTTTATAATAAAATGCAAAACACATAAATAGGTGACATTAGGCTACCTTTTGTTGCCATTAAGTAATTATTGACAGACAAATTACATAGCATCCTATTGTTCTAGGGTCACGATCTGATAGATTTTAGTATGCCTGTTATATAATTTTTTCACATGTGTATTTTCCATAATTTGCATCACCGAGCTTTTTCATGCATTTGCATTTAATCCTACTTCCGGAAATCGAATATATTGGCCCGTTTGATCCTTTTTCCCAGTATTGCTAATTCACGGAAATTAAAATAAATCGAATTGAAATTCCTCCAGGGACGACATTAAATTAATTTTTTTTTGGCTTACATTCATTGTAATGTTGATCCAATTAAATTTCAATCAGAAATTTTGCACACAAAAATGCAGGTAAGAGATTTTTATCAATCTATATTGATTGATAATAATAATATTTGAAAACATTCAGCCTTCCAATTTTTTTAGAATTTTAATTGTTAAGCGTATAAGTCTAGAAACATATTTATATCACAAATTAGAGTAATTACAAATTTTTTAATGTTGAAATGAAGTTCGGGCTTATTTAAGTTTCAAAGTTCCATGGACCAAAACCATTTCAAATCAGGCAGGCACTGCAACTTCAAATCACAGAATCGGTCGCCGATAAAATATATATTTTTTTAAACGAAATAAGGTGATACGTATTTTTCCATTTCGAAAAAAAATCAAATTTCATGAAGTTAGGACAATTTGAATTTTTAAGGTTGTTTTCCAAAAAAACAGAATTTTTTTTTAAACCTGCATAACTTTTGATCTACTTGAGATACTAAGGCTTTTTTAGCATCTGGTAGAGCTTATAGTCTTCTTTCGAACTGTAGTAGCAAATTCGAAAAAAAATTAATGAACAAAACAGCAGCAGTTTTTCTAAAAATATTCAAAGTCGATTTTCTCAAAAACCCCACCTTTTTTTTTGATGAAACTTTTTTGCTGAATTGGTTAATTAATTTTTTTTAACTTTGCTACCGCAGTTCGAAAGAGGACTACAAACTCTACCAGATGCTGGAAAGAAAGCCTAAATATCTCAAGTAGATCCAAAGTTATGCAGGTTTAAAAGAATAATATGTTTTTTTGGAAAACAACCTTGAAAATTCAAAGTGTCCTAACTTCGTGAGATTTGATTTTTTTTCAAAATGAAAAAATAAGTATCACCTTATTTCCTTTGAATAATAATATATTTTATCGGCGACCGATTCTGTGATGTGAAATTGCAGTGCCTGGCTGATTTGAA
Source organism: Druon quercuslanigerum (assembly GCA_010014905.2). Taxonomy (NCBI): domain Eukaryota; kingdom Metazoa; phylum Arthropoda; class Insecta; order Hymenoptera; family Cynipidae; genus Druon; species Druon quercuslanigerum. Next base: position 2,143,545 of record JAAAKG020000031.1, read on the forward strand.
ATCGATTCGGTTCATGATGGACCACATGGACCGCGAATGGAAAAATGTACCAACTGTTGCAGGCATTCAAAAATGTCACGTTTCGAAGTCAGAATTTGATGAAAATAGAGACAGGTCGTCCTATATGTTAAGAACAGCTAAACACATATGGTAGAAATTAGAGTGATGTTAAATGTATTTACTGAGCATAATTTACCTTCAAGCAATATAAAATCGTTCCAAATATTTAAATAAATTGCAATCTTACGTTAGTTAACAAAAAAATTCTTTTTATAAAAAAGTTCTACTGACCAGAAAAGTAGTTAAGCATTCATTAAACTCAGATGATTTCTTCCTCATATGAGCACGAATTCAGCAAAAAAGTTTTATAAAAAAAAGGTGGGGTTTTTGAAAAAATCGACTTTGAATATTTTTAGAAAAGCTGCTGACGTTTTGTTAATTATTTTTACAAAACTACGAATTTCGCCGACGTTTCGTGAACATTGCTGTTCACTTCTTCAGGGCTGACCTGAAACTGAGGTATCAGGTTATGTAGTTCTTATGTATACTCTCTACAATGCCTGTGATTGGCCAGAGCGCCCCACCATGGAGACGCGACGCACCTGATTGGCCAATCAAGTCTTATTGAAAAATCCTAGAGGACGGAAAGCCAAATCGGATTGGAAATATAAACAGTGTCCTTATTTACGTCATTAAGGTGCTTTAAGATTTCGATTGCTTCTCTATGTCTTCTTGGAAAAATATTGTTTGTTTTTGCGATGACTTTTTTCATCAAATAAAATGTTATGTCCTGTTTCGATATGATTTTTAACTAGTGCTGATTGCGTGAAATATTTTAGCCTGACTTTACTCTCATGTTCCTTTATATTTTGGCCACCGCTTCCTCCAATATAGACTTTGCCACAAGAACAAGGGATTTTATATACTGCTGGATCTCTGAGAGGTGCCTTTTTTCTTTAGGGCTATTTAAAAGTTGTCCAATTTTACCAGGTGGTCGTTTTTCTCTCTCTTCCTTTATTAGGTTGTTTTAAATTGTTTTCTTCGGTTGAATTTATTATTGCTTCATCAAATTATTTGACTGTGTAATCGTTCTGTATTAGGATTTGTTTAAATTTTTGTAATTCCTGTTTCAAAAAACCTTTAATTGTTATGGAGACAGCTCTGTAAACAAGGGAGTTGATGATGGATTGTTTTTGAGATGGATGGTGGTGAGAAGAGACATGTAGGTACATGTTTGTATGGATGGGTTTACTGTAAACTTCGTGTCTTAATGTATTATCCGATTTTTTGTAAACTAGTACATCCAAGAAACAAAATTTTCTGTTTTGTTAAATTTCCATGGTGAATTGGATATTAGGATATAATTATAATACCAAACCATCTTTCCAAGACTTAATGGACTACCAAAAATCTACAACAACTTTGTTACTCACTTCTAAAACTCTTTTGACTCTATTAAAAAGATAAAACAGATTCGCATTCAACCCCAAGACATCATAGTGAGTTTCGATGTAACATCTCTCTTTACAAAAGTACCAATCTTTGATACAATTGATACTAGTAAATCTTTTGCAAACTTCGCCTCCAAACTCATGTCTTTGATAGAGGACTGACTCAATAATACTTACTTCTATTTCAAAAACAAATTCTTTGAACAAACCTCAGGAGCAGCAATGGGATCTTCAATCTCACCTGTAATAGCGAACATGTTTATGGAATATCTAGAAACCAAAGTCTTAAATCAGCGCAAGGTTAAACCGGAATTCATCAATCGATTACATCCTAATATCCAATTCACCATGGAAATTGAACAAAACGGAAAATTGCCTTTCTTGGAAGCAACAGTTTACAAAAAATCATATAATACATTAGGATATGAAGTTTACAGAAAACCCACCTATACAAACATTCACCTACATGCCCCCTCTCACACCATGCATCTCATAAACAATCGGCCATCAAATCCATTATATACAGAGCTGTCTCCATAACATATAACGGTAATTTCTAAAGGAATTACAAAACGTTAAACAAGTCCTGATACAGAACGATTAGACGATCGAACAAATTGATAAAGCAATAGGACAATACACCCAAGGAAACAATTCAAAATAACCTAATAAAGGAAGAGAGAGAAAAGCGACCACCTTGGATATTTGAACCCCCTGCGAAAATAGGATAACTTCTAAACAATCCCTTATGACAAAAAGGCACTTTTTAGTAATCCAGGAGTATATAAAATCCCCTGTTCTTGTGGTAAAGTCTATATTGGAGAAACCGGAAGAGCGGTGAGCCAAAATATAAAGGAACATGAGAATAAAGTCAGGCTAAAATATTTTACGCAATCAGCACTAGCTGAACATCATATCGAAACAGGACATTACATTTTATTTAATAAAACAACAGTAATCGCAAAAACAAACAATATTTTGACAAGAAAACTTACAGAAGCAATCGAAATCTTAAAGCACCCTGATAACATAAATAGGGAAAACGGTTACCAATAAGACTTGATTGGCCAATCAGGTGCATCCTGTCTCCATAGTGGGGCGCTCTGGGCAATCACAGGCATCGTGGAGAATATATATAAGAACAACATCACCTGATACCTCAGTTTCAACTCAGCCCTGAAGAAGTGAACTGCAATGTTGACGAAACGTGGCAAAATTCGTAGTTTTGTGCACGATTGAAACCCGAAATATCTCTTTTATCATAGGATCTTTAAACTAAATAGTTGAAAATGATACATTTTTCTAATTTTGTACCATACAAAAACAAGTAAAACGTGAGCAGAAACATATGAGAAACAGTAAACGAATGAATAAATACAAACAGTAGATTATTTTACATAAGGTTAGGGAAAAAAGATCCGGAGGCGTGAAAGCGGCTTCGTGTGTTCGAATTTGTTATAAGTAATTATTAATTGCCCAGATTGACAAAAAGTTTGAAACGTCAAATGTTGAATTTTGATTACATTAGGAACTTTTAGCAAAGCTCTTCGCTTACCAAAAGTCCTTCATTTATGCGGAACTTCATTTGAAATTTGAGGTAACCGCAACTTAAAACGAGGGCTCCTCGATCGATTAATTAACTTCCGCCATCTCTGGAGTCAAAGACACCCCTCGACCAGCAATCGACGCCACTTTACTTGCCAAGAGAAATTTAATAGTTGCCACTGGATACTTGAGATTGGAAAGAAGAGTAAATGCGCGAAGAAAGGAAGGGGAAGAAACGAGACGTGGAAATGGGATAAAGACCAGAAGAGAATGAGCTGACGCAGACCCCAATTATCCCTCTAACCTCAACCTCCAAGTCAGTCTTTCGAGACAAAATCACTTCATGCTTTTTTTTTACAATCTCTGTCTATTTTGCCTTAAACTGTTCTCCTAAGTAGAGCTATTTCAGTATTTTCCCTTTTAGATAATAACAAGGTGGCTACTGATCGGGAAAACCAGGAATTAGCATGAAATCTTGAGCATTAGAAAATAGCCGCGATCTCTTCTTAAACCCGGGAACTTTTCAGATCTTCATTAGAATATCAAAGATAATTTTATGTTTGAAATTTCAAAGTTAATGTTTCGTTCAACAATTAATTTTCGTCTTATACAAAATATTTAAAATTTTAAAACTAGCTTTGATGGATCGTTGAAATACTAAAGTTTTTTTTTTCCAAGGAATCAGTATTATTATCAGAAAATAACAAACATTCTTAACGTCTTTTAGGCTGAATAGAGCTTCAAATTAAACATTTTTTTAAATTAATTTTTTGAGAAAAAGATATCGATAGTAGCTTAAGGGAAAACACTTGACTGACAATCGAAAGTTCTGTGGTTCGTTTCCCAGCGAAGCGAAAATCTTTATTCAAAAACATTTAATTAAAAAAGTTCCTTTTAACCGACGGCAGAAGCTGAATACTTTTTCTTGATTCATTGAGGTCTCGAATGCTAAGCACGGATAATCGCGGTTAGCTCACGGATGGGTGACCTTATGTTATTATCGCTTATCCTTGTTTTGAATGCGCTTAGCTATTGTCAAATGGGAGGTTTGACACCTAGGGTGGAACTTAAGCACCCGCTGTTATTGGATGTCTACATCCAAACTCGTATGTCATTAACTGGCTGAGCTTAGAAGTCTTGTTTTTCTGTAGTTTTCCACTCCTCAGACAAAATTGTGAAGCAAATTTTGGCACTTCTAATGAAAATCCGGCTACAGACGGGACAGATGATTGAGTAGGTCAGGCATTGTTTGAAAACTTATGATGGTAGTTGGAGTACTGAAGGATTTGTGAGTAGATATTGTGTGATATAATAATTATATAGTTAATCTTTAAAATAATTAGTTAGTTAGTGTTATCAGGTTATCAGGTGCCTCAAAACAGTCTATTTTACAGGATTTACTTTTTGACTAAAAAATTCACAATTATTTTAAAGAAAAATGTGTTCAAGTTCGATAATAACAGCATGTAAAGTAATTTGTTGAATTGCTATCTTTTTCAAGTATGGTACCATTCACTTCGCAATGCTTAGTTTAGAAATATTGCTATTCAAAAAAAATTTGATTTTAGATTTTTCTTTTTAAGCTAACGGCCATTTTTTTCTTTGATTAAATTGACCACCCTGATATATATACGTACATACTTAGAGAGTAGTACTTTCATAAAGTTTGATTTTGAAGCACAAATATTTTCACGTTCATTGTGATATTATAAAACAAAAAATGGCAAAAGTAAAAGAAAAAAATTGTTTAGAAGACACTCTTTCAAAAATGCTTCACACGGCCCTGATTGTTCATGGTTTAGGGAGTCCCGATACAGTACGAAGCACTTGAGGGTGCCCCCGAGTCCTATTTGGTTCAAAATTCAATTATTTTCCTAAAAAGTTTTCTTCTTAGTAAGAAATTTAACTATTTTATGGAACATTTATCATTATTTTATGAAAGTTCATGCAATGAGTTATAAATGCAATTTTTAAGTTGAAAATTAATTTTTTCGGTTGGAAATACAACTATTGCGTAAGAGTTTTATCTTATTTGGTTCAAAATGAACTTTTTGTTGAAAATTCATCTTTTCGTGTTTGAGAGTCAAATTTTCCCCAAAATATTTGATTTAAATCGTTTTGGTTTAAAAGTCTAAAATCAATATTAGAATAATAATAATTATTATTATTATTCAGTAATCAATAATACCAATACTATCCTACTACGGATAAGAAAAACTACGCCTAAAATCGTGAATAAATCTGAAATTGATCAAGTCAATAATTAAATGAGAAAAAAATAATAACTTAAAAACATTTCTTGATTTTTTTATTATTTAAATAGAACTTTTTTTCAATTTAATGGAAGTTTCCTCCCAACACTAAAATTATAGGGGTGAAGAATATTATACAATTCAGTATTTCGTTTGCTAGAATCTTATAAATAAGCACAGGGCAATAATTAGTGGCACCGACATTGAACCATTCACTTATTCTCAAGTGAAACAAACGTTGAACTGAAAGGCGAAGTTAGTAATACGCAGTTTCTGGAGAAAATTATCAAGTTTGTTAACCAAATGATAATGACTTTCCTTTGTTGAAACTTATCTGAAGACGTTTTCAAGATCCTTAATGTGATACCTGAATGCGGTAAAGAGGAATAATCTCTGAATCGTAAATAAGGATCTTTGCACTCCCAAGCTAAATCTCGAACTTCTCACCCTTGAAGCCAATTATTATACGTTTCCTGAGATAATATTATTTGCTCTACTAGTATGTATTTTCCATGTGGAAATACTTCAAAGTTAAGAATTTCATTTAGCCCAGCAATTATAAGACAATTACAACTTTCAAGGATTGCACTTTTTTTAATTTTACGTCTATTCAGTGGCGCCAATAAATGAAAATGAGTGTGTATATTTTCCGTCTAGAAAGTTTATTCACGCGAAAATTTACAATCAATCTGGTATCATTCTGGTGTATAAATATTTGTATTTGTTTATCCAACCATCTTCTTTAACATCTTCATTCTCTTCCTCCACGGATCTCCAACATCTTTCTCCTTCTCCTTTATTCATATTAGCAGACATAGAAAAATATGTGATTAGGAGAATATTATTTTGGACATTTACTTTTTTTCTTATAATTACCAAAAAATACTATCTGTTTAAAATTTACGGAGAAAATTGACATTTTTTAACAAATAATAATCGTATAAATAATTTGAGATTTTCTTCAAGAATTCTTGAAAAATTGTAACTTCTCTGATACAAAAATACATTCTGAAAAAATTGAAAAACCAATCCTGTCTCCAGCATAAATTTCAAATAAAACTATGGACAATAAATAAAAAAATTATGGGGTTTAAACCGTTCCTTAAATATTGTATATGCAGCAAATGAAATTTAATTTACGAAAAGTAAAAAAAAAGTTCGGGCATATCTTAATATTTAAATATTTACAACAACAAAGTAACTCAATTACTTTTTCTGGAAACTTGATAAAATAGATGGCAACCTTACTCTCTAATAGAGATTAAGTCGTTATTTTCTTTTTAATATAGTAACACCTTAATATCTTGATTGATATGGTATCATTTATACATATATGCAGTGTCGCCAACTTATGAAAATTGGTCTGTCTATTTTCCTTGTAGGAAGTTTCTCCATGCAGAAAGTTGCAATTAGTCTGGTGTCATTGAAAACGAGGTCGTGGAGAGCGCATCATGACATAGGGATGGGCAGACGGTGCAATAAAAGAATCGTATGAGTTCCGGACAATGTGAAGCGATTTCAATCGCGATTCGTTCGAACCAAACTCATGGCTCATGGCTTCAGGAATTCAGTCGTTCTCGTTCTGAATTCATTCAGCAGACTCTCCCTGCTCGATGCGAACTCGTCAAAGTGCCAAATCCCCGAAGGGAGACTCGTGTGTCATGTGTCTCGATGTGGATTCGATCGATTGTATGCCACAGGCAGAAGAGATATCCCACAGACGATTCGACGAGTATGCAGATATAGTTCGCTAAGATTGACGTCCATGTTACCGACAGTTTTTTTCACTCACCGAACTATCGACATGTTAAACTTGCAAAGCTTTATCCGAGTCAATTGTTCTGCAGATGCAAAATTTATTTTTATGGTTCGGCAGATTTGAACTAAATTCTGCTATTGTTATACGTTTTCTCTGTTTATGTTAGTTCTATTGTACTTCAATATTTTGTAACAGAATAAATTGTAGTGACTTGGTCGAAAAATATATATCTTTTCCTCCTTCACATCATTCTTTTCCTCTACGTCCTTTTAACATCTTCTTCAACATCGTTTTAATACTCTTCTCTAACCACTATTACTGCTCTTTATCTTCTTTATTCTCTTCCTTCGAACCTTCTTTTTTAACTGTTTTTCCTATTCTCCGTATTTCCCTCCTTTTCTAATCGTTTTCACTTTCATTGTATTGTAGTGATTTGCTCTAAAGATTCAATTCTTATTCTATCTATCTTCTTTTCTTTATCAGTCCATTTACTTCAACATCTTGTTTTTCTTCCTCCACACATTATGTTCAAAATATTTCTCCTTTCCTTTCTTTTATAACAGTAAAAGCACTGCTCATCTTCTTACGCACGGACACCTGTCTGTGTATGACAGAAAAAATTTTAAGCCAAAGCGTTAAAAGCTATGCCAAAGTCTCCATGAAACCAAGGGTTTTACGTACGACGTGTCTAGGGATAACAGGTCCACTCCTCGAGTATGCAAACTCTACCTCGGCAGGCGGGTTAATTTTTCCTACCTACCGTAGGATCGAGATAAAGCAAAAACTAAAGCAAAAGCGTGTTTGAGGTCTGCGAAGGTGAATTGAATGTGTCGAGCCGAATGCGACGATAACCCAACCGAAGATGTTAAGGAGCCGCATCGATAACTGACTCTTACACTGGAGAGTATAGTATGTTGAATCCTCTTCCCAAACCTGTAAAGGGAAAGGAGAAACCAAGGCGTGCTTATTCCAAAGTTTCAAAGAAATTTCAATAAAACCGATCAAAATTAGGAGTAGAGAACAGACAAGGGATGGAGATTCTAAAGCTCGACGAGACAAGGGATAAAGCTGATGTAAGAGAGGCGTTAAGCAGACACTGTTGCGAAAGCATATTAGGTACGACGAAAGTCAACATAATGAAAGAGGACTTTAGAAGGAGCCAGAGGGCATACGTGTAGCTAAACGAGGAGTTGGCTGCGAGGTTGCACCATACAAGACACCTAAAGGTGGGATTAATGTCCTGTTGAATCGGGAACAAGATGAAGGTAACAGGATGCTATCGCTGCCAAAGCTTTGCCCATCTGGCAGCTGGATGTAAGGTTCTGACTAGACCAGATCCTGCTGAGGGTGCAGTAAAAGCGCTAAAGGGCTGCAGAGTCTGCCAGCAATCCAAAGCAGTTAAGGCCCTTTATTAGCATGGCAAACGTGTCCGAATTTTGAGGCCGCACGGTTGAATATTTTTGTCTCGATAAAATTTTTATATTTTGTTTAATAATCAAAATAAAGAACAATATCAGTAACACTCAATGATAGCTGTAGATGCATGTCTGCAGCGAGGCTGCTCGCCCTCGTCAAACTCGAGTCAGCAGGCTCCTCGCAGGGTGATGATTGACGCGGAACGAATGAAGGCGGGCATTGTTATGAGATTTCGACGGGTTAGCAAAACTGATATTAGGAAATCATTGATTAATTCAATTTAAATTGACAAAATTAATTAATTTATGTTATTATATATATAAAGAAATTAAAGAAAAATCATGAAAAATGGTTAATATTTGCAGTAGTTATGTACATCTTTATTCTGTGAATTTAAACCGCAGTTCTCTAACAAATTCAGGCTAAAGACGGTATTTTTTAGAATTTTTTCAAAAACAAAAACATTAATCCATAAGTAGAGTGTTTCCAAGTATTTTGGGCATAGGTCTGACTTATATTATTAACCTATAACTTATTATAATGAATTATTTTCTGCAGAAAGTTTAATACTTTGTAAGAAAAATCTTAATTTGCTTAACAATTTTTGTTCCCGTGAACCGTGAAAAATATTATTTTCTGCAATTGATGAAACATTGATTTAATGTTGAAAGTGCTTTTTTTATTTAAGATAATTAACAATCGAGCATTCGGTTCTGAATTTGCAGGCCGAACGGTTGAATATTTTTCACTTATTTCTGCCATACGCCATCTACATACTCATATCTTTAAGCAAGCAGAGCCAATGTTTCAGTAAAATCCTTACATTATAGATTATAATCTTGATTATACGCGCCGAAAATGTATATACAGCTAAAACTGCGCGTTACTATTACTGTTCTTCCCTTTTTTATATTTAAACAAAATATAAACATTTTTAAAAAGAAAATCATTTTGAGAATTCCTACGACTTACAGCGGCAAAAATTGTGAAAACAAATAATAATTGAAAAAAAAGTAAGCCTAATTTCCCCGAAGAGTTCCATCATTCCCGCACACGTTAACCAATTATCTTGAATCTTTTAATCACTGAATAAATCGATTCTGCACATAAAATCTAAAATAAACTCAATTAAAAATATCCTAAAAGAAAGTTCTTTGACCATTCGTTGATCGTGTGATCAATTGCAGTAAATAATATTTTTTTAATATTCAAAAAAAAAAATTGTTTAGGCAAATAATTTTTTGAAAGCACTAAATATACTGAAGAAAATAACCTTTCTGAATTTATGTGACTAAAAGAGAAAACAATTGTAAAAATAAATAATTATTATTTTAAAAATAAGGACTAATTTCACTAAAAAGAGTTCCTTTATTCCTGAAAAAGTTAACCAATTGTCTTGAATCTACTAATTACCAAATAAATTGATTCTGCACATAAAGTCCAAAATATACTCAATTGATAAATAACTTGAAAGAAAGTACTTTGACCATTCTTTGATGGTGTGATCAATTGCAGTATATAATTTTTTTGTGCTAATTACGGGTAAGAAATTGTATAAATAAATGATTTTTGAAAGTACTAAATATCCAAAAGAAAATAATCTTTTAGAATTCCTGCGACTTACAAATCTACGATTTTTAATGACAGTTTTTGTAACAGATCGTTATCTCGCACGACAAAGAAAGTGTCATTTGGTCGTTAATACGGCTATCCTAATAGCAATCGCGTCTAAATTTTGATCCCGCATTGTTTACTCTTTTTGTCTAATTTTCTGCGCATCTTATCTATATAATCATATCTCGAAGCAAGCAGAGCCATTTTCTAAATAAAATGCTTATATTTTGTTTAATAATACTCGATTGCTAAATATCGTATACCAAAAAAAAACAATTTTACCATTCATTGATTATTTCATCAATTGCAGAAAATAATTATTTTATGGTTCACTGGCGAAAAATTGTTAAGCAAATTAAGTTTTTTCTTACAAAGTACCAAATTTTCTGCATAAAATAATTCATAATAATGAGCTATTGATTATTAGTATAAGTCAGACCTATGCACAAAATACTTGAAAACATTCTACTTATGGATTAAGGATTTAATATTCGAAAAAATTCTAAAAATACCATCTTTAGCCTGAATTCGTTAAAAAACTGAGGTTTAAAGTCTCAAAACGTAAATATTCACATTATTACTGCAAATATTAACCGATTTTTAGAAATCTTCTTTTTAATTTCTTATAATTCTATAAATTAATTAATTTGGTCAATTGAAATTGAATTAATCAATGATTTGCTAATATCTAGGCTTGCTGTAGTCATGCATGTACGGCTATCATTGAGTGTCACTGCTATTTTTCTCTATTATTCTTTAGGTTTTTGATTATTCCAAAAAATATAAACATTTAATCGAAAAAAACCGGCTATGCTCGATTTGAGAAATAGTAATTTAGATGAGGTATGCCAAAAATTAGACAAAAATATTTAAACTTGTGGCCTCAAAATTCGGACGCGATTAGACGTGCTAATAAAGGGCCTTAAGGAGGCCGATCCGTCGAGAAAGCCTTAAAAATGGCGGTCGAAATCGATCAGACCCAACCACGATGTCGAAAGCCGATGAGCGCATTGCGTGACACCCTCGTGCTACTAAAGACGATACTCTAAGGCGACAAAAGGTTTAAGATATCATAGAATGCAAGAAGCCGAAGCACAGCTGAATGGTACCTATAATCTGCAGCCCTAAACTAATGCAAAAACGGTCTCGGAGCTGTATTTTGGAAGGCGAGAGGAAGTGATTTTAGTGGGTATTGCCGTTTTTCAGACTGTGTCTCATACTCAATACATCAATAAATTTACACCTTCTCTACGAAGACAAAAAACTCTTTTTCTTCTTAATTCTTTTCCTACTCAACATTTCTCGCTCCCTTTTATAGCATTTCCCTCACCATAACAATCTAAATTATTATCATCAGCTTTTAAATTATCCTTATTCTTCGTTTTATTATATATAGTTAAACCTTAGCATATTTCTTCCTCTTACAGGATGGTTTTCAATGATTTTTGGTTGCGTTAAGAAATTTGCAAAAATATAATGTTTTCATGCTTTTATGAGGAAAATTTTCTTGATAGAATACGTATTATATTGATAGTACTACATCTAATACATCTGATTGCATCGTCGAAACGTGCAAAGTAACCTATTGAAGGACATTCCCTGTCCTTTTATGATTTAGCAATACCTTTTTATAATTTCCCCTTGTATAATATTTATCTTATTTAAAATAATAATTTTTTCTGAAAAAAGATCATGTCCATCACTCCACTGGGAAACGAACCGCAGAACATCCGATTGTCGGTCAAAAATATACGCTATCTCAAGCCAGGTGTTACGTTTATAATACGAATAAATTTCAAGGAATCTGTATTATCATCAGAGATGGTTACCATCAATCAGTGTAGATATCATTCCACCAACCATGAAAATAGAAATAAATACTACTATTAAATTTAAATATTCGAACAACGCAAAAATACTTAACATCTTTACAGAGTAGATGGAAATAAATTTGTATAAATTAAAAAATTTCATTTTTTCTGAAAACAGATCATCTCAATCGCTCCACTAGAAATAGTGCCACAGAACTTCCGAATGCCAATTATGTATTTATGAATAAAGGTTAGTTTCTTTTATTTCTCTATTAGCTTAGCGGAAAAGCACCCGACCTGCGATCAGAAGTTCTGTGGTTCGATTCTAAGTGAAGCGATGGAGATGATATTTTTCAGGAAAAATTTAATTTTAAATTTGATAAAAATTCATTTCTATCTTATATATAAAGACGTTAACTATTTTTCTGTTTGCCTTCAGAGTTATCTTTATCGATAGTGTTGCTTACAATTTTGATGTTTTGTGGAATGATATCTGCACAGATTAATGGTAACCATGTCTGATGATAATATAGATTCCTTTAAACTTCTTATATTATTTATATGAGGAACACATTTTTTAATAGTGTATATTTTTTTTGTTATAAAAAGTCTGTGGCAATGAGGAAAGCAATTTAGTTTAATAGTATTTCTCGTTTCTCCAGAGAACAAACTTCACAGAATCCAGTTTAAAAAAATTAAATTCCTGCAAAGATGTGAAAATACCTTCACAACTACATTAACTTTACCAAATAAAGTTGTACGCCAAGTTTGATAACTAACTTCAAATATGTAATTGGATATAAGGAAAGAAAAATAAAAACTCACGATAAAAAAAGACACATTGACCATTTTGCTGATTGCAACGAAACGGAAAGAACGAGGCAAGGTAACTGAAAGGCGAAATACGACTTACGAATTTTATTGGTGTCCACGAGCATTGCTCGCCCTTTTTGACAGACTTCTTTTCATCTGACCTCCAGCGAAAGGATCTTATGGATCTATATCGTATTCCGCAGAACTAGAGACTTCCAAGCACGTTTATCTCCTTGTCCTGCAAGATTGTGTTGTGAGCGTCTTTCGAGAGCATCTACGTGTAACTGTCTCTACATAGAAGACCGTTTAAGGATATAGGTCCCGACATTGATGCTGCTATCGGATACCAGCAGCTGAGAATTCTCCTCACTACTTATTTTTGACGTTTCCCTTACACACAAGTTCCAGAAAAATATTCATCTGACATGGATTTTACATTCCCATCTAAATAGATATTCTGTATCGATAAAAAAAAATTAAAAATTTTATTCAATCTTTGACACAGAGCAAATAGCATCTTGTATTGAACATTCTTCACATTACTAGACTCAATTCGCTTGCCTAAATTAACATCAATGCATAAATAATGATGTACCTGATTGTAGCACATACTTAGTGCTTTCACAAAAATGTATTAAGAAAGCCAGAATTCAGAGGAGGGATTTCCTGTAGGATTTCACGCTCTTCGCCACAGGATCGTGACTGGAAGAGGGCAGCCAATCTTATGATTACATCCCCCGGAGCGGCAACCCGCCGGCAATTCGGCGACGAACCCGAAATAATAATATCGGGTCCTGACTCCCCATAGTGCAGCAAGGCGTTCATGCGAACTCGAGGAGAACCGCTGAGAGCTTGTGGTTGCTTCAGTGCTCAAATGATTGGTGGATTCGTGGCAAAGGATGGACGTCCAGCATCTTTGCCTTTAATTCAGCAATTCCTTTCACGTGCATTGTACACTAACCCATTGAGTTCTACATGGGTTCTCTTAAACGTGTAGAGCAGGTACACATTATTTGTACTATACGTACTACTTCAGTTAGTTTTTAGCTAATTGTTTTACTTTAAAATAAATATATATTACTCCTCATACATTATTCTTAAAATAATAAGGAATGACTCTTCTTTACATAAGTATCTAATTTGTGGGGCACTATAAGCTAACCCTTCTTCAGAAAATTTTTCTACTTTCTGAAAAAGCATGACACGTAGGAAAGATCGGACAATACAAAAAATCAAAAAAGTGACTTTTGAATGTTTGGTGGGTTAGCCCCTTATGGTTCGAATTTAGCAGGCTCTATTGCTAAGACGCTTTAGAACATTTATAAAACATTTTGTTTTCCTAAATTACTAAATCATTGTGATCCTCGAACACATAACAAATTACCAAAAGTTTGGATTCTCATCATAGTATCCACAGAAAGTTATTTTTCGCTTCCGTATTGGATCTGGCATTTTCAATTTTTTAATTTTGACATTCATGTGATTAGAAAGATTTTTTGGACGAAACTTATACACAGATTGATAGGGTTAATCCTAAAGATACGATAAGCGCAAAAAAATACAATAGTGGATATATGTCCTTTTGAAAATAACTCCGCAAATGATCTTGCCGGAATTTTTTTGACATCATTCACTCATATAAATCAAAACCCTTAATTACATAGTTGGCCAGGCCGTTTTTATTGACAAGTTTATTTTACAAGTAAACCTTATAAATGAAGACTTTAATCTCCCTTTCTCTGTGGCTAATTTTTTTCCTTTTTAAATAATTTTTTTCTCGTTTTCAAGAAACTTGCCCCTCGTCTTGCCATTTTTCTCCTTTCTCTATTGCCAATTTTTTTCCCTGTTTATATAATTTTTTTTTCGTTTTCAAGATAATTTCCCCTCATCTTGCCCTTCCTAGTTGAAGATTAAACTATTTTGTAGAGAAATAGTTTTCTTTTTTACATAATAAATAATTTTCTTTGCTGAGCATTTAACAAATCCATTTTTGGCTAAAAACTAATCGTTGTTGATGAAAAGTCATCTTTTTTCGTTTAAAAGTCAAATGATTCAGAATGGCACTAATTTTTCGATTTTGTTGAAAAAATGTTTGTTTTGTAGAAAATTCAACTTTTGGATTTAAGAATTTTACTATTTTCTTGAAAACTCGTTTTCTGAGTTCAATATTCTATTATTTCGGTAAAAAATTGAGTTCTTTAGCCGGAAATATATATTTTTGGGCAGAAAATAAAACTATTTTGTGATGAATTCCACTTTTTGGCTTGAGAAAAAATTCTTTCTGGTTTGGAAACTCACTTCTTTTGGTAAAAATTGTATTATTTTTTGACTAAAAGTGCGACTGTTTGGTTTAAAATTAATCTTTTTTGGTTAAGGTCTACCTTGTTAAAAGTTTGTATTCTCTGGTGGACGTCAAATGTTTTTTTAAATTAAAATCTTGGTTGTTTGAAATATTAACCATTACACTTGTCGTTAAGAATTCGCCTTTATTTTCTTTTTTTTCTTCTGTAATAAAATTTTTTTTATGAAAATTTAACTACGTTGTTAAAAATTTATTTTTTTGTTTTAAAACTTTTTTTTATGGAAACCTAAATTATTATATTTTTTGTTGAACAAGGGCTCTTTTTAGGAGAAAATTCAACTATTTGGTTTCACATTTATGAATTTGTTTTGAATTTGCTTTTTTTGTAGAAACTTACTTTTCTACATTGAAAATTAAACTACTATTGGAAATGGAAAGGTAAATTTCTTTGATAAAATTGTTTTATTTTTTTGCTGGAGATTCATGATTTTAGTCGAAAATTCCACCTATTTGTACAAAATTCACTTTTTTGGTCGAAAATTGAACTGTTTTGATGAACTTTTATCTTTTAAGTTTGAAAATTTTACAATATGCTTAAAAATGTAAGTATCTTCTTGAAAATTCATCCATTTTGCATAATAATTAATTTGGTTAATGCAATGCAACTGATTGATTATTATTCCTTTTCAAATTTCACCCACTTGGTTAGAAATTTCTTTATGTAGCTTGAAATTTCAACTATTTTTTCTTCTTTATTCATAATGTGTCCCCTAAGGGTTTACATGACTTCCATTCCTTACCACTTACATAATAAACGGAAAGAAAATTTCTACCATAATATTTACAAATATTTACAACTATTTACACAATGTCTTATATCTATCTAGTTTCTAAACATATATCGAGCGAGCGGTTGAAAGCGAAAGTGCATGTGCAAGCGAGAGAGAGAGAGAGAGAGAATGAGAACGCAAAAGCATCTTAGTCTCCTTATGCTATTACATACTTACATGCTTCTAATCTATGCGACTTCCGTTTCCTTATTCTTCCACTTTTTTTTGTCCTGCTATTTACCATTTTTTTACATGCATTCTTTCATTCACCCATTCTTCCATTCTTCTCCTAATCCATCCTCCCCTAGAATCTTAACCACATTCTCTTGCCAGCTTCCTTCATCCTTCATTCCTCTTCTACATCCTTCTCATAACAATACATCCCCTCTCTTACCTCGTTTTCCAATCTAAATCTTGCTATTATGGTCCACCGTCTCTCTCCCCATCCCTTCTCTAAATACTTTGGTAAACCTTCCTTTTTTATTATCTTATACCATTTGTTATATTTTGATTCCTCAAACATCCCCCATCTTTCTATTAATTGTCTTTCCCTGTCCTTTTGTCCAATTCTTTATAGTTTACTCCAGTCCCGTCTTCCACGTCTCTAGCATTCAAGAACTCCCTCCTTTCTTCTTCCCATCTCGTTAATTCTATCGCCCTCCCTCTCCTCTCTTTTA